>JARFXV010001345.1:0-525711 GCA_031761425.1 Cosmopolites sordidus | reverse complement strand
GGCCTTCCTGCAGTGGATCGACATGGCCTGACGACGATATATATATATATATATATATATATATATATATATATATATATATATATATATATATATATACACATATATATATATATATATATATATATATATATATATATATATATATATATATATATATATATATATATATATATATATATAGAACATGGAATAAAATAAACAAAAAAATACAGTTTTTAATATATATTGTCGAAATATCCTAAATAGAAACCTTACAATTTATAATACAATCAAATTTTGTTATTGTATAATTTTTTGTTCGTTGGCTACAGTTTTTTAATTTTTATTTTTATAATTTAATTTGAATATAAATATTTTAATTAAAAACAAGTTTATTTCAAGGTGAGAAAAAATTAACCAAAAAAAAAAACAAAAATATTTTATTTATGAGAATATATCACTTGTACCGTCAATAAATACGGGGTGATGACTAATCTCAACAATACCAGTCTCATCTTTTATCATTTTTCTTTTTTACAAATTCTGACCTTATATTTTTAAGGAATTAAACTTAATAGACGATGTACCTATTCTTCCACTATTGGTTTTCGAAATTCCGGTGCTAAATTTGAAGAAATTTCATAGCAGTTCCACAATCTTTCGTGGGTCACAAAAGGTAGGACTTTGGCCACCTGCATTGAACCCTAAAACAATAAAAATATGATAAATAAATTGGCTAGATTAAAATATATTATATGTATATATTATATATACATATATATATATATATATATATATATATATATATATATATATATATATATATATATATATATATATATAGATATATATATATATATATATATATATATATATATATATATATATATATATATATATATAGATATATATATATATATATATATATATATATATATATATATATATATATATATATATATATATATATATATATATATATATATATATATATATGTATGTATATATATATATATATATATATATATATATATATATATATACTATATATATATATATATATATATATATATATATATATGTATGTATATATATATATATATATATATATATATATATATATATATATATATATATATATATATATATATATATATATATATATATATATGTATGTATATATATATATATATATATATATATATATATATATATATATATATATATATATATATATATATATAATATAGAGATCTTTCACCGAAATTCCACGATGTGGTACCCCGATCATCTCTTTTTGGCCGCCACCATTGCGTCAACAGATGTCTATTAGGAACGGTTTCTAGCTCCTTATAGCCGAGCTCAAATTAAACGCAGTCGAAGGGATACAATCAGGGACAGGTTATGTTAAGAGGAAAAAAAAGCTACAAGTCGTAGAGAGGAACTTTTGGAAATAGGTCGCGGAATGTCCAAGGAGAGGTGAAAAATATAGGAGATAATGAAACATGGAACTCCCACGGGGGAAGAAAGAAAGCAAGATTGAGCAAAAATCAGATAAAAAGGGTCTACCCAAAATGAGCGAACGAAGACTGAATGAAACCAGTAGAACAGGTAGCATCAGGACATAAAATTGCCACAATATCCTAATATACAGTGTGTCTAGGATAAGGACTTACTTCCCCTTAAAATTTTTATTTCTGGACCGATTTTTATAACGTTCTTTTGTTGGATATATATCAAACAATTAATGTAAGAAACTGGTTAAATAATAATTTTCCAAATCGTTGGATTGGGGGACAATTAAAAATAAGGTGCAACACGTGCATAGACGCACGTTCTATGCACGTGTTGCATAGAACGTGCGTCTATGCAACACGTTCTACTTGATGTACATTTTCGTAACTATGAAAAAGTTCGGGTTCGAAAAAAAAAGAAATGAGTTGACGAGAATTAAGATTATGGTGGTCTAATTATTAAGGAGCTTACCAAAAATTTTTTCTTTCTTCCTGGTTCCTGTCTAAAATAAACCAAAGCATCGTTTGCTATTGCTAATCTCGGATGAGCGTTCTTTCTGGACAATATTGTTTCAAATTTACTGGGACTGCAGTCGAGGTCTAATCGGATGAGATCTTCTTGGAAATCCATAGAAAGAGATAGCCATGTCCAAGCTAGAACACAATAATTTAATCGAATGATACGTCTATATTAATATTTATGATGCAATTAGATTGGTTTAGTTAATGTTCAGTTTGAAACGCGTCAAACACTGGGGTTATTTAGAAAATGGACCTACAATTTGAAGTGGACTTATCAGTTCATAGACATCTGTTTATATTTATATATATACATATATATTGTATATATTTAATGGTATTATATTTTTAATGGTAGAAAACTATTAAAAAAAATATATTTCATAAAACAGACATAGATGTAAATAGAATAGTGATAAATCAAGAAAAAATATATAACGGGGGGTTTAAAAAGTTGTTAACTTCTTGAAATGAAATAGTTGTTAACTTTTTGAATAAAAAAAAACAAGATTATCAGTTTTAACAAATGTATTCTTAAAATTTACAATTTTTTTTGGAAATTCATGTTCTGAATATTACATTCTCTAAATGTGCTCCATTCCTGTCCAGGCACTCCTGAAGTCGACCTCTAAAATTTGTTATAGAGTAGAATGGGGCAAAAGTCCTATCTATGAATTTTATTCAAGACCACCAAAATCTGGCAACGTGTACATTAATCTTTATTAGTTTTCCATGTGTTTAAGTCTCTAAGAAAATTAAACGGTATTGTGATGAGTTTGTGAAAAATATGAGGTAAGTTGTATTTTGAGTAATGACTGAATGACTGTGGCTTGTTCATAAAATTTTTTCAATTTTTTTTTTGGGTTTTTCGCCACGATCTAAAACTCAAAAAATATCTGTTCTTATAAAAATAAAGAATCACTGGGTAAAAACAAAAAACCAAACGGAGACAAATTTCTCACTGATTATGTCCACTGTCCAACTGTCCAACTGTCCACCATACGTTGTATGGTGGACAGTTGGGCGAAGGCGAAGTAATAGGGCGAAGTAATATTTCTCTCCACGGCTCCGTTACGCTACCTTGTGGATATGTATATATATATAAGGTGTTTTCAAAGTTGAGTCATTTATTTTAACAGGTTGTAGAACTCGTAAAAATAAGTAATTTTACCAAAAATTATTTATATAAAAGTTGCAAAATAAAGAAGTTAATAACAGTTATAACACATAAAGTATTTTTTTACTGCTGATACTGGGCATGATTTTTTTTTTTGGCATTCTTGTACGATTTTTCTTTTGAATGCGAGGTTCGATTTGACCAGCGCTAATAATTCCTTAATAGACCCAGGTTCCAGAAAAAAACACGATTCATAAGAACCGCAAAATGTGATCTATCCTAACGAATACTCCTGAGAAAAACAAGACAGCAGAAAAGGATGCAAACCAGCAAAGAAAGAATGTGATGAAAATGACTACAAAAAAATCTATAAAATTACTTACTAAGAAATCTAAAAGAAATAATGATACAGACTCAGATATATCAGATTCGGAAGCTAATGTAGTATTGTTAGAAGTACAAAAGGTTCAAATTAAAGATAAAAATAAAATAGGAAGAGAACAGGATAATAATTATATAGTGTGCAATAAAAATTATAGTAACAGCGATCAAGAATAGTACCGATGCAAAATTTGTAACGGTTGGGCACATGACTCCTGTGGCGTAAAAGGGAGATAAAATTATTTTTGCCAAAATTGTTTTTAAGTTTTTGAATTATTTATTTTTGTTTTTAATTTAAATTTTTTAAAAGGGAGATTGCTTTATTTATGCCAAAAATGTTTTTAAGATTTTTGAATTATTTATTTTTGTGTTTAATTTAGATTTTTTTATAAATGTTTTTAAATAACATTATAATAGTTCCTAAAAATTCCACAGCCAAAAAGTCCAAAAATATTGTTGATTTTGGAAAATGTTTCATGACATTACATACACAAAGGAATAAACATTATACTATAAATAAATAAACATTACTTATGATACTAATTTTATTATTTACTTATTAACTTTTGTGTTTTTCCCCTATTTTTTTAAACTGGCTCTTTCATGCCACTCTGCCCCTACGTCTTGAAAAACGCAATTTTGATGCATTCACTTCGGATTATATTACCAAAAATATGGATTTAGAAAATTCTGTTATTGATCGCGTGTTGGAGAGCATGAAAACGCATTTACGCGAATTGATAATCCAGTTACTGGAATTTTTTCCACATAGCAACGATGATTTTTCGAAAAGATGGGTTCTCAATCCGTTTGATGAAAATGTTATTGCAGCTACTATTATCGACTATCTATCGAGATTGATAACCAATTTATTGAAAAATAGGCCGACAAAACTCTACTACTAGAATTTTTAACTCAAGATTTAGATACGTTTTGGCTTACACGACGATGTAAATACGGAAACCTATTTATTACGGAAGCTTTGAAAACATTGATCCCCTTTGCTACTTCTTACTTATGCGAAAAAAGCTTTTCGTCTATGGTGGCTTTAAAAACTAAATCCAGAAATTACTGGACTATTATCAATGGAAAATAATTTGCTTATGTGTGTTTGCAATGATGATCCATGTATAGAAAAACATTTAAGTTATAAACAAAATCAACCGTAGCATTAAATTATTATTTCAACCAACTTTGGTTATTACTTTATTTAAGTTTATTTTATTATGATATTCGCCATATTCTTGAACGCGGTTGGAAGCGAAGATTGAAAGAGGTCAAGGCTTACTGATGGGATGTAGCATCATAGGAAAAAGAAGATTTATCATTATAATTTCAGTTTTTTTTTGCCGAGAGAAGTACTGCAGAGAGAAGAGCTAGGATGGCCACCGTAGCTAAGATGGTACTCTCCGAGAAAACTCAGGAGAAAAATTAGGGACCACTTCAACATATGTGACGGAAACTCATGTAATGAACCAGGCACAAGTTCTAGTGCGTGCAGAGGAAGCTGTAAAATGTGTCCTGCTAAAAAGAGGAAACAATCCAAGACACAATGTACGGCTTGTTTGAGGAATATTTGCCTGGACCACACTACATTTATTTGCAATGAATGTTACCGTGACGAAGAGCCTGATAATGAAGTAAACCGAACCTAAGATAATAAATTAAACGCAGACAGATAATACAAAAAAAATGTTACTGTTTTATTGATCTCATTATCAAATTTGTGATAATTTTATAAATTTTATTTTATTTTACGTTTAAGTAAGAGTTATGCTGCTAAAATGTTTCCTAGTCCAAAGAAATTGAAAGTTAAATGATAAAAAAAACACTCCAAAAACTTGACGCAACTAAACATCAACCATATACAACATAAATATCAGAACTTACGCCATCAATTACACACTTCAAGCCTGAATACAGTTTTAAGGCTTAGAAGTTTAAGTATGTAAGAAACAACTTAGAGATAATTCCACTAAATAAATGAGATGATTACAATATTTTTTATTTCCAACTCCCCCAACGTGTTTCTGTATGCAACTTTCGTCACAACGACGAAAAGTCTAATAAAGCTGGAACTTTCCAAATTATATTTCCAGAGATAACGGTCTTGTATATACATATTTTAACAAAGAGACATCGGCAGGGGTCTCGCAATTGCTCCTGTTTAATTTTCTCCTTTTTGTTTCCTCATTTTCCTCGTCTCTCGACAAAGCGTAACGGGAAAAAAGTTCTCCTTCCTGAAACGAAAAGTAGGAGAAGCTGTCGCTGTCACCGGCAGAAGATAATGGGATTATATATCTCCGCTGTACGGTCGCAGAGCTAAAGTCCTCCGAAATAAATGAAAATATGAAGCCGATGTATAATATCGCAGATTAAATGTGGCGTATGGAGCCATATGAGACACTATCGAAAAGTTATTTCGCTTTTAAGCTCCTCCGTTGTTCTAAAAACATACTGACCAATAAAATATAATAAAACACTATGAAAAACATAATTTTAGTGGATTAGTTTTGTAATTATTGTGACGATATTTTTAATGGTAAAAAACTATAAAAAAAAATATATTTCATAAAACAGACATAGACGTAAACAGAATAGTGATAAATCAAGAAAAAATATATAACGGGGGTCCAAAAAGTTGTTACTTCTTGAAATGAAATTAAAAAAAATAAGATAATCAATTTTAACAAATGTATTCTTAAAATTTGACGGAATGTTCTGCAGATTACATTTTCTAAATGTGCTCCATTTCTGTCCAGGCACTCCTGAAGTTGACCTCTAAAATTTGCCATAGAGTAGAGTTGGGCTAAAGTCCTATCTATGAATTTTATTCAAGACCACCAAAATCTGGCAACGTGGACACTAATCTTTATTAGTTTTCCATGTGTTTAAGTCTCTAAGAAAATTAAACGATATTGTGATGAGTTTGTGAAAAATATGAGATAAGTTGTATTTTGAGTAATGACTGAATGATTGTGGCGTGTTCATATATTTTTTAAAATTTTTTTTTTGGGTCTTTCGCCACGATCTAAAACTCAAAAAATATCAAAAATATCTGTTCTTATGAAAATAAAGAATCACTGTGTAAAAATAAAAAACCAAACGGAGACAAATTTCTGTGATTCTTTTCTGTAATAAATTTTCCCAACGAACAAAATTTTAAAAATATAAAAATGTTCTAAAAAAATAAAAACTTTTAACGTTAACGTTTCGGAGGGTCTTCTCCCCTCGTTTTCAAAACTAATCTAAAAAATAAATTATATTAATTTGTAATATATAAAGTAAAGAGTGGAAGTAAATATATTTTTTTGTGTATGTCAACGATACCTACATTATTGTTGTCAATGTAAGTATCGTTGACATACACAAAAAATATATTTACTTCCACTCTTTACTTTATATATTACAAATTAATAGAATTTATTTTTTAGATTAGGAGAGAAAATACTAGTGTCACCTAAGGATATAATTCCACTTCCAAAATGAAAAGATGAACAAAAAAGAAGAAGAGAAGGAAATAAATCGCTAATAGTTTCGAGCACTCCTAAGAAATTAACTGACTGAAGAGAAGTTGAGAAAGTCAACGCGTGCCGAAATAAAAAGAAAAATTACAGATGATGCTACGAGTGAATCAAAAAAGAAGGTTAAGGTAAAGGAGAAACTCTCTGATGATGTGTGTCCAGGATACAATGAACTTTATGAAGATCCTTCCGTTGAAGGATAATTCAGTGTAAGGTCTGCAAAAAGTGGTGGCATGAAGAATGTACGTTGTATGAGAAAATTGGGGATTTTCAATGTGATTTATACATTTAAAGCGTGTGCGGATATTTGCCCCACATTAATCGGACTTTTTCCCCATATATAGGGCAAAAGTCATGTTTTGTTTGTTATGATATTTTTTTTGTTTATGTTGTTTTACGTAGTAGTTGGATGTAATGTTTGAGTTCTTTATATATTAAAATGTTTTTTTTCGGGTTTGTGATTTTTATAATCATTTAACCCTTAAGTGCGTCATTTTGTCTCAGTCTACCTTAACGCGGCGGCAAGCGACTTCAGTTACGGTTTCGATTTCTTGCCGAATATTCTTCTTTAGATCTTCCAGAGTGGTGAGGCGGTTGCGATACACTTGATTTTTAAGATATCCCCATTTTCATCATTACTGGTGGTCTTCGAAAAAAACGTGCCGATTATTCCGGATGCCGACATTGCAGCCCAAACTGTGACCTTCGGGCTATGCAGAGGGTTTCCATGTTTCTTTTTAAGGTTTTCCTACTTCTTACTTCCACACCAGTAGCGACAATTTTGATTATTGACATGGCCCTAATGTGGAAATGAGCCTCAAAATTGTTGTTGCGATAATACTCGCGTACATTAAACGAGTGCTTTCTCGTGTAGCGCTGCATGGTGGCTAAATTTCCCTGAACCGAACTATCCTATAAAACTGGCTCCACTTTTCTACTCCTCCTGCTAAATTTTCTACAGTGAAACCAAATATTAACAACCTTTTGGACCATCCTGTAGAGACAGACATATGATGAACTAAAGATGAAATCTAAATCAACCGGTTTAGACATGTAAAATATTGTCGAAACAAATGCGATTGACATGAAAATTAATTGAAGACAAGAATAAACTATATGAAAACAATGAAAAATTGTAAAAAAAAGATATATCAACATTAAAATAAATAAGGCAGGGTGATAACCTCAGTCCATTTCTTTTCAACTTTATAATGAACGAAATCATACAGGTAGTGACAACGAATAAGGGCTATATACTGAATGACGAACCAATAAGAATTATATGCTACGAAGACCAATACGGCGATTTTAGCAGTAACAGAGGATGCAGAAATTCCATCCAACTAGTAAAAAATTTAATATGCTGATTTACATCGAGAAAAAAATGTATGACCTTTTCCGAGGAGCCGATAAGATGCAAACTGGTGGTAGAAAACAAATCAATTGACCTTAATGTTTGATACAGTTCTGTAAAATCGCTTACCCGTTTTGAGTTTTAGTCCACCTTCCCCTACGTCTAATTCCCCTGAAAGTTTAAAAATTGTTTGTTTTCGAGTTAATTACAATAATTTTGCCACTTATTTCACTCATTTTATTGTTTTTTATTACAAACCGGCTACTGAATATTTCGCAGTTGAAGTATTTTTACTTTCAATTCTGCAATTAAACCAGGTGTCCCATTAAGGATGGATCGCGGCCGTATCTTGAAAACTATTTATCCCACAGCTTTGGGGGAAAAAAATTGTACTAAAAATGATCATGATAAATTCACCAAAAATATTTTTAAGCTTCTAAAATGACCTCAAGAGGGCGTGACGAGCTAATCATTTTTAAATTATTTTTTTTTGTGTATTTTCAACTGTTAACTGAGTAAGAAAAATTCTCAGTTATAATTAGCAAACTGTCTCCTACAACTTTGGTTTATGACATTTTGTCGTAACTTCGCGAATAAAGAAGTGGGGGGGGGGGGGGGGGGGGTGGTGGTAGTTAGTTTTAATTTTTACCGTAATATTAAGTTAAAAATTGGTCTTAATATTTAGGTCGCAATCGCAACCGCAACAATTTTATTTAAAAAATAAAATTATCTATTCAGTATCAATCATCATAAATGTTCTAATCCTGACCTTGATAATATTTTCTAATTTAATTACATAAGCGGAAAAAAAGCCTTTCCCCAATTGTTGCATTTTCTCTTTTGGGATGCTTAAATACTACTTGACAGAATATTGAAATCAGTCATTAATAAATATACCTACTCTTTCTTTTAAACTAAATGAATGGATGAATGAAATTATGCGTTTTCGGGTTTCCAAATAAACGCATGCAATCCTTAGGTACATTACACAAAGAGTGTAAGAAGGGAACCATAGAAACAAACAAAAACAGTCAAATTAACTTGTCAGTTTTGAAATGCATTACATTTTCAACATTGCATTTATTGATTATTAATAATTATTATAATAATATCTAACAATGCCTTTTACGAATAATGAGGCCTATGACATGTTGGCGGTGTATTTCCAATGTTTTGAAAATGCATGTATTGCAGAGCGGCAATATGCAAGTCAATATCCCGAAAGAAGGCATTATTCGAAGAAGCTGTTTACACGTCTAGCAAGACGCTTACGAGAAACAGGAATTGTGTATCCAGATCCAGTCCGCACCAGGTTACGTTCGATTCGTAATGGAGATAATGTCGTAAATGTTCTGGCTTATGTTGAAACCAACCCCCATTTAAGTATCAGACAAATATCTGAAGAATTAGGTGTTAGCAAGACATCCGTTCATCGAATCTTAAGAGATAACAAGCTGCATCCCTATCATGTTGTCTTACACCAAGCCCTTTTGGATAACGATTTCGACAGACGGTTAGACTATTGTCACTGGTTAAAAAATATGTGTAGTGGAAATAAACAATTCTTAAAACGCATACTATGGACTGATGAAGCTACTTTTAGCAGTGATGGAGGCGTTAACTTACATAATATGCACTACTGGGCAGTTGCTAATCCACACTGGATGTTAGAAATCAACCACCAAAATAGATGGAGTATGAACGTATGGTGTGGTGTTTTGGGAGACAAAATTGTTGGTCCCTTTATTTTTAATGGACATTTGAATAGTGAAACATATTTAAATTTTTTACAAAATGGACTGCCAGAACTAATGGAAGATGTTTCGTTGGAAACAAGAAGATAAATGTGGTACCAGCATGATGGATGCCCTGCCCACTTCTCGCAGGTGGTTCGAAACTTCTTGGATGCTTCGTTTCCAAATCGTTGGATAGGAGGGGGTAGTTTATTTTCGTGGCCGGCGCGCTCACCGAATTTGACAGTCCTCGATTTTTACTTGTGGGGAAGACTAAAAGACCTTGTTTTTCAAACTCGTCCTACCACACGAGAAAACATGATTGAAATAATTCAAAATTCAATAACCAGCATTTCAAGAGCGGAAATTGAAGCTGCCGTTTTTAGTACTCGTCGAAAAATAAATCTTTGCATTTCTAAGGATGGAAGGCATTTTGAACATTTAGAAAGGCGTTAAAGTTCAGATTCTGTTAATTATTAGACTGTTGTGTTGTTAATTTTATTTGACTGTTGTTATTATTATTATCTTCGTTGTTGGCCCGTTGGAATTTAAACACGCTCCAAATTAATATGGCACGAAGCATTTGGACCAGTCCTAAGCCTGGGTAAAGTGTGAAGGAAGGCAAACATTAGGTTAATATTTTTTTAACTTAATGCAGGTAGTAGTGAAATAATAACTGATTTTTTCAGAAAAATCGAAATTACCTTTCTAGACATGTATTAAAAGCTGTACCATTCCATTTGAAAAAACTGAACAAAACTTCAAAAAACTATTGTTGAATGTAACGCCACCTCGCGGTTTCATTTATAAACTAAATAATTTATCTCCCAGATTATCTAATTGTCCCAGGAATTGCCTTTTAAATGAATCCAAATTGAGGAAAATCGGTTTAGGTAAACGGACATTAGACGACTTATTATATAAATAGGTAAAACTCCCCCCCACTTTTTTATTCGCGAAGTTACGACAAAATGTCATAAAACAAAGTTGTAGGAGACAGTTTGTTTGCTAATTATAACTGAGAATTTTTCTTACTCGGTTAACACTTAAAAATACACACAAAAAAATGATTTTTAAAAATGTTTAGCTCGTTACGCCCTCTTGCGGTCGTTTTAGAAGCTTAAAAATATTTTTGGTGAATTTCTCATGATCATTTTTAGTACAATTTTTTTCCCCAAAGCTGTGGGATAAATAGTTTTCAAGATACGGCCGCGATCCATCCTTAATGGGACACCTGGTATATATATATTACGGTATTTCATCAAGTTACGATCAAGTTACTCCTTAACGTTTCTATTATCCCTTAAAAAACTCGAAACCGTCGGATTCCCGCCGAGCCATTCGAAATTGGATCGGGACGGTTTTAATTGAATTTGAAACCGGCACCCTTTCCGACGTACGTTCCCTTCTCTTCGGTTAAGATGACGTTTAATCCCGTTATGGGCGAATTAGTTCGTAACTTACCAGCCAGCGGTGCTTTCCTGTGATGTCTGGGCAATTCCCAATCCTTCTGATTTAATTTGGTCGAGTTCCTCAGACGGTATTTCAACGTTAAAATTCCGGTTTTCGAATTGGAGGTGAGCTGAAACCAGGGCGTCAGTCTGCCAGGCGAATTGATAGAGATCAGGGTGCCCAAGTTGTTTTTTTGTTGTCTAAGACGGAGAAGTCAATTAAAAACAATAAACTATCACTAAACCATTTCTAAAGTTGCTTCTGTTTTTTAGTGTGCAATAAATATACAATTACAATATATATACTATACAATAATAAATAAGTTATTGACAAGAAATTTCTTTTTCAAATACTTTTTTCCACTTTAGTTTATGTGATAATCAAAATAAATTCTACTCAGTTATACAAGGGAAGTTCGAAAACTGACAAAAAAACAAGATTTTTAAGATATCTAGACAAATCTGCAAAATAACGCGGTTGTATCAGTTTTGACTTCATCACTTGAAGTGAATCTTTACGGCGCAAATATGCTAATGTTGATAATTATATCCATATTGGGTTGTAAATAATTATAAAAATGCTTTGTAAAAATATTATTTATTATTATTGACTGTTGCAGAAATGCAACATTACATCAAAAAGTTATTATATATTTTGATACAGTTAGGAGGTATGCTTTTTTTTTAAACCAGTTGTTTTGTTTATTAAAACATGTGAAAACCCCACATTTTTCGAATTCGTTTGCGTATACCCACTGCAACCCGGAAACTTACATCTCATTCTTTTATGTGCTCAAACAGGCCAGTGTCCGTGTTGGTCCAGTCTAACATCTTTTGGTAGAACATGTCGAGCTGGACCTTTCTTCTTTTTATTTTGAATTAGGCATTCAATATCATTATAACGCTTTATACAGTTCGCTGTCATATATTTATGTAAAGTCTCAGTTATAGCTACTCTGAATTCAGTAGGGATGATAATTTTAATGGTACTTTCGTTCTCGGCGTTTATTCTTCAGTATAAGAGCCATGAATTACACATAGCCGTGTCCAAAAAAATTATAGCAAAATCGTATATACCACAAGATGGGTGTTTTATTTCCAAATGTCCGACTAATTTTGAAGGCTTCATGCTTTCCGCGGACTTGATAACAAACAACACATTGTTGCTTGTCATCCAAGGCAATGAATCCTTATTTTAATTATGTTTCATTGTACATTTCGTTTTGTCACAAATTTGACCATTTTATTTAATATTATTAATTTATTTTATTACCACACTGTTATTAATGTATTTAACACTGGGTGAGAGAAGAAATCGTAGTAATTGTTTTCGTAAAAACATAATTAACAATAAAACTCTTCGTCTAGTTCCTTTGTTTTTATTACCAAAGCATATAGCTTGTATGGACCTGTCTAAGTGCGCTCGGGATGTTTGATCTGGAGTTTATAAGCCATTTAAAAATAAAAACGATTCTCCGTAAATCAGGAACTGAAAAAAGGACGAATCATTATCGTGTTAACCGGCCGATGTAAAACTTTGATAAACGTCAAATTAACATATTGTATTGAGGGGGTTGCAACTTAACTTTTTTGGCTATTTAGTGGGTCGCGACAATAAAAAGGTTGAGAAACGATAAAATAGTCTATAAAAAACATTTTCACGTCGTTATGGTGAAGGTGGAGTTATTTATTATATTTATTATCGAATGTTTAATAAAAATGTTTGAATAAATGTTTAAATAAAATTATATTTATTATTAATATGATTCAAAAGTAAGGTGATAAAAAAAACATAAATGATTTATTAATTCGTCTAAACTTATTTTGTCTGTATGTATATATATACACATACATACAGACAAAAAAATTTAAGCATCACCAAAAATTTAAATTTTATGGTCTACCAAAAATTCACAAAGAAAATGTTCCTTTAAGACTAATAATTTACGACTGGTCAATACACCCAAATACAACAAAAACAATGAATATTACACATACGATAGTTTTATATTCGCGGACATCAGCAATAAACAAACACCTCAAAATTATATTGTCTTCAGTTTGGATGTGGTATCTCTGTACAGTAATATACCATATATTCTTATAAAGAATATCATTAAAAGGCATTGGCAAGAGATTTCTGAGATTTCTTACAATAGAAACTGAGAAAGACAGAACAATCCCATTTCTAGATACCATAAGTTATAAGGACTGAGAATAATATTATAAAGTTGGATTGGTATACCAAACTAACCTACTCCGGCAGATATATGAATTTCCATTCATATCACACAACAAAAATGAAAATAAATCTAATCATTGGATTAAGAGAAAAAATACGGAAAATATGTCATCCCTCTTACGTTATAAATAACCTTAAAAAATTGAAACTCATCCTTAAAAAACTCTTACCAGGGTTGGGTCATCAATAGACTCTTATTCAATTTTACTTCAACTAAATACCAGAATTTATCACAAAAGGGGGGAGATGGCATAAAACAACGCTCCCTGACACAGAATGATCATGCAATTTCAGATTGACGCCTGTTCAGCTGATGCTCGGCCTAAATATTATTTCTTTTACCATATATTAAAGATCTCACATTTAAAATAGAGAAAATTCTCACTAAACAAACTAACATAAAAATATGTGGGAAACACATACTTACTGTGGGAGGCACTTGTAGGGACCAACACGACAAGTTGGTAATGATTAACACGAAATCCCTAATTTTCTTAAATTGCGTCATACTCCATCGGAGCAGATGCCATGGAAGGAAAAAAGAAGAAGAAAAATGCATTTGGGAGATTTTATGGAACATATTGTTGATAAAATTCAAACAGCGAAAGTTATTTTTTGTAAATAATCAAATGTATTTCAGAGGTACTTTTAAAATAGTTTTTGTTGCTCAGGAAGCGTAGAAACTAATAAAACAATAATAAACTAACCTCGATAACAGATCTAAGGAAATTTATTTATATAACTTTTAAATAATTCAACATAAAAATAAATAATAAAAAAAATAAAGGCTCTGTATTTTACCAAAATATTATTAAAATTCAACACAAATATTTTGACAAATATATCTAACGTATTATATTACCTGTACAAAAATATTATGGTGAAGCCGTTACTTTTGTTCATGGCCTCGGTGATCGCCGTCGCGTTTATCATTGGCACATTTCCATAAGGAAGCCGGAACTTGTACGCCGGAAACTTTGCGATGGGGCCATCAACCACCGACACTCCCTGGTCTTTGTATGATACCTTTATGAGCTTCAATATATCCACTTCCACTGAAAGATAAGTTTGTTTAGTCGACTTTGAAGTACTCGGTGTAAAAAAACGAACATTTATCTTATATAAAGGGTATGTGGAATTAAGCGGTTTTTTTTTAATTCTTGAATAAAACACAGAATTACGTTCATTTAAAAAAAACAAACTTTTTATTGATAAGTGAAACCCAAATGCGGATCACATGATTTTAGTGGTCAATTAACATCACCGTTGCTTACAATAACCCTCTAGGAAATTTTTCTTTCATTTAATCAATTGTTTCATTAGTAGAGTGGGGTGTAGCTTCATCCTGTTGGAACCATATATCCTCTAGATCAATATTATTCAATTCAGCTCACAAAAATTCAGTTATCACCTCACGATATAGAATACCATTTACAGTTACAGCTTCACCAGTAGCGCTCAGAAAGAAGTACGGCCCAATTATACCTCCTGACCTGAATAGTGACTGGTTTAGGAAGTAAAGGTTTCTCATGAATCAATCGTGGATTTTCCTCACCCCAAAAGCGGCAATTTTGTTTATTAACTTTGCCAACAATTTCAAAATGTGCATTATCTGAAAAAAATATTTTTTGAGAAAAATCATCTGTTTGTTCTTTGATCCAATTGATAAAAGCACGAGTGGTGGTGCATGAGTCATCGTTACACTACCGTTATTATGGATCTTACGCAGCAATCCGTCGGCTTGCAGGACTGCACAATGGAGTTTATTGCAGAATTTTCACTCTTTTAAAATATGCGTCATTCAACATATATTACATAATTTTCTTTTAACTTGATATATTGAATATTGATAAACTGAATTATCTTAATACAACATTATAAGATATTTTCAAGTATACTACTGTTATGTTTGTCAGGTCAAATGTAATATTGCTAAAAGTAAATATTATTTTTAATAACACGTTTTGAATGATTCAGAGGCTTTAGTTCCTATGGTATTATAAATCCTATAAGCCTTCAGAGCTAAATCCTTTCGTAAAATACGCAATGTTGTGGATTCACTGTATCTCAATTGTAGTGAACGTCGACTAATGGAATTTTATGGGTCTTCAGCAACACTTTCACGTACTAAATCAATATGGTGTTGTGAACGATCACTACGACTATATATTGCTGTTCTTTTATCTTCCACCGAACCAGTTTCTTGAAATTTTTGACCAATTTGATTGATAGTGTTTTCAGATGGACGATTGTACAAACCGTAAATATCACGTAATTTTCTAAAAACATTTTTCACTGAACGCCGATTTTCATAATATAATTCAACAATTTTAATGCGTTGTTGTATTGTGTACGACTCCATTTTTATAAATGTCATACATTACGCTTCTGAAATGAGACTAGACCTTGGCAAATTCACAACGTAATGCGTGTTTTATTCAACAATTAAAAAACTGCTCAATTTAAAAGTTCAGTTGTATGTTGTGGTTAAAATTTTCTGGTATTTTAATGTAACGATAATTTTCTTGGCTTATAACATAACCTTCGACAGTTTTTGTTTTTTTTATAACGTTCTTCTGATATAAAGTACCAAAATTCGTGTTCTCCACATAACATCAATTTGTTTTTAACCTAATCTCTATTAATGACTTGCCACCGTGCGGTCTCAGCCTAGCCGGTCGCTTTTTGTTGTGACTAAATATATGATTAGCGTATTTCTTAAAATTTCTATATGATAAGAAGCTTGTGGTGGGCAGTTCACTTTACAATGCTTACTCATAGAACTTACCCATAGTAACAGGCGTTGGCATCAGAATTCAGTAAAATCTAATTTGCTATGGTTGCCCATCCAATGATGTTTAACCATCCGATGGACGGTTACCCATCCAATGCGGATGTTCATCTAACATGGGAACCACGGGGGAAGGGAACCCTCAGTAGTTTTGCCTAGCACCTTTCTGTTTGTTGTTAAACTTATGGGGATAGTGGTTTCCAGTTCATATTCGATACTGGCCGAGCCGAAAGACAAATGAGCGAATTTGAGCCAAATTCATCATGTGGTAAGAAACTCCCTTATACCGAAAATTTATCAGCGCTTACGCTTTCTGATTTAAAGAAGAGTACAACTCTTAAACTCAGTTGGACTCTTCGAAGCGAATAACACTTGATAATACCAAATAAGATTTTGAATACTACATATATATATATATATATATATATATATATATATATATATATATATATATATATATATATATATATATATATATATACATATATATATATATATATATATATATATATATATATATATATATATATATATATATATATATATGTATATATATTACAGAAATCTTTCACCCTTTCTCCACGTGGTACCACCGATCGCCTTCGCCCAACTGTCCACCCGTCATCAGCCGAGCTCCAGACGAGCGCAAGGAAAGCAGTTGGGAGAGACGATAGGGGCCACGCCAGGTCAACTGGCTATTTTAATAACGGGTCGTGATCACACATAACTCACACCATCATACGGCGAATGCTCGTAGCAGTCAGGATTGCTTGTAACATTCTGCCTGAACTTCGGGTATAGTACCAGGTATGCCCACAAGGTAGCGTAACGGAGCCGTGGAGGGAAATATTACAGAAATCTCTCACCTCTTCTCCGTCTCTCGTCTCTCTCAACTGCTTTCCTTGCGTTCGCCTGGAGCTCGGCTGTTGACGGCTGAACCGGTCCCGAGAGACACGTGCCGTCGCATGGTGGGCAATTGATTGGGCGAAGAACCTCGGTGACACCACGCGGAGAAAGGGTGAAAGATTTTTTGTAATATTTCCCTCCATGGCTCCGTTACGCTACCTTGTGGGCACACACACACACATATACATATACATATATATATATATATATATATATATATATATATATATATATATATATATATATATATATATATATATATATATATATATATATATATGTGTATGTTTTTAAATCACTCCGGGTGTCGATCCGTTCTGTGAAGAGTCATGACGTTTCGCTAAAATCTCATTTGGCATTTTCAAATGTTGACTGAAGAATCCAACTGGTCGGTCACAACAATTGAAAAAGCCAAATGAGATGAGGTATCCTTTCAATTTCGCGCGTTATAATTTCGGAAATTGCTTCAAGAGTTCGCGGATTGTCTATGTAAGCTTTGGATTTTAGGTAGCCCCATAAAAAGTTGTCACAAGCTGAAAAGTCTGGTGACCGAGATGGCCATTCCACATTACCAAGCAACGAAATAAGGCGCCCAGGGAAATGTTCCCTTTAAAAGGCCATTGTTGCTCTTGATGTATGGCAAGTCGTCCCATCTTGTTGGAACCAAAGTGTATTGAGGTTAATGCGTCATCTTCTTAGTTCTGGGCGAAAATATTCACGCAACATAGCGAGATAGCGATCTGTGTTAACAGACATTATTCGTCCGTTTTCACGAAAAAAATACGGTCCAATAATGCAAGTTCGAGATAGGGTACACCAAACAGTTACTCTCTCCGAGTGCCGAGGTTTATCATGTAGGTCTTGGAGGTTTTCGGGTGCCCACCATCGAAAGTTCTGGTTGTTTACCATTCCCGATAAATGAAAATGGGAGTCGTCACTCATAAATAAAACCATGTTGTCGTCCACCAATTCCAACAGCTTTTCTGTGAACCTACGCCGTCTCATAAAGTCATTTTGTTGCAATTTTTGGACAACCATAATGTTATACGGATCAAATGAAGGAAATGAAGGTCCAAGCGTAAAATTCTGCGAACTGACCTATCTGATATTCTAAGAGCGCGAGCGTGACGTACCACGGAACGACGAGGGCTGGTTTCCTCCGCTTGTCGCACCCTTTCAATGTTTTCGGGGTTCGTACTGTTCGATCTCCTTTCCATGCAGTCCCAAGTCTCAACGATCCTGTTCGAAATTTGTTCACCCACTTATATAATAATAGATAATGGTATCGCGATTTGGAACGCGACTATGCCGACCAACGTTAAAATGATTTCGAAATCGTGTGTAAATAAGTGTTCGATGTACGTGTCGTGTTGTAAATAAGTACGCGATGTTTCGTAGACCATGGCTACATGTCTACTGAGATGGCATCCCGGAACGAGTAGATATCAACTATCCTGAAAACATTCGTTCTAAATTGCCGGCTTCCACTTCGGCTTCCACTTTGCCTTCTCCCCAGAGTTCACAACTAGAATCTTCTAGTATATATATATATATATATATATATATATATATATATATATATATATATATATATATATATATATATATATATATATATATATATATATATATATATATATATATATATATATATATATATATATATATATATATATATATATATATATATATATATATATATATATATATATACACACACACAGTGTGTCGCATTTAAGATAAAGACACGTCCATATACGAAGGAATATAGATTTGAATTTTAGCACAGGCATATTTTTTAAGATACTCAACTGAAACCAGAACTTTAAACTCAGCTTACTACGAATTCACAAACAAGGTCAATCCTGAATATTTTGCTTCGCGTAAGAGATATCGAAAAAGGTTATTAGAAAAAGTTGTTCGGAATATTATTTTAACCCAATATACCAAGTTTCATGATAAAATTTTTCATGATAAAATTCGCATTTTTAATTTTTCATTATTTTGGTCTATGCACAAAATTATTACAAGTTTATTTATTTAATTTGATAATTAGTGTGCCATTGTGAATATAAACTTGGCACATTGTCAATAGTGTCTTGTATTCAGATATTTCAGTAAAATAAATAGCACTGACGAAGGAATAATTATTTTATTATTATTTGAAAACAATTTTTGGTAATTGATCAAATTTAGGAAAAAGTATATAGTATATAACAATAATTTTCATAACACAAATAATTAACTATCAAATGTGATCTCTCACAACTAGTCCCTCCTCTATACCAATACATTTTTCAATTCTTTTACGATTCTGTTATAATAATTTTGTGTATGGACCAAAATAATGACAAAATTAAAAATGCGAATTTTGTCATGAAACTTGGCATGTGGGGTTAAAATAACATCGTGAACAACTTTTTCTAATAACTTTTTTCGATATATCTAACGCGAAGCAAAATATCGAGAATTGACCCTGTATGTGAATTCGTAGTAGGCTTAGTTTAAAGTTCAGATTTCAGTTGAGTATCTTAAAAAACGCCACTCATCAATCTGTCTGACTGTGCAAAAATTTAAATGTGGGGGTGTCTTCATCTTAAATATATAACTTAAATATATAGTATAACTGTCAGAAGCTACTCAGGCCTCATCTAGGTACAAGATATATATAAAAAAATGTATTGTGGGTTCGTGGATATTAAAAATATTCAAAAAATAAAGAAATTTCTTCCGAGCTCCTTTTTTTTGAAAATATTTAATATTCCTCACGAGCATACTGTACAATTTTTCAAAAATAAAGGTGTTTTCAACGATCTACAATGTACATTCTGTCCGAGGTATTTTTCTTATGCCAAAGAACACGTTCATAACTCAATAAAGCCGAACAGAATGCCGTCTCTGGCTGATCGCGAAATATATAAATCAGGATCGGTTCCACGGGCCAATAAATATCTTACGTGGCATTTCGCTAGCTGGCATTTTCGGATTCGGGTGGCTCCCGGTCGCTTCTGGATGGTTTATTTCATTTTCAGACAGATTTACAGCCTGGATTACGACGATACATTGGCCGATGTAGAGGCATATCGTTAACCAAATACCAAGGGGCATCCTGGTCATTCTTTCAACCTGAAACGAATACACAAAAGGAATAACTTGGAGTTTGAAATGTACTTTTATTTAAATATAACTAATGTAAAGTGAAAGCTCCTTATTCGCTGTGGATACGTTCCATAAATATACCGCGAATACAGAAACCGAATTCGGAATGGTAATTTGTACGGGAGTATAGGGGATATGTTCCAAGATTTCATAATAAAAAGAAAACATATAATAAAAGAAATGAACTTAATAAAATAGAAAAAGATTTCCAAAAAAATAACACTCGAAATTTTTATAAAACATTTAAAACTAAATTAACAGGCTATCAACCCCAAAGTCTTTGCTTCCAAAAGGAAAACGGACAATTAACTCTAAATAACCAAGACAATTGTAAAAAACTTGCGAAATATTTTGAACAAATACTAAACTGTCCTGAGCCCTTAAACAAATTACTAACAATAAACCCCAAACAAACAAACCCTGATTCATTACCACCGAATGATGATGAAATAATTAGGCAAATCAAGCCGCTTAAAAATAACAAAGCTTCTGGTAAAGATGGAATCACGGCTGAACTTTTGAAATCCGCTGGTCCAGGTACAATCAAGGAAATAACCAAAATTTTGTAAGAAGTTTGGCGAACCGAACGGATTCCGAAAGATTGGAAAGATGCTCTAATCCATCCACTACACAAGAAAGGAGATAGAACGGTTGTAAATAACTATAGAGGGATATCTCTTCTCCCAGTTTGTTACAATATTCTATCTCAATGTCTACTGGACAGAGCACAGGGACAGTTAGAACCTAAAATTGGTGAATATCAAGCTGGTTTTCGATCGAGCAGATCCTACCCTGAATAGATCCTAAATCTAAAGTTGATCCTAAGACATCAAAAATTGTACAACAAAAATCTCATCTGTACATTTGTGGATTTCAAAAGAGCATATGAATTTATTGACAGCGAATCTTTATTCCGAATCTTGAAAGAACAAGGACTAGATCTGAAAACGATGGCAATTATTAAAGCAACATTAACTAACACAAGGTCAAAAGTTAAATTCGTGGGTGACATCTCAGAGCCCTTCGAAATTAAAACTGGAGTGAGACAAGGGGATGGACTCCCGCCACTCTTATTTAACTAAATACAGGAGTGGCGTGAGTCGGAACTGAATATTGACCAGCCCATTAAACTGGGGAGAACTAACATCAAAATTAATTGTCTGGCGTTTGCTGATGATCTAGCAATTTTGACTCAAGATGTATTAAAGACACAGAAACAGATTGAAATCCTAAAAGAAACAGCCGAAAAGGTAGGACTCCAAATTTCCTTTGAAAAGACACAATACATGACTTGCAACAGACTAAGAACACCATTTCTAAAAACAAAATATGGTAACATCAGACGAGTCTCTCAATTCAAATATTTGAATGAAATAATCATGGAAAATGGGTTGGAAAAAGCGGCCAATAAGGGTAGATGTCAAAAAATGGAAACGGCATTGAAACTTACACAAAAAATTAATATTTAAAAATACAAAACTGAGACATTACAACACAGTTATTAAGCCAGAATGTCTATATGGGGTAGAAACGTTCATTTTGAATAGAAAGAGAGACATCGAGGACATTGAAAAGAAGGAATGAAAAATCTTAGGCCCCAAACAAATAAATAGCACAACATACCGACTTCGAGAAAACCAAGAAATCAAACAACACACAAATAATAAAAATATGAGAAAAAGAAGACTTAAGTTCTACGGACACATAAAACGGATGAATCCGAGTAGGTTAACTAGACAAATAGTCGAATTTTATGAAAATAGGAGTAGAGCTAAAGTAGAAATAATTAAATGGATTACTGCAATCAAAGAGGACCTAAGATCAACAAATATTACACAAAGTGAAATTCAGAATAGAGGTTGTTTCAGACGCAAGGTTGACGTTTGGAAGGTTGGCCAGAGAGAAAAATGTAGGAAGACTGAATGAAATTAGTTTAGGCGCAAAGGAAGGCTATCAACAACAAACGCCTCTAATTGTACTTCGCGTGGTCCACCAGGGCCCATACGTGAATAATAACAAAAGATCATTATCAGGCTTAGTAATGGTTTAAAAAATTTGATAATTTTTTCTTGTTTTGTCGTTTTTAAAAGGTCTTTCAATTCGGATTGATATTCGGATGTGGCATTAACAATTTCCCTGTTTCACTCAGTTGTCACCTTTTCAGTGCTCGTAGTAGTAGTTTCCTCTTCAATGGAGTAGGAGTTAAGTTTTTTCTCCAAGTCGGTTTCAGTCAAATCTTCATGTTGCGATTCAAACAATTCTTGAATGTCAATTGATTCTATCTGTTCTAAACCATCTCGTCCTATGCCATTCTCAAATTGAGCAATGTTTGAGTTAATGTTTGAATTTGCAGGGATTCTTCACCATTATCTACAGTTAGAGCGGGCCACGGTTTTTTCCAGCATGTTTTCAAGTGTATGGCTTCAGCTCTTGCAATTATTCTTTTAAGTTAACAATGCATTTTGCTACGTCAACATTTTTCCAGCATTACATAACATTCATATCAGGATCACATCCCGTGGTGTCCAGTATGATTTTAAAGATTTGTCTAATGTAATAGAGCTTAAAAGCCTGTATTATACCTTGATCAATAGGTTGGAGTAAGGCCGTCGTGTTAGGATGCAAAACTATTACTATTATATTTGGATGCACAGCTTCAAGCTGACGAGGGTGATCTGGAGCATTGCCCAAAACTAGAACTGCCTTTAAATCTAAATTATTTTTCTTTAAATAAGATTCAACTTCAGGGACAAATCAACCCCAGAACCAGTGACAGAAAATGATACTTGCAACTTGAATGTCTAAACTTCTTGATACTTGTAACTTGAATGTCTAAACACTGGTTGCACGGGTATTTAGCGATCCGTAAAGCATAAGTGACTTAATTAAACAATCTCCGGATGCATTAGAACACAGCAGCAGTGTAACTTGATCTTTTACTACTTTAAAAAAAGAGGCGGACTTTTCATTTTTGGATATAAGTTTCCTGTATTAGGTTTCCTGTATTAAGTCGCCTGTATTAAACACTTATTCAGGTTTGTAGCCACCATCAGCAATCAACTTCAGTCAACCAAAGCAATTAACTAAATTCTTCTGGATATGTTGCTTATGCGGATGTGTCCAGATGCAGTGTTGCAGATGCAGCTTCTCCAAGATTTTTGGAGTTAGATTGTGATGATCTGGCTACATTCTTTAATCCATAATATTAATGTAGTTTCCATTCTTTCAATTGCTGCATCACGAACCTGATAGTGAGTTATGCATACGTGATATGGATGCAAACGACTCGCCGAGGCGTAAACTGTGAAGCATTTCTATTTTTACCTTAGGCGGCAAAACGACTTTTTTCCGTGTAGGAACTAGTTTTCCTTTGCTATTAGTCGACATAATAAATCATGAACAAAGCAGAAGAGACAGGTGCTATTCGCTCGAAAATTATTGCGACGAATGATAACAATAAAACAAAAGATTCGGCACCAATCTTGCGAAGGCGGCTTTTATCAAAAGTCATAGCGTCACGCGTAACCAGGCGACGCGTACGCCGGCGGAGACTTATTTGTCAAAGAACTTTTAGCAAAGCGGCAATAATACTTGTTTATTTAAAAATACTTTAATACTTGTTTACTTTGATCAGTAGTTTTGTATCCGCGAATAAAAAAATTTTCAGCGCGCCAATACAAAAAGTGGTCACAATATTTTAATCCGCGAATAACTGAACAGCGAATAAGGAGTTTTGACTGTATATCAAGTGATAAGTAGAAGGGCGGTGAAACGGGGAGAATCTTGTCGACAAAATGATAGAAGATCATTGGTAAAGACGAATGAAACAAAATATTGGGAGCGAAATTTTTCCCCGTTTTCATATACCCATACATGTCTCAGTTTGTGTTATAAAAAATGTACGTGATTTTTTTTAAAGTACGAAATATATTTATTTCAAACTTTTTTTATTTGAAAATATTTCATAAGTAACATGGCGCATTTAACATTCTTCATTGAACTGTTGAACCAGAATTTTGCACCATGGAAGGAGAAGCAGAAGTATTAAGCGGTCGTGTTGGTTGGAAATGGACAGCACGTTTATCAGAAGCTTGGCGGTTGATAGAGGGTTTTAACATCGCAAACTTGTGCAGCTGCAGATATATGAGGAGTTTTTTCAGCAGCTGGCACAATCAGTAGCACCACAATCTTTAAAATAGAATTGTGAGCATCGGATCAAAAGTTACTATTTCGACAGTGTTGACGTTGGATACTTGATTATTTGGAGGTTGGACATTTGGTCACTGTCATTGGTCTCATTGTTTTGTGTTGGGCACAAGGGATCCTGCAGATCTAAAGCCATTGGCCGCCTTTTCAAGGTTACTGCACCGGTTAAAAGCATTTGTAAATAATTCAACTATCTCGTCTTGTGTGATGGGTTTGCAAATCGATCTGACATATACTTCTTACATCATTGATTGTATACACTGTTGAGAGGCCTAAAAAATCTCAAATCTAAAGTCTGGAAGTCTGTGTGAAGTATGTGGGGGCAGGGTTAACACAATGATTCCACAGTTTCTGCAAGAGTGTGTATGCACCAAGACTGACATGACTCTCATGATTGTCTAAAATTAACAAGATTGGATTTTCTTTTAAAGGCTATGCATAAGAAAAGAAATGGTGCAGCCAGTCAATAAACAAGCTTTCATTTATCTATCTTTTATATATATCTTTTATATTTATCTTTCTTTTAAATATAAAAAATGGAGGAATATATTGGCCAGCCGTACTAAATGTACAAATAACTGTAGTTGTAGATCCTCTATCGGCACTTTGTTGCCTTGCCCACTTGTTTTTCACGTTTTGTTGCCAGTATTTTCGAATTTCTTTGAACAGTTGATATACTTGTCACATCAACGATAGATATTTTTTCAGGTTGAATATGATATATATTTTGTATGGCCTTCAAATTATCATAGAATATTTTAACGTCGGCTTCATTAAAACCGTTGATACGATTCAATGAAGTTCCTTCAGGTGTCAAGATATTTTAGAATGTCTTTTCATAACATTATAATATCGGCCTTTTTCGGCCAGCTATTTTACTCGGTCAAAATTTTGAGGAAGGTTAATCCGCTCTGCAAATTGGAAAGCAATTTGGCGAACTTTTTTTATTGATAGTCCATGAAATAGTTTGCTGCATTTTATAATATAGTTCTCGGGTTCTAATTCTTGCGCGTCTGAAAATAATGGTTTTCTACCACTTTTCGGTTGTTTTAGAATAGTCCTCTTCAAGTGGTCAAAACTTGTAGTTTTTGGTACTGAATAAGCCTCGGCTGCTTTAAAACTCTGCTTGCATCTAAAACTATTATAAGAAAAAAATTAATGAAACGACGAACTAACGAAAGAGAGCCGAACGTTCGAGATTACCCGGCATAGTCTGTTCGCCATTGGCCCGCAGGATCGAAACAATTAAAATAACAAACATTATTTTAAGTTATATTACATTTGCCGTTAGCATTACTGTCATTTGAATCATTTATTTGTGATTATTCCAGTATGTAAACGTGATATTAGTACTATTGATAGAAATAAAGCTACTTCAAGTTACATTTATGAAAAAAATACATCAAAAACACACAAATTGAAATATTCATACCTTAACTCGTGCGTCCGTTTATCCTGTGTTGTTGTCTGGCACTACAGGTGCAGTGATCTTTAAGATGGCGGTAAACAAAATACTGTTATCTCTTTCTAACATATTAGAACTACGATAATAATTAAAACACTTGGTATTTGTTTCACAATATATTGTGAAACTAATACCAAGTGTTTTAATTATTATCACTGTTACTAAGGTTCACCAAAAGCCAACCGCGCAATTAATCGAAACTAATATGTTAAAACTGTTGCGTTCGGGATTACCCGGCGTTCGTGTTTCTCCCACTCTCCCCTACTCGTCATATAATGTTTTTGAGTTTTATTTTTGGTTATGTTTTTAATAATAAAGGATATTCCATTAAGAGGTTTCGAATGTTGGTAACGAATAAAAGAAACGTTTCATAACATACCTGAAAGTTATTTATGGCAGTGCGAAGCTGTATAGTGTACAATTATACGTGGAATACAACATCTGTCAAATGAGCGCCACGACTTCTCTGGCAGCTTACAATTCTTTTGTTGAAATTCTTGATTACTACTGAACACATTTGCGGAGTTATGTCACGAATTATTCGCCTTATTTCTTCTTTCAACTGTTGAAAGGTTTGCGGATTATTTTCGTAAACTTTGCTCTTCACGTAGCCCAACAAAAAATAGTCTAGCGGCGTCAAGTCGCATGACCTTGGTGGCCAATTTACGTCCCCATTCCTGGAGTTCAGCCTCCCTTCAAACTGTGTACGCAATAAAGTCAATGTTTAACGTACTGTATGACATGTCGCACCATCTTGTTGGAACCACATATTCTCTAAATCCATGTCCGGGAACCTGGTGCTCGTTCGTTTGAAAATATTCAGACGGTTCGTGAAAGTGTTACTGAAAATCCACAAATGTCTGTTAACAGGCGCGCGCAACATTTGGGTATCAGCAGAACTTCAACGTGGCGAATTTTGAAAAAAGACTTAAGTCTACATCCTTACAGATACAAATAACAGATATTATACATAAATTATATCTGTACAATTTCAAACGTTTTATTAAAACAAAGTTTTTATTAACAATATAAAGCTATACTTATTCATAATGTTCGTCTCGAAACAGCGACTCACTCAACATTTCCAATAGAATAATTGATTTACCCATAATATCTAGATGGCGTGACTAGTCTATTTTCTTAAATTTGCATCTCTTTGAAGGAAATTCTTCGAAGATAATAGTTATTTATTAATTGGTTACTAACTTGAAAGAAAGCATTATGATTATTACAGTTCTAGTTATATTTTTAATTACACCCAGAATTGCAGGATTGCAAAAACTTCGCTAATTTTTTCGGCCATTCTTCAACGAACGAAACATTACAAAAATCATTAAAATGATAAATTGACAGGAACTTCCGTTTCCCAAGAAAGTTCTTTCGGAAAATAAATAGATTTGGGATCAAAGGGAAAAAAAGTAAGGCACAACAACAAAAAACCTGCAGAGAACAAAAGGGGTAGAAACATGGGGAAAAACTCGGAAGGTCCTTTTAATGGACAAAAGCCGGACCCTCATGGAAATGTTTTCGGTTAATGGAGAGTTTTCGATATGCTTATTTTGACGTACTTTTAAGTCTTTGATTTGAGGAAATACTGATTACAATAGAGGAAAAAACATATATTTCAACTTCGTTGGAGGAGGAAATTGAACAAATAATTAAGCAATAAAATAAAATGATTAAATAGGGAGTGGAGAAAGTTAAAAATTAAATTTGCTGATACGTAAGATATTAATGGAAGAGCAAATGCAAAAACTTTAGAATGATATTATATCAGTACCTTTGCACAAAAGAGAATATGCTATGCAAGAATTATAGAGGAGTTATAGAAATAATATTTAATGTCATTAATGTTTGAAAACAATTTCGAACAAATTTCTGCCGCGGCTACTTCTGACAAAGCGCATTCTGTCAATCCAATTTCCGACCACTTTTTCAAGCAATTGGGGTCTTATGTCCACAATTGTGCGAATTGGCTTCCAAGGCGTCAATAGTTAATAAGAAAATAATCTAAAGGCGTAAAATCACCAGGCCTTGGTGGCCAATTAACATGTCCGTACCTCGAAATAATTTTCTTACTGAATTGTTCCGTCAATAAATCGATTGTTGCATTGGCTGTATGACATATGGAACTATCCTGTTGGAATCACATCTCCTCCAGATAAATACGGAATTAAATAATCCACGTAGTCGAATAACAAAGCCCAACTTCCTTCGAACGGCGACGGATTGATAAATTTGGATCTTAATCAGCACTGCCCCAACAGCGTTGATATTTTCTTCGGAATGCACAGTTTTTGTCTTGTTTTTATTTTATACATCGAATACATCGTTCGGTTGGGCACGCACAAAGGGCTCTGTAAGTTTGGGGCACATAACACTATGATAATAAATTTCAACAATATGTAAGCGTTGTTCTAATGTAAAGGGTTCCATGATAATTTGCTAGACTTTTAAGACACAGATTTACAGATTTGCGTGCAAACTCATAATGCGTTTGACAGCGACCCCTATCAACAGTTCACCCTTTATTCACCATATCAATTAGAAATAATTTATATACATATGCAGAAAAAGAAATAGGTAGGTATCGTAGAGATAGATCAGTTAAAGACCAGATTTTGAAATTAAAAGATATACAGGCAACTATAATCTCAACGTTGAATTACATGTGATTATTGCTTTTAAAAGAGCATAGGGTTTGAAAAGGAGGAAATAACTATATGAAGTGATAAAAGATGTAGGAATCCATGACAAATTGGTTATGTTAGTAAAAATGAAGACATTAAAGTATACGGTTACTAAATTTAAAGCAAACAACATCACATTCGAGCCTTTCAATGTAGATAAGGGGAAGTAAGATGAGGGGACCCGCTCACAGTTTCCTTTTTCAGCCTGCTGTTACTTTTTGCTATTTTTTTTTAATTCATCAATAACCACACTAAATTTTCAATATACTTAACTAGAATATAAGTTATGATATATTAAGTGAAGGATGTATTGGAGGAACAATCGGAGGCAAAAGTACTGAAAATTAATATTAATAAAACTATTGCATATTAATGCAAAAGTGGTTACAAGCATAATCTAAAGGTTTGGAACGCTTGAGAGCTCTTCTTTGTATATTTGTAACTTGTTCAACTTATGTTAATGAATCTCAATACGGTCACGTATACAATTACGATTATTTTAAATTGCAATAACTTTTAAACAGCTTAGTCAATCGATTTGAAATTTTCACAGCAGCTTAAGGATTGAGTAAAAAATATTCTACAAAATGTTTAAAAGTTAAAAATATGTATCATTAATAATTATCAAAAATAATCAATATTTAGAGGTAAAGTAAAGTTTTGGGGTTAGAGACGCATCACCAACTGAGAAGGCTATTTAGCGACTGGACCTACAGCTTAACGTGGGTTCCGAACAACGGTCATCAGCTACCGAAAACCCCGTTCACCACCCCCAATCTAGGGCTATCAACCCTTGGTTTTGTGCTTAACCGAAAGTATCTCGAGAAGCCTACCGACTGGCAACTGACCAACGTAGAAAACCTCTCAGAAGGCATCCGGCCTTACCCAGCCACGAACTGGCGTGACTGAGGGGTGATTCCTTGTCAGATTTTAAACTTTTACCTAGAAACATTCACAAGAATTTTAGAAAAACTTTTTTGCCTAGTACGGGATTCGAACCATTACGTAACTGCCGTAACGTAAGGCTGATGCCTTAAACACCACAGCTAATGTGGCTCCTATTTATTTAGAGGTTTTAATTAATTTTTAAGTATTATTAAAAATTCCATGTTCGTAGTTCGTTTATGCCCAAAAAGTTAAAATCAAGGCATATTTACTACCAAAGTTAATTATTTTTTTTTTCATATTATTTGTAATTACACAGACCTGCGAATTTAAACTTTCCGATCATCGCATAATGTTTAAATAATGATCTTTTATATTTCTGACATGTTGATTCCGCAACTAAAGTCAGTTTTTCTGTATCACATCAGGTTTTTTTTTGCAAAATCATTTTGCACTCATCTGAACCCTCCTATATTGCACTGTTATGCTTATCAACATATGTAATGTATTGTGTAAACAGATTTGAAGAAAGGCACAGCTAAACACAGTAAATAGTATTAACTTAGTTTAAGAAACTTCTTTGCTTTGCTTTTCGCTGGTGAGGTGTAGTTGGATTTTCTCTCGTTTGCGACAAGCAGTAATCTCCCAACATGTTTTTGTTCCATTTTCCTCGACATCTGCGTTCGCTCAGCATTCCTAGGTTCCCAGGAAAATTGTCCAGATGTGAATGTAACATGTGCACTTTTAAACTCATTTTGCAGCCTAAATCTTGGAAAGAAACAAGCATTCTATCCACCATTTGTTTGTAGTGTGAATCCTTTGTGTTACCAAGAAAGTTTTTGACCACATCCCGGATTGTTTTCCTGCTGATCGTACTGCAGCGCATATAACATCTTCAAAATTAGCATCAGAAAGAATTTGGGAATTGATGACACAGGTACTGATAGCAGTCACCTTCACTGTTTAGAGCCTTAACGAATTGCTTCATAAATCCTAGTTTGATGTAAAGCCGAGGTAACAGTATGTCGGACTTGTCAACAAGAGTTTTTTGTTTTATATTTTCTATGTTATAAATTCTTGTTCTCGATGTCTGTATCAATAGTACGTCCCCCTGGAGCCAACATGTCCCTTTCACGAAATCTGGACCCAAGTATCGCAGCAGATTCCTTTGGTAAGGCACAGATCTCGAACAAAGTCATTTAATACGCTTTGCTTGAAAAGTTTCGGTTCTTTTTCAACACCTTCAGGCTAGAAATCATAGTCAGAGGTAGGGTCGGCTATTTCTGTGTCAGATTCAGAAGAGGGTCAATCCTGTAAATGTTCCGGACGCTGTGGTACTGGTATATTATGGCCATGAGAAACGGGTAAAATTGCGGATGGAATATTGCTATGATACACAATGTTACTTTTGTTCCTGCTGTCCCTTCACAATCTCTTCACATTTACAGAACAGAAGTAGCAGTGAGTACTGTGGTTTCTAGGTTGTCGCCACACCATTGGAATTCCGAATGGTAACGCTGTTCTAGAAACTATAAAATGTTCTGTAACTACTCTATACAGGTTCTACAAGCCGTATGTGGTGCCCACGACTTGTCTTGGTCTCCCACTTTGATGCCGAAGTTGGCCTTTCTCACGCACTCGTTATATTGTACCGATTGTACCTCCGATACATTATTGTCAATGATAGATGACAATGTCTTAAAAATTTGAAAAAATTAAATTACTGAAGAGTAGAGACTAGACTTTTCATGCAGTGGCGTGTATGATTACTTTCAATTTATGAGGCGGCCGCGTTATCCACGGTGGTAGAGTGGTGGTCTGTCGCCATCGGGTCGGCACTGTAGTTGGCGAGATAGCGGGTTTGATTCCCGTACTCGGCAGGATGTTTGTGAATATCCATAATCAAAAGTGTAAAATCTGACAAGGAATTACCCCTCAGTCACGCCAGTTCGACGCTGGGTAAGACCGGATGCTTTATGAGAGGTGTTCTACGTTGGTCACTTGCCAGTCGGTAGGCTTCTCGATAGACTTATGGTGACGCATAAAACTAAGGGTTGATAGCCTGAGGGGAATGCTGACTTGACTTGTTGGTAGCTGATGACCGTGGTTCGAAACCCACGTTAACTTCATTTAAAAATTTATTTTTTGTTGGATTATTTCGTTTTTATCTGTTGTATTATTATTATTATTATTATTATTCGATTATTTTCCTTAATATATTAGATATATTAAGGAAAGCAAAATAATACATGGACGGAACAGGACTTAGGCTAGTGCGATAGCTGTGAGACAAAAAAACTAGAAATATGGGGGAAGATATTAAGAAGCCTATATGGGAGAAACATTGTGGTGAAACAAAGAAAAGACAAAAAAATGAAGAAATAGGATGAATTTACGGAGATCCATCCGTAGCAAATTATTTAAATTTACAGGAAAAATCATAGTTATAGTTTTCTGTGATTCTCGTGGTGTGGGGAACATTGTCTTGGATTATCGCTGTAACTCTATAACCTACGCTTCAAAGTACTTCCACATGACCCGTATTCACCGGATTTTTTTCCCATCGATTTACCTCGTCTTCCCAAATCTGAAAAAATGGTTCCCTGGACGAACATTCACTTCAAATCATGAGGCTGAAGCTCAGACAACCGTTTAAAATATTAAATGTTGATTGTATTTTTGCTGACATTTGAAAAAAAAATGTTTTCTTTGTCAGGTCGAGAAATTTTCGAACGTCTCGCATATGTTAAGTTGTTATTAGATTAAAATAATCAAAACAACGATATGTTTGACTTGATGAATTATGACTACTCAAATGTGAGCCGGCTCATGCACGGAACTGGAAACAGAAAAAATTGTTTCACTTGAATAAAGACAAAAATAGATCGGAAATCAAATAAAGCGTATTTGTTTTGATTTGACTGCAACGTTATTTTAGTTTTCCGATAAAACTCCGAGAAAAAATTATTAACTAATAAATTAAACGCCACTGCATTTTGCGAATGAATCGATGAAGCAATATTTCGTTTGCATTAACAATAAAACTATAAAATAAACCCAGTGGAGCGTTGATATTTCGTGTTAAAATAAATGTATTAAAATTTCGCAGTATACTTACGGATTTCTATTTCTGTAATTGTCGTTTCCTGTTTCTCTAGACACTAGTTGGCGGTACGGAGATTCTGTTAAATGTCGCGTTCTCAAAACCGTAGCATCGTACGCTAAAGCTGGTGCAGCGAAGTCTCGTTACCGAACGGTGCCCGTTCCAAAAACAAAATACGATCGACAACGGCGGAATTATTTTCTAACCTCACCGTGGAACGCGCATACTCCATCTTACCGTATCGACCAACTAGACCATGGAAGTTTTCCCTTTGGAGAATTCGTCCATCACAAAACCAAGAACAATATTAGATTAACAGTAAAAAGGTTGTTTTACCAATTACTAAAATGTTGATATATATTTGAAATATGATAACTCCAGCGTTTATTCACAAATAAATCTATTACGTGCTTAAAATTACTGTAATCTGTGTTTTAATGACAATTTTTTTGACATTTCGCTTTTTTATATTTGATACTTTGACATTTGACATTTTTGAAACATGACAATTTGCTATTTGTCATTTTGAAATTTTGACATTTTGAAATTTTGACATTTTGACATTTTGACATTTTGCCATTTTGACATTTTGACACTTTTACACTTCGACAAACCTATCGAGAAAAGAATTTGGATTTTATACTTTGTTGATATTAACCGGAATATCATTTGAATCAAGCCAAATAATTTTGAAGATAATTTAATAATGTCTGGTGTATCTTCTCGTATTGTTCCAAAAATACCGTCAAATGGGGTGACTCTGTGACAGCAAGAGTTAGCTTGTGCCAAATCGAATTTTTGAATGTCTCGCCTTAACTATAAGAGAGAGGATACTGTTTTTAGAACAAATGGAAGGTTTGAAATGTACTGCACTCTACTGCATCTTTCGCGTAACTTAATTTAATCTTTTTATTTTGTAAATTATTGATTGATTTTTCTGTTATTTTGTGATAGTTCATTATTAAAATCGAATGATACAATTTTATACTTTGTTATATATCACTTTTATTTTCAAATTTGCGTGACTATAGTTTCGTAAAACGATTTTAAAACAGCTGTTAAACTAAGGTTTAACAGTTGTTTATATATTCTATGTACCTAATTTTATACTTTTATTGAGGTTAATTTTTTACAATATTTTAAATAGTAGGGAATTTCGGGGATTCGTCTGATCGTTTAACAGCTGTCTAGACGGGTCTTTACTATATTTATAAATTTCAATAGCTTCTAAAATGTTTAGGTTTTTGTTTTTTGGCGCTGTATGTAAAATTTTCAAATTTGTAATCTCGAGAAATATATATCCGGTATTTATGAAATAGTTCGCAAAATTATAGTGTTGTTTCTTTAATATGTACGTAGATTTATGTTCGTTGAATCTGGTCTGAAAATTTCCGCCGGTTTGTCCCACATAGCAGCTACTGCACTCATTGCAACTTAACATATAAACTCCAGATTTTGTATTTTGTGATGTTTTATCTTTGGCATTAAAAATTAATTTACTGGTTGACTGGGTGGTTTTTTAACGCTATTTGCAAATTACGTTTCCTCAAAGAGCGAGTTATATGTTTTGAAATTGAATTGACCGAAATATGAAATTTTACAGTACTTTTTATCATTTGTTTGTTTTACTTTTGGATATACTTGATAAATTAGTAATTGTTTCCGCTTTTTATTTATTCAATAACTAATTTCTTTTTCTTTGAAGCCGTTATTTTGTGCTATTACTTTTATTTCTTGCAGTTCTATTTTTCTATTATTTTCAGATAGTGGAATTGTGAAAGCTCGGTGGATCATAGACTTATATGCAGCATATTTATGTAAAATGGGCTGGATTGATTGTTTTGTAATTGTTATATCTGAGTATGTGGGTTTTCTATAGATATTAAATTCTAGTTTATTATTTTGTTTGGATATTGAAAGGTCCAGAAAATTTATGGTTTGATTTTGATCTTTTTCAAGTATACATTTTATTTTTGGATTGATACTATTTAAATGCTTTAATGTACCTTCTATTTGTCTGCCATTTCCAGTATAATAAACCAAAATGTCGTTTATCCATTTTAAAAAAAATATGTTCCAAGTTTGACATAAACAGTTCTGATAATAAAGGGCTTAGTGGGGAACAATAAAAGAAGATATTTTAGAACTTTTAACTTATGCATAATGAAAATTATTTTCAATTTAATAATGTTTTTTACAAACAAAAGGATGGTCTAGCAATGGGTTCCCCACTAAGACCTTTATTATCAGAACTGTTTATCAAAATCAAACCATACATTTTTTGGACCTTTCAATATCCAAACAAAATAATAAACTAGAATTTAATATCTATAGAAAACCCACATACTCAGATTTAACAATTATAAAACGATTAATCCACCACATTATACATAAATATGCTGTACTTCAAAGAAAAATAAATTAGTTAATGAATAAATAAAAAACGGAAACAAGTACTAATTCATCAAGTATATCCAAAAGTAAAACAAACAAATGATAAAAATTGCTGTAAAATTTCATATTTCGGTCCAATTTCAGAACAAATAGCTCGCTCTTTGAGGAAACATAATTTGTAAATAGCGTTTAAAACCACCCAGTCAACCAGTAAATTAATTTTTAATGCCAAAGATAAAACATCAGCAAATACAAAATCTGGAGTTTATATGTTAAGTTGCAACGAGTGCAGTAGTAAACCGGCGGAAATTTTCAGACCAGATTCAAAGAACCTAAATCTGGGTACATATTAAAGAAACAACACTCTAATTTTGCGAACCATTTCATAAATACCGCACATATATTTCCCGAGATTACAAATTTGAAGATTTTACATACAGCGCCAAAAATGAAAAAGCTATTGAAATTTATAAATATAATAAAGACCCGTCTAGACAGCTATTAAACGATCAGACGGATCTCCGAAATTCCCCTTTATTTAAAATATTATAGAAAATTAACCCCAATAAAAGTATAAAATTATGTACATAGGATAGATAAATAGCTGTAAAACCTTAGTTTTAAAGTAGTGCTTGAGAATGTAAGATCGTTTTACGAAACTATAGTCACACAAATTTAAAAATAAAAATGATAGATAACAAAGTATAAAATTGTTATATTCGATTTTTATTTTGTGATTGTGATCTCAAATTTGATGTTCTGTGTGTAACGTTTATCTTTACACAGGAAACGATTCAATATAATATATATCAAGTCCGTATTATTTCTAACATATTTAGTTGTGATTATTTTCATATAAAACTTAATACTCTTGAATAAGTTTACGATGTATAATCACTCTTTAATCTTTTGCCCGTAGATTCACGGGGCGACTTTGTGCTAATTTCTTCTGGCACAATCTCGCCCCGTGATTTGTTTTGTAACTTTTTATCATCTAAAATTCAGTAATTTTTTTCAACTGGCTCTTTACTAAGAAATACTCTTACTAAATTACTCTTTACTAATAAATAAGTATACGGACACATAACTTAACATTCTTAAAACCTTCTAGCTGTTTGCTAAGATCGTACCAATTTAAATTTTTGGGTTATATTAGTTTTAGATTAAAAGAGGAATATTACCTATTTTAATAATTGTGAGGGACTATGTTCGAATGCGTGGAAGCCGACCATATATGAATTGCACTAATGAAACCTTGGAGAAGCCTTTAAATGAGATCCGAGAAAAAAATATTTGAGTTCATGGACCTGCTGAAAAGTATGTAACATTCCTATTAAAAAGTATTGCTTTTACCTAAATCGAAGGCGAACAAAAATATTTTTGGTTATAGATATGCCATCGACAGAAAGACATTGTCTCTGAAGATGCGGAATCTGCATTCAAAAATAACAACAGGTCAAACGATATTTATGTGTGAAGAGGAAAAGTCAATCATATTATTACCTGTCAGTAAAAAATTATCTCGATAAGTGTGGGAGGACAGTTTTAAGATTTAGAGAAAATATTACAGGTCCGAATTGGGTGGAGTCATTCATAAATCGCCATAAAAGTGATTTAAGTAAAAGATCTGCGCGTAATATTACGCATGTTAGAGCTAGTGTTAATAAAAATGTAATAAATAATTTTTTTAATCATCTTGAAAAGGAAGTTGATGGTGTTTCTGCTTGTAATATTTGGAATTTTGACGCAACAAATCTTGTGTATGATCCAGGATCAAAATAAGTTCTGGTTAAAAGAGGCGCAAAATATCCTGAAAAAAATCGTAATGCCACAAAAGCATATAAGTCAGTTATGGTGTGTGGAAATGCTGAAGGCGTGCTTGCTCCTATTTATGTTAATTACAAATTCGACAACCTTTGGCAAACATGGCCAGATGTTGGACCAATTCACACTCGATACAATTGTACTAAATCTGGATGGTTTGACAACCAGTGTTTTCAGTCAAATACTTCAAATTAAAAAAATAGACCTGAAAATTTTACTCGATGATAATTTAAGTTCTCATATGAACATTAAAGTTGTGCTACTTTGTAATGAAAATAATAAAGCATTTGTAGCACTGCCTCCAAACGCACTCATTTGTTGCAACCACTTCACGTTGCATATTTTTGTTCGATGAAAGGAGAGTGACGAAAAAGGCAAAACACCAGTTCTCTCAAATATTAAACAAAGTTATTAGATAACTTTACTGATAGAGAACCACAAAATTTAGAATCTGGTTTTACAAAGTGTGCTATATAACCGTTACAGGGAGAGAAAAGTTTTGACGAGACCTTGTAACAATGTGGTAAAGAACATTTTCACTGGTGATAATAATATCAGTACAACCAGTGAAGGTAGTAGTTGCACAAGTGGTAGTGTGGTTTCACTAAACAGTAGTAACAGTTTCTTGGCGGAACTAAGGGAGAAGAGAAATGATGAAGTGGTATCTCGAGGGAAGAAGAGGAAGACGAAAATAAATGTAGAACCAAGTAAAAGTGTGTTTACAGAGGATCTTCTGGTTAATGCGAATAATATAAGCAGGGAAAATGCATGGTGAGAGGTGAGGTGAGGGAGGTGAGGTTGCCTCACATTTAATGGATTTTAATATAAGATAGCATAGAAAAAATATGCTGCCACAAACTAACCCTGACTATCTGGGTTAGATTGTGCCACGAATTTTCCAAATTTGTGACTAACTGACTTTATATAACTTCTTTTTTTTTAATGAGATGAAAGCTAAAAACTGTCTGTTGTTTTAGGCATAGTTACTAAACAATATTTTGTATACTTATCAAAATGCATAGAAAAGTACATAAAAAGTGGCACAAACTCACCCCATTTGACAGTAATGATTTTTTTTTTGAAAAATACCGTCGTGTTAGAGTTGCTGTAGATATGTATTCTTTGCATGATAACATTTAAAAATGCTTTATTTCCAGTGATGAGACGCAGAGCTATACTTATCACCCAGAAACCATTCAACAGATGAGTATCGTGCTAAAGTTGAATAAAAGTCGACAAAATCACGTCAAAGCCTGTTAAAAAGTCATTTTAACAATCTTCTTCGAATACACGGGTATTGTCCACAAAGAGTCCTATCCAATTGCCCAAACAGTATATTATTTAAACGTAATGCGCCATTTGCGCGAGTCCATTCGAAAATAACAACCAGATTTGTGTTTTTACATTTCGATAACACACCATCGACAACCGAATCGAACAAATACCGTCCCAAAAGCATTATATTCACCAGATCACGGGCGTAGCCAAGGGGGAGGTTTTGGGGGTTCAAACCCCCCCGAAATAAGCCAAATATTACCTAATATTATACCGAAAAAATACGAGGAGTGAAGAGAGTTAAATTATTACATTTGAATTGAATATATATCCGAACTAGTGGACGTTGCGCACAGTAACGCCATCTCTCGTCATTTCATTTCATGTAAGTATATTTTTGTTGTTTTATTTACTTCAAACAAACCCCCCCCCCCCCCCAAACTAAATCCTGGCTACGCCCGTGCACCAGATATGACACCGTGTGACTTTTTCTTGCTCCCTCGATTGAGGAAATCCCTTCGTGGACGAAGGGGACATACAAGTTTGCGGGCAACTTTGAAGGAAATACAAGAAGTGTTTGAAAGACTGCAAAAAATGTTGGTAAACATATACTACAGGGAGAGGGGATTATTTTGAAGGAAACTCATCTTTACTCGTCTTTGAAATTATTTAGAAAAATAGTGCAAACTTTTGTTGATCGGAAGTAAATACATCTGAAAATTAGGCCAATTTTGTTGCTAAAACAATGTTACACGGCGAGTTACATCAACAAGAGAAATTTTATTCGACCTTTACGGTTTCATACGGCTTGCAAAATGAACAAGTACCGTGATAAATGAACAATATAATTGCAATTAAATTGTTATTACAGTTCTTCAATTATTAGATATTGCCTGTTTCGTAATTTAACGAGAATGTCATCAGATATTGACGGGAAATCGTTATGATAATTGGTTTGTTGCAAAGCAAATAGTAAATAGAACATTACGAATCGAAATTCCAATGCGTTGTACTAAATTTAAACTACAGTCAAAGCTTCTTATTCACGGTTCAGTTATTCGCGTTTTCAGTATTTGTGTGTTAAAAAAGTTTTATTATGGCACTTGGCCGAAAGTTCTTTGACAAATAAGTCGCCGCCGCCATGGGTGTTCCCGGGTTACGAGTAATGCTATGGCTTTTGATAAAAGCCTCCTTCGCACGATCGGTGCCGATTATTTTGTTTTATTGCTTCAACTTGTCATTCGTCGCAATAATTTCGAGTGGATACCACGTGTTTCTTCTGTTTCGCGATTTAGAATGTCTGTTCTTCTGTTCGCGATTTAGAATGTCGATTAAAAGCCAAAGAAAATTCGTTCCTACACGGAAGAGTCCTGTTGCAGGGCTTAAGGTAAAAATAGTAATGGTTGACCAATTATGCCTTGACGAATCGCTTGCGTCCACATCACGTTATTTAATGTCAAGGAATCAATGGTATGCTCCATCAAGAAATTAGAAGATAAAATAAGAAATTCTACAGCTTGAACCTCAGAATCACGAAAAATTGTTCGTGATCCAGTAATTGAAAAAATTGAAACTGTTTTAACATTATGGATTGAAGAATGTAGCCAGAAGAGAGTCCATCTAGGTGGTGCTATAATCCGTGAGAAAGCACTTAGCATCTTTTACGCACATTTTAAAGAACCTGGTGATGAACATACGGATGGCGGATTTCAAGCATCGGAAGGTTGATTCAATAAGTTCAAGTTGCAGCAATCACTGCGTAATATCATCAAAATTGTTGAAGAAGTTTCATCTGCAGACACTTCAGCAGCAGCAACATATCCAGAAGAATTTTCAAAGTTAATTGCTGGTGCTGGATACAAACCTGAAAAAGATAAAACAGCCCTATTTTGGAAAAGAATGCCAAACAAAATTTGATATCCAAACGTGAAAAGTCCGCCTCTGGTTTTAAGGTAGCAAAAGTTGAGTAACACTGCTGTAAATGCACCAGGAGATTGTTTAATTAAGCCATTTATGCTTTACAGATCGCTAGATCTTCGTGCTTTGAAAAATCAAAACAAGGACAACCTACCAGTGTTTTGCACTTCAAACAAGAAAGCGTGGGTTAAAAGTGTCATTTTCTGTGACTGGTTCCGGGATTGTTTTGTTCCTGAAGTTGAAACTTATTTAAAGAAAAATAATTTAGATTCCAAGGCATTTCTAGTTTTGGATAATGCTCCAGGTCACCTTTGCGAGCTTGAAGCTATGCATTCAAATATAAATATGATATTTTTGCCTCCTAACACGATGGCCTTACTGCAACCTATGGATCAAGGAATAATCCAGGCCTTTAAGCTGGATTGCATTAGATAAACCTAACTTAAACCTAAGTTCTAATTTATTTAGATTAGTCTCTACGTTGTCCAGATATCTCATCTTGGACCCTTCCTCTTTTACGGCCTTCAACTGGTAGTTGGCTTCTTTCATTTACGCAGATTATTTTTCTTGAGTTTCCCTAACAATATTGTTTTTACGAAAATGAACTTTTAACTCATAACCCAATTACCAACCCAAAGGGTCAGCGGATCTTGTGTTAGGGTTACCAAGTTTTAGTCAATGGGTTTCCGTTAGAGATTTGGAGATGGAGATGGAGATGGATGGAGAAGAACCGTTAGAGATTTGAATTGAAACTTTGGAGTTTATATGTTAAGTTGTAACTAGTGCAGTAACTGCAATATGGGACAAACGGGCCGAAATTTTCAGACCAGATTCAAAGAACAAAAATCTGCGTATATATTGAAGAAACAAAATTCTAATTTTGCGAACCATTTCATTTCATAGAACATATATTTCCCGAGATTTCAAATTTAAAACTTTTACATACAGCGTCAAAAAGTAAAAAATTGAACATTTTAGAAGCTATTGAAATTTATAAATATAATAAAGACCCGTCTAGACAATTACCAAACGATCAGACAGATCTTCGAAATTCCCCACTATTCAAAATAATGTAAAACATTAACCCCAATAAAAGTGTAAAATTAGGTAATAGGATAAACAGCTGTAATACCTTAGTTTTAAAGTAGTGCTTGATAATGTAAGATTGTTTTACGAAGTTATAATCACACAAAGTTAACAAATAAAACTGATAGATAAAAAAGTAAAAATTTTGTTTTATTCGGTTTAAAAATTGACATCACAAAGTAACACCAATCAATATTTTGTCAGTCGTTTTGCTCTAGCTTTTTTACTAAACTCAAAGATATTTACCACTAAACACTGAATCAGTTTTAGTATCATCAGGAGATGATTTAATCTAAAGATTGATTGATTAATCTAAAGGTTGGTAAATCTCTTTGAGCTTAGTGTTTCACACCGAAGGTTCCAATAGAAAAATTGATCTAACTTTTTTAGTTTTTACGAAATCATTTTCCGAAATTATAAACATTTACCAAAATTGCATTCCCTTAATGTTTTTTTGCAAACACGTAACGAATAATGATCGGCCTAACATTTCTATTTATTTCTGGTCTTAGAAGATAAGACTGCGGGACGTGGACTCTCAAAAAGAAAACAGATGTTGCTTGCAGTATTTAAAAGAAGAATAGTCAGAAGAATTATTGGTGCTGTGATAATGGAATTTGGAGGAACAGGTATGATTTCGACTTAAGCAATTGCACAATGACCTGAATCTGGACTATGTGAGGGTTCAGCGACTAATATAGGCATGAGTACCCAGGAAAAGCGATATGGAGGGGCGAGTAAGGGTAACAGAAAAAGAGATAGACCAAAGGCCTGATGGCAGGACAATGTAAGAACAGTTGCTGAAGAACTATTGCACCTTAAAAACTGGAGGGGGGCTATTGGAGATCGATCCGGTTGGAGGCGAAGGTTGAAGGAGGTCAAGGCTGACTAACGGGCTGTATCGCCACAGAATAAAAAAAAATTAAATATTTTTTATGCTTCCAAAATTCCAAAATACGAAACATCCTATATATCAGACATTTTAATGTTTCCCAAGAAAGGGTGTGTAGGAGTAGTTTTTTATTCCCATTTCTTATAATTTGAAATTTCTCAGAATAAACGTAAATGATCATTGGTTTTTTATAACCTTCTTCTCCGGCTTTATTTTTGTTTCCATAAACGAAAAGAAGTTGGCGATGAGGGCCGTAAAATCAGTCTAATTTTAAACATCTGGTCTTGAACATTTCACTTATATTTTCTTTCGGTGTATTAAAACTTTAATTGAAATGTTTTAATTAACTTATCGAGGGTACGAGTCCTATATTATTTTCGCATTCTCGTTGTAAAAGAGGAGTTAATTAATATTTAATTAAATATTCTAATTAATGGGTTTTAATTGCATTACTTTTAATGGTCTGGAGATTAAGGTGACATAAGAAACATTTGGGAGCATAAAATAAACGTAATTTTAAGACTAAAAAACACTAAAGTGGTAGGTTGATCTTTGTTCGTTTCGAAATTACAGGCTTATAAAATTATAAACAGTAAATAATCAGATTTAAGGTCGATATAGAGATTATTAATTTAAGACTGGTTAAAAGTGTAAATAACAATATGGCTTCGGATGCATATGAAAACATTCAAATAGAAAAATGCAAGAAAATCATGAACCGGGGACATATTCCGTTCAATCAACTTTTACATTTATTAACGTAAGAGTCAGTAAACTACACGGTTCATTTTTTTCTTTTTTTCTTTCTTTTGTTCTTTTTTTCTTTTTTCTGGTATACTTTTTTTTGCACGCTTCATTAGGTTAGGTTTGGTTAGGTAGTACGTTACACCCTTAGGTAGTACGTTATAAACCTTAGTAGGTATTAGGTTAGCAAATAGGGTTCTTATATAAATAGAACATAGTTTAGTTTTAGAATTAGGTTAACTCATCTCCTGATGATGCTAGCATGGTTAGCAAAACATGTGTCAAGAATTTTTAAAAAAGTGATTCGGTGTTTAGTGGTAAATTTCTTTGAGTTTAGAGTTTCACGCCGAAGGTTCCAATCGAAAAATTGAAATAAAGGAATAAATAATACACTTGACGCAGTCGGTAGTATTCCATAAATCTCAGTGGAATACGGAATATATAATTGCTACTGGTAAGTTCTAATCCTTTAACGTAAAATAATTTTATTCAAGACGTCCTTACTTTGACAAGCTGTGGAAGGAACACCTAGTGACAGCCCTAGAAGCCTCAGATCGAGAGAACAAGAGAACAAGACGAAATAATTTGCTGGCATGGCTACCCGTCGTCTTCACCGTCTGTACTCCGATATAGACTAAAACTGATCATTGTCCTAAGAACATGTCGAAGACAAAGAAGCTACATAGTAACCATTTTATGATATAAAGTTAATGTATAGCATTTTATTCTGAAAATTTTAATTTTAATTTTTTTTAAGTTTCAGTCTAAAGGGAAATAAATCATACACTGTATATTTCAACTATATCTTTATTAAAAACCTTAGAATGAAGACAACAAACATACATTCTCTAACATGTTAATGTAAAAATATTAACAAAAATAGAAACAAATTTAATTTTTTTTAAAGCTCTCTATTTTAATACTAACATTGTAAAGTGGGACAAACAAAAATTAAATTAATTCCTTTTTATAAAAGTACTATGTATAAAATGAAATAATATTTATTATACAAACAATTAAATATGAAAACTGCAATGGATCTGAATTTTTGGAAGAAGCCAAAACACGTTAAATCAATATATAGGACGTGATTACTAAAATTAAATCGATACAGAGTGATTCATTTGTGCGTACATATTTTTTTTAATATAATTATCTACTTTTATTGTTTTTACTTGTAGGCAAAAATCTCTTTTACTACGAGATTTTTATCTTGCATCTAAGTGTTCATTGTAATATTGCTAAATCTGTTTTGGATATTTTGAATATTTCTATTCAGATAACTTTTTTTGAATAACATATATTGAAACTTGGCAATGCAACTCTGGCACAAAGAAGAAACAGCAACCATAAAGTGAAATAATGAAAACAAAAGTTGGGTATTTGGAACGAAGAATATGAGGAGGGAGCACTGTGGACAAAGAAAACAAAATACAGACCAAAAATAAAGAATAAGGGGGAAAAAGGTGCTGCCAGATCGACACTTATTGATATATTCTTATCGATATGTACATAAGAGAAGTAAGAAGCTGAGAGGAAAGATCACTAACTAAATGTATAATCATAAGTAGGAGGAACAAGAATGGATAGAATACAAAACGAAGTACTGAGAGAAGAGCTATAGGCAAAACCAATAACTAAAAGCATTAAAGGCAGCAACTAAAATGTTTTAGACATGTCGTAACCATGGCAGAAAACATATAAACGAAAAGAAGTATGGCTGGCAAAACTTATTACTAAAAGAACAAGAAGTCCAATGATGAAAGCTAGGAATGACATGGTGGTGGAGTGCTTGAAGAAAAATGAAAAAACCTGAATTGATGGAAGAAATATGACGAGAGCCAGGAAGAAATGGACAATAACGAAATTGAGGAAAAACTATCAACAACTTCAGATATATTGAGGATTCGGATTATATATATATATATATATATATATATATATATATATATATATATATATATATATATATATATATTAGACTGTTTCAAAATAATCATTTTTTTTTTCTTAAAGGTATCGAAAATATTGTTAAAAATACCGAAAAAAATACTGCGAACTTTAAAGCTTTTAATATTAATATTAAGAAGTGCCGCATCGTAAATTTCAATTTCCCATTGAAATAACATGGGAATTTCTTTTTGAACTTTAGAATTTTATAGCTCTTCGGCGGAACATTACTGTGGAAATTCTATTACATATTTTGGAAAATATGGAAAGAAAATTGAACGTTCGTCAAAAAAGGCCTCTTATACATACATTCGAGGCTAAAGTTGAATGCATAATAAATTTTGTCATTTTTAAAATTTTTCGACGAAACTACCAATTTTATCGAAAAATGTCATTTAACCTTTTTTTAAAACTATTTCATTTTATATAAATGTTTATTAATACATTTTTGGAAACTCCGTAAGGATCGTGAGTTATTTAAATTGAAACATTATCAAATCAAAATTCATTAACATGAAAAAATATGCAATTCACATTTTAATTTAAATAACTCATGATCCTTACGGAGTTAAAAAAAAAAATTAAAATTTATAGGAAAAGGAATGATCTACAAAAAAGGTCGAATAACATTTTTCGATAAAATTGATAGTTTCGTCGAAAAATTGAAAAAAATGTATGAGACCTTTTTTGAAGAACGTTCAATTTCCTACAAAGAAATGTAATAGTCTTTTTACAGTTATGTTCGGCTGAAGAGCTATAAAATTCCAAAGTTAAAAAAAATTATATGTTTTTTAAATAGGAAATTGAAATTTGCGATGCGGCACCTCTTAATGTTAATATTAAGAGCTCTAACTTTCACAGTATTTTTTTTTCGTCATTTCTAATAATATTTTCGATTCCTTTAAGAAAAAAAAGTCGTTTTTTTTTAAACAATCTAATATATATATATATATATATATATATATATATATATATATATATATATATATATATATATATATATATATATATATATATATATATATACATACATATATATATATATATATATATATATATATATATATATATATATATATATATATATATATATATATATATATATATATATATATATATACATGAACTAAGTCGGATACAACTGAATTTTCATCGAACGGTGTCCCTGTAAACAGTAACTGATAAAGAAATATTCAAACACATTACGATATTATATAATAGAAAGCATTTTTAAAATATTTTATCAAGAAATTAATAGAGGATAAAACACCTTTATCTATAAAAACTGAAAATTAATATTGTTGCTTTAGATAGGAACTTGATTTTGCATAAAAAAATACTTTGATTTAAAGCAAAAGAAAAAAAATTACTGCAAGATATAATACATACGATGTGACTTCAAAACGTTCTATCCAAATTAATGCAGAATACACGCTGATACATGCTGATTTTAGAGTATTGTAATTATACAAAAAATTGAAAACGTCGTATTATGCTCAAAACGTTGTTTTTTTTTTAATATACACATCAAAATAATCTAAGGGACAACTTTATACATTTTTTTAAAATAATGTTTTTGGAGTATTTTGAATTTGATAACTCATTTTATGTTTCTAACGACGGTTTGATAATGCGAAACCCTTTAAGACTTTAATGGGTCTTAATGGCGAACATTTTTATGGACAACTTAGAAAGTGAGAAAAATCAACATCAGTTGTTTAAATCATCACTTTACTGATACAGATATGTTGATGACATTCTAATTTATTTTACCTGTTTTGATAGACAATTAAATCAATTCTTAACTCACTTAAATTCTATATATAAAAACATTAAATTTTCAGTTGAAGAAGAGCAACATAATAGTATTAACTTTTTAGATTTAACTATTATTAGAAAATACAGTAAACATGATTTTTGCAATTTTTCATAAACCATCACATACAGATTTAGTTATAAACAATAAATCTTGTCATCCTTATTCACAAAAGATGGCAGCATTTAACTCTTTTATACATAGATTAATAATAATATAATATTAATTATAATAATATAGTATAGTTAATATTATATTATTAATATAATTATTAATAATATAATATAATATTATAATATTATATATATTATGTCAATAGATAATTATAATAAATAATTGAATGTCATCAAATAGATCGCAGTAAATAACGGATACGCCCCAAACATTATAAATAAAATAATTAATAAAAAAAGTTTTAATAAAGCCATTAATTTAATATATCCGGTCAATAATATAAAAAATGCAGCGTTCAAAATAATTACATATACAGCAAAAGTTACCCGAAATATTTATCCAAAACAAGCAATTTAAATATTGCTTTTAAAACAAACAATAGTCTAGGACGTCTCATTAAAAACAATAATAAAACATTCAAATAAACTGTAGAAACCAGAAGTTTATTTAAATGAGTGCGGGTCGTGTCCAAAAGTCAATGTAGGACAAACAGAAAAATCTCTACTAGGTTCAACGAACATAAAATAAGTTATAATAAGTTTGTTAAACAACAAAGTAACTATGATTATGCTAACCACCTAATATTAGAAAAGCATACATTCAATAATCATTTTATAATGTTACTTAATGAGAATAAATTCAAAAAATAAATCTTTTAGACAACCTAGAAATTAATATAAGAAAAAAATTGGATCAGCTAGACTTGAATTGTTCTTAGCCGTTATTAAACATGAACACCGTTATTTAACTCGAACACCGTTATTAAATTACCCTCTTAGACGTTGACAAAAAATGGATTTCCCCACTATCATGTTTTATGGTATTATTAGGATGGACACTGTAGGTTGTAATTACTTTTCTCACTGTTAGTTTAGCATAGTTTGTATTTGAAAAAGGTACTGTGTGTCGAAATAATTATTATACATACAATTTTAAATATACTGGAAATTTTTAGATGTTAATCTTTATTTGTTTATCACTTAGATCGTGATACTCAATTACATGCCGTAGGAATGATTCAAGAGGGCATGAGATAAAATGCAGTTGCTCAAGTTCTCGAATTAATCGTTTATGACTCAATGGCATATGAACAGATGATGAGAACGAACCACATACAGACCGCATAAGAAGCACTAATCAGTTCCAAGACTGCTTGCTTGTAAGTAGTAGGCAATCAAACCATTAGGAATAGACTCCATGAGGTCTTTTTGCTAGAAGACCTGTGAGAATACCTGAATAATCTAGACGAAATTGCGTCAATAGACTTCAGTGAAACTGAAGAAGAAGCAAAGTGGTCTAGGCAGGACTGGGTCCCTGATTTATTCTCTGGTGATTCTCGATTTGGACTGCCTTCAGATATGCGTAAAACAAGAGTGTATAGATGATCTAGAAATCCAGAACGTTTGGTAACAATGCAGGAAATTTACAGACATCATGGTGTTAGTGTAATGGTTGTGGGTTGTATCACTATTGATGAAAAAACTGACTTCATTTACTTGGAACAATTTTTAAGCAACCAACTGTCACAATATCATTCTTGAGCCGGTTGTCGAACAACAACAATGTGCATCTTCATACTAGCTAGGGTGGTACGAAAGGAGGTATGAAGGAAGTTGAGATTTTGCCATGGCCTGCGCAATCATCAGATCTCAATCCCATCGACCATTTGTGGGAAATACGCGAGAACAACTTTTTGAGTGCCTGCTATCTAAATATAATGAAATAGAGCCGAACGAGATTGGTAATTTATTAATAAGTATGCCCCAAAAGTGCAGGGAATCGACCTCCTTGATATATTATTTTAGAAAATACCAATTATTATTATTATTTCGGTAATACATGTCTTAATGAAACTGTAGCTGTTCCATATATAAAGAACTTTTGCAATCCTTTTAGTGTAGTGGATATGGCAACATTTCTTTTTGTTGCCTTTTTCATAATTATTGGTGAGTTTTTGCCTTTTTGCCCTAATCAATTATTTCACCCATCTCTTCCTGTCTAAGATCTGTTCTCTCCATCCCTCTTATATTTTCCTCCACCTGTTATCTCCCTCTGACTCTGGGTCGCCTTCTCGGTCTGTTTTGTGCTTGTTTCGATGTTGTTATCTCTCTAATTGGTGAATTCGTTTCTCTTCACATTATGTGTCCATACCATTATATTATTTGTGTTTTAATTGCTCTGTATTTTCCTTTCCCAACAGCTTGTCGATCTCAAAGTTCATCAGGATTCTGAACTCTTTGTTTTCCATTTTCTTTGCTCCCATTATTGTTCTTATTATTTTGCGTTCAAACATATTTAGTTTCTTTTCCTCCTTTGTTGTGAGTATTATAGTTTCTGCGGCAGAAGTTACTATTTATATTCTTAGTTTATTCCGTGTGCTCAATCTCGTATTTAAATAATTTTTTGTTACTATGGAATGGACTATATCCTTTCTGTATCTTTTCGTTTACATCAAGACCCTAATTTTTTTATCGATTATGACTTCCAGGTATTTAAAAGTTTTCACTTCCTCAACTATATCTCTTCCTCACCCTAGACTTCTCAATATTCGAATCAGCCCAGCATTACAGATAAAATGAAACAAAACAAAACTAAGAAAAACACTTTTATGCCGCAACACCAGAAAAAAGTTCTAAAAATTGGCATGCTATAAACTATATTCGTAAATTAAGTTATTTAAAAATAAGTATATATTACAATAAATATAATATTATAAAATATTAATATCATCTCTGTTAATAAGAATAACCTTGCATCGATGAAAGAAGAAAGAACAAAAATTTGTGACAAATTGGGAGTATATATATATATATATATATATATATATATATATATATATATATATATATATATATATATATATATATATATATATATATATATATATGAACACTTTTGTTGGTTGCTTGATCGCGAAGGAGCCCCACCTATCCCTTCAACTGGATGACATATGTTTCGTCTTTCGAAGAGGTTCAGACTCTTCAGGGCGCCGACATATACTATACCATCAAGAATAGGGAGACCCTATCCACAGCCAACAACTGATGTTTTCGCCGACCTCCCGTCGGATGGCGTATATATGTAGGATGCAGTCCAAGAAAATCTAACACTACATACAATCATAGTACTACTACATCACACAAATGGCCATAACTTTTGTAACTAAAAAAAATACAAAAAAAATCAGAAATCAAGTTCTATGAAATTTTTCAGTTTTTTGAAAAAAAAAATCATTTTTTTGAATTCCGACTCTTTTTATTTATTTTTGTCTCTCAAAAAAAACTTTGATTTTTTCTGTAAATATTCCCGTGCAAAGGGGAGCGGGTCCCAACTGACTGGTCAGTTCTTGGACTCTTCAGTCGAAGCGGACAACACTTGAAAATGCCAAATGCGATTTTGGCGAAACGTCGTGACCTTTCACAGGATCAACGGATCGACACCCAGAATGATTTGGAAACATTATGTACCATCCGTGAAAATATTAGATGTATATATATATATATATATATATATATATATATATATATATATATATATATATAGATATATATATATATATATATATATATATATATATATATATATATATATATATATATATATATATATATATATATCTTTACTTAAAATAATTCAGTATTGAAATGAAAAAAAATGACATGATAAACAAATATTGACAAATAATGATAAATGTTTTACTTCCTGTCGCTTAGATTATTTTGATGCGTGTGTTATAAAGAAAACTCAATGTTAATTTTTCTAACACTATACGAGATGTTTCAAAAATGTTTACTGGTGTTTTAGCTCTTTGTTTACATTTATTCGATCATAATATTATCATCTACTGCATATATGATTTTCCTAATTACTTATTTCTATTTTATATAAATATGTTTAAATCTAAACATTCTCTACTTGGACAACTGTTTGTAATAAAGTAACTACTTTATTAACTATATTTTGATGCCCGCAAAATATTTTTTCTCTTATGGAAATGTTCTTATTTTTTTTACAAAACAATATTATGATTTTGTCTTTGGAAATTACACAGTTTCCACATAAAATTTGAAATATATCATCTAAAATGTTCGGGTACATATGGCGGATTCTTTCTTCTTTTAGTTCGTAGTAAGAAATACTAACTTAAAGGCACACGTCTATGTTCTTTAGTCAAATATAAAAACCCCTCGGCGACAATTCTTCTTCGATGTGAGTTTTTATATCGTCGGTAAAAGAATTTTAAGTTTACTCAAAGAATTAAGTTTCAACAAAAAAATTTCACTTATGAATACTATTTTCTATATTTTAACTATACCTACAAATTATTTTTTATTTATTTTGAAAGCAGTATTCTCTATTTTTCATTTTTTTGTAAAAGGCCTCGTTTTAAAAAATATGTACAACTTACGTAACGGCTATCGTTAATTAGCAGTTGGGAAACTTTAGAAATCTTTTCTTAGTTTGTTGAAAAATTTTCTATCTAAACTATAAAATTTAGTGTAAATGTTTATTTCTATTCTCTTTATACCATACCAGTTTCCTTCTGTTTCTCTCTATTTATCCATATATGAATGAAATTTTATATATATATATATATATATATATATATATATATATATATATATATATATATATATATATACTGTGCTCGCCAAAAGTCTCCCCCCCTTTATTTTTCTAATGGTTATACTTAAACTAATAAAATTTGGAATGTGAAAATGACAGGACGTAAACGTCTTTTCTAGTGATAACTAATGATGTAATCATCATAGATGACGTCATAGTGTCATTGTGACCAATAATTTTCAATGGGATCCCATGGTCAGCGGAAATTGCTTTGCACTCTTCAACAATTCGTTGTCTTAAAACATCAATACTATCAGCCCAGACATTTACATTTTCTGGAAACTGTGTACGTTTCTCACTAAACACGTGAGGATTTGTATCACTCCAGTATCTTACATGTTGAGTGTTTACATTTCATTGAGGTAGAAAGTACTTTCGTCACCAAAGCAAATTGTTTTTAAATAATTGCAGAATTGCGGTTTTCAGTCGGGGTCGTCATCTGAAAGTGACACCCAGTGCATTGCCCTTGACTAACTTCACAGGGAGATTCAACTTGGGTTGTAGAACAAGTAGGGTTTACTACCATTTGCGCAAGTATGTATTATTACTTTGTTAAAAATTAGATTATTTCATAGTTATTAAAATTTTTTGGTCTGCCAGATCGTTTTGCCCCTTTAACATTCTCTGTTGTTTCAAATTTATGAAGAAACTCCCTCAAATAAGTTTTCGATCAAGGGCGATCGGGAGACCTCTCATAAAAAAGGCGATCCGCAGCATGAAAATTATTTCCGCATTCACCAAGCATTAAGACAGCTGCTACTTTGTCTTCTAAAGTACGTACCATTTTGTTTATTTAGAAACTCAAACGTTTCGTGCAAAAATATTTCAAGTAAATATTCAAAAATAGAAACCATGTAAAAGCAGAAAAATTAAAATAAATTGGAGAATTACAAAAACGTCAACTTTTTTGACAATTATCCAGGGGCGGACTTGTGAATCTCTATTAATTATACGCTAAACTGAAATTTTAGTATTTAATAATGTTATGCGTCAAAACTTCCTTCAACCCAAACAAAGTTAGTATGGTAGAAGAGGTCTTTTAAATACCTTTCAAAGAGGTGTCACTTGCCATAGGATCTTATTGAAAATTATTGGTCATAAGGGCAATGTGACGTTATCCATGATGATTATGCCATCAGTTATCACTAGGAGAGGAGATTACGTTGTCATTTTCACATTCCAAATTTCGTAAGTTTTGAGTATAACCGTTCAATATAACAATAACAAACACAGATATATATATATATATAAATATATATATATATATATATATATATATATATATATATATATATATATATATATATATATATATATATATATATATATATATATATATCTGTGTATGTGTGTGTGTGTGTGTGTGTGTGTCTCAGCGGCTGCAGTCGGGAGAGCAACTAACTACCACTGTGACATCACAAACATCGTCCGAGGAGGCAGGGCCAGCACCAGAACCAATAAGACCATCACAATCTGCGACCCAGACGAATATAAATATTACGAGACGGTTTGCACAGCTTTCAGTCTTCAGAGAAGCATTGAGTTTGCCAAGTGTGACCTTGGCGAAACGTCTGCACCTTCCCAACAAACGTGACACAAACGATCGGATGTACTCCCGGACTAATAGTCTAATATATATATATATATATATATATATATATATATATATATATATATATATATATATATATATATATATATATATATATATATATATATATATATATATATATATATATATATATATATATATATAATATATATATATGTCACGTTTGCAGGTGCAGACCTTTCGCAAGTGGGGGAGGGGACTTTTGGTTAGCACACACACACACATATATGTATATAGGACAAAATGCTCGGCGATTATTGGAGCATATATACAAAATATCATGCGAAGACAAATTAACGGACGGGTGGTTAGTCTTAAGTTTCGACGAACACAAATCGGCTTCTCGCAAAAAACAAACAAACAACGCCAGCCCGGTTCGTTCCAACACTATCTCGAAACAGGACGCAAGAACAACGTCAATAGTGGCAAACAAATTGCACGCACAAAAAGCTACAACACAATGATTGTGCGAAAAGCGATTGAAAAAGGAAATCTCAATAAAGGCAACGATGTACTAAACTTACCTCCTGCATGGAAAACCATGTTCTCCGAAAATACCATCAGAAACACAGCTGTTGCAACTGACGCACGAACTATCAAAACTTAATTGAAGAAATATTAAAAAACAACACGGAACGGGGTGAAGCAGACACAACCAATAGAAAAACACCCCGCTACAATCTTCGGTCACACTCATACTCACTCATATCTACCAAGCACCAGTCTCTCTCGATCAGGAGATTTGAATACTTGAAAATTATAACTTGATGATGGTACCTGAAAGTGGTACTTGAATATTTATTTATTTTTTTTAACGATCAGTCCTGAAGTACATCCGATCGTTCCTTGTTATGCCAAGTTTGACCTTGGCACTCCCAATGCATGAGAGATAAATTACTCTATGTATAACGTTTACTTCCCTTCTTCCATGTAAGCCTATTTATAGATAGAGAATATATCGTTCTATAAATAATTACTAGCAAAATTATTTAATTATAACTATGGTACACTTTTCTCCTAATGCAGCCATGTTCTTTTTTTTTCAACCTACATAAACTTATAGATTCATTTATAGATAGAGAGAATGTTTTGTTTTTGAAACGGGAAGAGAATTTCTTTCTATTAATATGCGGTATGCCTTTTCTGTACAATTGCTATATCTTGTTTCTTTTACCTAGATAGAAGATAATTGCAATTATCTTTTGTTTTAAAGATTTGTTTAATAGACAGAGAGATATAACCATTACTGGATAGGAAAATAAGAATATACTCTTTATTCTTGAAACATTTTTTTTTGAATATCTGTTTTAATTACAGCTAAAAAAGTTCATATTATTGTTAGATAGAAAATTTTTCATGTGAAATAAAAGGGACCATTTTCAAATTAGAAAATTGGTTGGTGGTGATGAAAAGGATAAGGGTTTCTGAGATAATAACAACTTTAACCCTGTCTTAAATATATATGGTCCTTTTGCAATTCCAGAATTTTTCGCTTATATATATATATATATATATATATATATATATATATATATATATATATATATATATATATATATATATTTATTTTTATTAACCTACGTTTACTTTTTTATATTTAATTAATGCGACGAAATAATGTTTAATATATGGATGGAAGATTATTACCGGAAGAATAAATTAGGAAAACAATTCTTACACACTTAGATTACCGTAAACTTAATCTATAAAAAAAACTAAAGCCATCCTGCGTTGTTCTGTCCGCTAAGCGGAATTACACCCGGTAGTTTGGGCAGCGAATGTTGATTTTGTTTTATCTCTTCGTCGGGAGTTTGAGTGGATCCAGTGGCAGGATTGCTGGATGACGACGTGTAGAGTAATGGTTCTTTGAAGGAATCGTTCGGACCAGCAGAATTGCTTTGTACAGTTGTAGTTACGCTCTCTTCTAATACAATAGACGAATTAACAAAAAAAAAACATTTGCAAACATAATAAATTAGTTTTAAGTTGTTTTGAAAATACGTTTGTTTTTACAAACGTTTGGATTTTATGTGTTCGAAATGTCAAAGCTGGATTTTTGTTTCTGTCTGGAAGAAACTGCAGGTAAATATCAAAAAATATATATTGTTGTAAAGAATGCCCCAACAGGTATATCGAGATTAAAATTTAGCGTCGTTTTTCATCGACTTTCAATCTAGAAATTTTATATTTCGCATTTGTCACTTATAGCTAATATTAGGGTTAGCTAATTTTATCTTTGATGAAGTTAGAAATATTGGAAGAAATGGTTTTTCGACGAAATTAATTTCTACCTCACATGTTATATGCACAAGGAAAGTTCTAGAACTTGGGTAAGTGAAAATCCTTGAGTGATTGCAGAAGAACCTTTATATTCTCTTCGAGTAAGAGGGTGGTGTGTGGAAAGCTATCGCAAAATGTTAAGAAACTTTTGATGTCCCCAACTGGATAATATGCTCCTTAACAGTATGTTTTCTAACAAGATGGCGCCACGTGTCATACAGCGTGGGAAACTTTGGATTTATTACAAACGCGTTTTTCTGGCTGCGTCATTTCTCGAAATGGCGATACTACTCAGTGGCCTGCAAGATTATGCGATCTAATCCCCTTCAACTTTTTCCACTGTGGCTTGAGCAAGGACTAAGTCTGTTTTAACAATCTGCAAACGAATAATGACCTAAAGCAAAGCATTGTGCCAAATTGTTATTGACAGTTTAACGTAAAGAATGGCCGGCCATCTGTAGAAATGGGTGTGTGGGACATTTGGAGAATATTATTTTTAAAACATAAATGCCATATCACCACTTTTTGGTAAATTAAACAATCATATTATTTTTCTAAAATTGTTAGTTTTATTTAAAAAGGACTAAGCTATTGGGACACCCTCTACACGGTAGTCTACGGAAAACGGACCTTTTTGTAATAGGTGGTACTCGGGTGGAGGAAAAAGAAGTTTAATTTAGGTGTCTATCGACTCTACCTACGATACTGTTTGGAATCTTTCTTTAAAAATGAACTTTTTCCTCGGACCATTTCATAAATAAAGAAATTTAATTTTAGACATTTTTATGTTCAAGAAAATCGTGATCTATTCGCTCAAACAATACTAATTATAGGTAATTAAAAGATTGACTGATGACGATCATCAACATGTGCGACTTGACAGTTAGCTCAAACTCAAGACATGATTTGTGCGGCTTTGGGAGATAATCCTCTTTCGTATAGTACTTGCAAGAAGTGTTTCCACCAATTCCGAATTGGAAATATTGATTTAAATGCTGTAATATGTAACGGGATAACCAAATAAAGTAGAGGATGAAGAATTGGAAGCACTACTCGAACAAAATATTTGTGGTACCTTGCTAGAGAGAGCTCGGACATGAAGCTGGCTTCCCCATGCACTCACAGATTATCCAGATTCAGAAAAAGGCAGCTATCCAAATTCAAGAAACAGTTTTTCAAAAAACTGTGACCTGTGACGAAAAGTGAATCCTCTATGATAATTCAAAGAAGCGAAAATCGCGGTTAGGCGTTAACCAGTGCCGCAAAACTAAATATCCACGTCAAAAGAATATTGCTGTGTATATGGTGGAATTAGCTGAGCATCGTGCATCATGAGTTGGTCCAATCTGGTCAAACGGTCACCGTTGACCGGTGACCGTTTTATATTGGTAAAGAAAACAACAAAAAGGCTCTGGAAACAGTCACTAAGTTGAGCTGGGCGTTTTATCGCGGCGAATTCTTCAGACTTGCCTCTTCGGATATTCCTCACTTTCGATCCCTGCATCATCACCTAATTAAAATTTACTTCACATCTCGTGAGGAAGTCGAAAAAAACGTCAATAGCTTTATAGCATGATGTTTTTTTTCTATAGTTGCGGGAAAGGTGGGGAAAGTTTGTTGAAAGGGAGAGAGATGACTTTGAAGATTAAGTTTATTATAGTTTTTTTTTATAAATGTCAAATGTAGTAAAACAAGGACGACAGTTAACTCGAGGACCTAATAGAATAAATATAAAAAAACAATTAAAAAGTAGATAAAACTATTCGAAATAATCGCTGTGGCCGCTGTAGAAGTTCATCGAGGACCTCACAGACACATACATTTTTTGGATACGACTTCGTGGCTAAAACTATTGTAGTGTCCGCTCACCCCCCATATTAGCCTAATTTGACTCTGTGCAACTTCTGGTTATTTTGAAAATTGAAATGGGCCATGAACGTTTCAACACAATTTCAGACACACACATATGTACAAAAGTTTGGAGTATATACAAATAGGATATCCATGCCTATGATACTCTAAAAGTTGTGATGGATATTTATTTTAGACTGTTTATAAATGAAAATAATAAAATCATTGTTTTGCTGATAACACAGGTTTTTCGATTTTTGCCCACTCTGTTGATGGCATTAATTCCGTTCTTTTTCAATCAATCCTTTTAAAAGGGCTTAGAAATATGATATCTCATTTTAACAGATGAAGACTAATTGCTTTGTTACAAAAGGGCTTTAATTAAAGTGATATCGCGGAAATTGTAGGTGTTTCCCAAAGTGCTGTATCGAAAATTCATACAAAATTGTAAGAAACAAGTGACGTATAACTGATCGCCCTAGAAGTGGTAGAAAACGATGTACAACTGCTGTACAAGATTAGCAGATAAGACTGATAGCTCGACGATAATACGCAGACTGAAAGTAATAAATTTGCATCGCAGAATATATTTACGTGTTACCAAACTATCTCTTCAATAAAAAAATGTAAAATAGCAACGGGCACGAGAAATAGTGGATCATAGTTCTAACTGGAATAACGTGATGTTCTCCGATGAGACGATAATTGGCTTGGTTTCTGATTCACGAAGAACATTAGTTTGGAGAGTTCTAGGTCGACAAGCCTGACTAAAAACAACTCAACCACGTATCCCATTTGAAGATGGGAGCATGATGTTTTGAGATGGTATTATGAAGGGTGCACGGACACCTCGACTGGTCTTGAAGAGAAGAGTCAGGGTGCTGTGTAGATCGAGGAAGTTTTAAATCCTGCTGTGCGTCTGTTTCGAGGCGCAGTGTGCGACGGATTTGTTTTCATGGATGATAACGCACCTCGTCATTGAACAGCAGCAGCACAAAATTTTCTTGAAGAGGAGGGAATAACCAAGTTATGGTGGCCAAGAAATTCTCCTGACAGGAATGAAAATGTCACTGAACATGCTGAAAACACGCATCAAGAAACGAAACAATCCTTCACTTACTCTGCGAGAACTGAAAGATGCTGCTCGTGAAGACTGGGAGAGTATTCCACAAGCCCAAAATGATCATTTAATCGACAGCATGCTAAATCGCATGCCCATCGCCTACAGGCATGCATACAGACCCACGGTGGAACTACTGCTTATTAGTTTTATTGAAAGTTGTTTTTTTCATTTTTAAGTTATGTTTAAAGGCAATTAGTACATTGTAATTTTATGCCTCCAAAATAATAAATCAATTTTATACACATTGGTTATTTGGTGTGAAGGTTTATTTGATATCAGTAAGCGTTGTAATAAAATGATGATTACGTAAACGAGTAAAACAAAAACTTAATATTAATAAAAAGTAAACTGTTTGAACATTTCAAACTTTTGGACATATGTGTATAGAAGGTTTGTATTACTGTTTTGTGATTCACAAAAATGAGAAGCACGGGTGCTTCAAAATGTATCTTTCAGGAATGCACTGGTATGCGAGTTTTATTTTGGAAAATAAAAACATTGAATATTGTAAATAAACATCTAAGATTGTTTGTATATGAAGATTTTTTTCAGAATAATCATTTACACAATATGTCGGAAAAATAACGGAACTTTTTAAATAAAATAAAGCAATTCATTATTTTGCCTTCTCTTTATTCAATCTGTCTGACACACTGTATATGTTTTAAAACTTTTTCCACTAATGCTTATCGTTATTATTTTATTTTAGTTAGCTAGAGATCATCACCTGTAGTGGAAGGGGTAATTGTTGATACATTCCTCGGTGTGACTTCGATGGAATCTTGTTGGGACTGAGCTTTTTCGTGTCTGACAGCAAGATGACTTACTTCTGGAACACGGGTGGGTACACTCGAAGCTCGCTTAAGTACTTGTGGAAACTAAATAAAACAACCAACACAATTTTAATTTCTTTATTTTATTGATGTACTGCTTCCTACCTTTTTGGATAGATATAATTTTTTACTAATGCTTTCGCTGATTGAACTTGGAGGCATCACTATCGGGCTGGTATTTCTGGATGCAGAGAATTTTTTTCGTTTCTTTTTCAGCAATGCCAGTCCGTGAGCCAATCCGTGCAGTTCTGGTTCAGGTTGTTCTGACTCACGACTCATCGTAACGTCGATGCTGGGGTTTGAATCAGATTGACTTAAAGATTCTAAAAGTAACAGCATGTGTTATGGAAAGGTGGACGTTGTATTAAAATATTCATAAAAAAACGGCAATGGATGATCAAGTACAAAGAGATTTATGAAATTAAAGTCAAGATATGAAGAGATACAGTAAACCAAACCTTAAAAGAGATGAAATATATGTATATATAAAACAAATCTATTCAGAAAAATACTGACACATAGCAAGGATAACAACAAACATAGAAAATCTCAAAAATCATCATATGCTCACACTGTCCCATCAACTCGCCTCTAAATAATTTAGGTGGCAGTCGATAGATATCGTCGTAGAATTGATACAGTTCCAATCACAGTCGCCTTTTGCAATTCGGCGATGGAAATGTCCTCGAGCTACAGGCTGCACAAGTAGTTCATAAATTTGGTGCCTACCATAAAAATAATGCCTAGGCCTTTATAATAATAACACCACAGGCCTTTTCGAAAGTCGGGAAATCTCGTTTCTTCAAATGTAATACTTGAAACTAAACCTTTTCATCAACTCTTTCGTTTATACATATAACGATTTTGAGATTGCTGAAGACCCAGAGAAGACGGAAATAACAGATCAGTATGAAAAAGGCATCGACAATGTGCTGAAACTGCAAACAATCAAAAATCTCCAATGAGACCATTAATTTAATGAAAAAACGGCGGACAATGAGGAATACAGGGAATTTTTTTTGGCAGAGTCGAGTACGTTGAGTTTTTCAAAACTATAAGAAAACGTATTCGATAGGAAACACGTCGGTTCAATATAGAGCTAGTACAAAAGACACTGGAACACAAGCTAAGAAATAAAGGATACAAGCTGAGAAATAAAAGGACTCAAATGTTTGTCTTAATGCGCGAGGATGAAACAGTGTGTAGGAAACGAACGGAAATGTTTGAGGTTATTAGAAGATTTTATTCAAAGTTAGATGCAAATCAGAATCAGTCAAAGACCGCAATGCCCACGGAAGAGCAAGTACCAGATATCTTGCTGGATGAAGTGACAAATGCTATAGAAGCGATGAAGAATGGAAATGCTTCACGAAAGGACAGTGTAACTGTTGTTAAAAGTTGGTGGTCGAACTTTACATTACATTACAATGCCTCAAAGAGCAAAAAATATCTAACCTATGGAAAAATGCGGAAGTGATTTTTCTTGATAAGAAAGAAGCACAGGAAGATTTGAAAAACTACTAAACGTTCTAAAAACTACTGCCCAATAAACCTCCTATCAGTAATATACAAAGGTTTCACCAACACTGAATGACGCACAACCAAGTGAGCAGGCAGGATTCAGAAGTGGATTCAGTAGAATGGATCATATCCAGGTTGTCCAACAGGCCATAGAAAGAAACAATGAATACACCGTGACACTGTGCTTTGACTTATTGACTATGAAAAGACATTTGATACAATATCAAAGCAAGCCATAATGGATACATTGATTAACCAAGGGATAGACAGAGCCTATGTGAACCTACTGAGATCCATGTATGATGAAGCTACACCGAGAATACAGAATGGGGTGTATGGCAGGGTGATTCAATATCACCAGTTCTTTTCTCAGTCTGCCTTGAAGAGGTGTTACGTAGTCTGGATTGGGTAGAGGATTGAATAATAATAAATGGTGCATACTCAAGTCACCTTAGATTTGTAGATGATATCATTCTCCTGTCGTAAAACCAATATGAACTACAAAAACTCATACAAGAGCTACAAAAGACGGGAGAACCATTTGGTTTGAAAATAAACCGGAAAAAGTCAGGTTATGTTCAACAAATTTACTGAAAACAGAATAATATCTATGTTGGAAAGCGATTTAGAGGTGGTGGATCACTACATATATATTGGGCACATGATTTCAATGGAGGGTGATATTGCCCGGGAAGCGGAACGGCGTGTTAAGTGTGGCTGCCAGGTATTTTGTAGGCTCAACATAGTGTTTAAGAACAACATCTTACTTTATTTGCAGAGAAAATGATTTGATCAGTGTGTGCTGCCTGTTCTGACCTATGGAAGTGAAACATGGACACTCACATCAGTTCAAAAACTTCGGGTAGCACAGAGGGGAATGAAAAGGTGTATGTTTAGCATTACAAAGTGGCACAGAAAGACCTGCACATGGATCAGATAAAAGACAAAAGTATGACATCATTGGAAATGTGAAGGAATTGAAATGGATATGGGCAGGCTATATAGCGAGGCGAGGTGACGACAGACGGACCAAAGCCATCCTGGAATGGATACCGCTTGATCATAAGCGTCCACGAAGGGGACCTAAACACGATGGATCGATGACATCATCAAGTATATTGGATCCGAATGGCAGAATAAAGCTCAGGACCGCGTGAGAACCGCGATCATTCAGGGGATAATTCTGTGAATGGTCACGACGTTTCACTAAAATATCATTTGGTATTCTCAAGTGTTGTTTGTTTCACGTGAATGAGCCACGAGAACGTTGCTCGAGTCCAACTCGAGTTGGACACATACTGTAGTACATGTACCACAAAAGATACTTATTGAAAGAGGGTAACAACTTATTATATCTTCATGTGAGAGGCGGCAAAGTCCAATTCCTAGCCTATTTCACTTTTTTACCTTATTAAAAGGGGACGCTCAAGGGTTGGAGGGAGACGGCATTCGAAGAATTTGAGCTTGGCGGCATATAGCTTGGAGGAGTGACCCAGAGTATCTAAGTCGAATTGGATAAGGTCTTGGATAGTTAGTGATCCCGGTGATGGAAAAGAACCAAAATAAAGAAATCTTGTTTCAGGACCATTTTGGCACAATAGTCAGCTCGTTCGTTATGCAATATGCAATATGCAAATATATGTTGCATATATATGTTATATATATACAACCAAGGAGTCAGATCAGATAAGCCAGGATGTGGGGCGGGAGAAGGTATGCGAGATGGCCTTATGCTGAGTTTTATAACAATAGATGATATATTATATATCAGAGATGAAGCTGCAATCCAAACAGTGTGTGGGAGATGAACAAAGTGCCCCAAAAAAAGCAAAAACGGATCCATGAGCAGGAAAAATCATGGCTACGGTTTTCTGGGATTCTTATGGTCTGGAGCTCATTGACGACCTGGTAAAAAGCGGAACCATCATCGGCCAATATTACATTTTACTACTGGACAAATTGAAGAGTGATTTTCATGCTAAACGCCCAAATATGACTAAAATGAAAGTGCCCTTTCAGCACGATAATGAGTAGATGTCACTCTCGATGTCAAAGCTGAACCAATCGTTTATTTTGCAGATAATAAGTTGTAGTTGGGTAAATCGCATTACACCAAGGTAATATATTGAAGAATAATTTTCAAAAATCTTGGATTATCCTTGTCATGTCAAGAATTTTTCAAACGACCCTTATACAACAAGAAGATAACAAAACATTATTGTTTTTGCAGTTCATCTTTCGGCTTACCATTCTCGTCAGATGCCGGACTATTGCTGTGACTGTGACTGTGATTGTGGCCGTTCTCCCGGCAGTTATTGCACACTGAATCCTCCGACCTGGACCGGCCCATCAAACGCGAAACTTTTGCAGTCTTCGCCGCTTCAATTAATGTGCCCCAGCGTCGTTTGTGGGAATGGCTTCTCTTTAAATGTAACCTAAGGGAATTGCGGCTGTTAAAATAGATTCCGTGAATTAATCCCCTTTATTGCACCCTAGATACTCGGAAGTGTAGTATACTGAAAAACTTTTTATGTCATGAGGCGTTTAGATTTCTCTCTAAGAAGTAGTAATGTTTATTTCAATTTTATTTAAAACTTTATTCGAATGTTGAGTCGTTGCTATTTATAGTGTGTTTTAACAGTAATATCATATAAATTTCTTCTTTTTGAAGCTTTACAAATAATATGGCAAATGCTTCTTCGGTTAATTCTGGAAAAAATATTTTTGAGGAAATATTTTCTTCGATGAAGAGTGGTTTTCTTTCTTTTTATCAAAAAATAAATATACAGGGTGCAGTAGAAAAATGGGCTATTATAAAAACTCGTTAATTATGACACTGCAAAATCGAGTCTGCAACTCCAATATTTTTTACAAAATGGCGAATATCGGTAAAACCATTGGGTTTACTCGTTAGCCATATGACACTGCAAAATAGAGTCTGCAACTCCAATATTTTTTACAAAATGGCGAATATCGGTAAAACCATTGGGTTTACTCGTTAGCCATATGACACTGCAAAATAGAGGCTGCAACTACAATATTTTTTAGAAAATGGCGGATATCGGTAAAACCATTTGGTTTAGGTATATATAAACATATTTCACAAAATATGTTTAGAATGATATGATATGTTATATATATATATATATATATATATATATATATATATATATATATATATATATATATATATATATATACATACAAGGTGTTAGGTAAACATGCGGCAAAAATGCAAGGGGTTACTCCTTGTCCTATTCTAAGAATATTTTGTCCTATGATGATTTTTGAAAAACCCCTTTGTTTCGAAGATACAGGGCGAACAAAATTTACGACAACCATATTCGATATTTGTTGATATATATATATATATATATATATATATATATATATATATATATATATATATATATATATATATATATATATATATATATATATATATATATTGGCCCCGATCGTCTCTCCGAACTGCTTTCCTTGCGTTCGTGTAGAGCTCGGCTGATGACGGCTGAAAGGCTAGAAACCGGTCCCGAGAGACACGTGACGTCTTATGGTTGACAGTTCGGCGAAGGCGATCGGTGGCACCACGTGGAGAAAGGGTGAAAGATTTCTGTAATATTTCCCTCCACGGTTCCGTTACGCTACCTTGTGGGCATACCTGGTACTATACCCGAGGTTCCAGGCAGAATGTTACGAGCGGTCCTGACTGCTACGAGCATTCGCCGTATGATGGCGTGAGTTGTGTGCGATCACGACCCGTCATTAAAATAGCCAGTTGATCTGGTTTGGCCCCGACCGTCTCTCCGAACTGCTTTCCTTGCGTTCGTCTAGAGCTCGGCTGATGACGGCTGAAAGGCTAGAAACCGGTCCCGAGAGACACGTGACGTCGCATGGTTGACAGTTCGGCGAAGGCGATCGGTGGACACATGTGGAGAAAGGGTGAAAGATTTCTGTAATATTTCCCTCCACGGTTCCGTTACGCTACCTTGTGGGCATATATATATATATATATATATATATATATATATATATATATATATATATATATATATATATATATATATATATATATATATATATATATATATATATATATATATATACATATATATTGGTGTTTTACCTGTCTAAACCTCTATGGTGATGTCCGTGACCTTCATTTATATTTCCTTGACTTGATGACACAGTACTGCTGTGATGAAGGAGTTTCCTTGAGGTGGAATTAAATATACCCGAAATGGTCGAACCAAAGAATTCATAATGATGTCCCTCCTGATGATGACCTTCGAACACAACTTACATTAAAAAACGCATTTTCGTCCAATTCTCTAACTTTAAAGTTAAACTTCAAGAAAATCTCTGAGTAGACATAATGTTGATAATCTAAGAATTACCAGGTAGTGATGCTAGTGAGTCGGGTGGTGATGAGTTTGCAGTAGTGGAAGGCTGAGGAGCAATGTTGAAACCTTTCATTAATCTTCGTTCTTTTTGTCGATTCTTTTTTCCTCCGGTTCCTGAAACACCAACACATAATTCTAAGTTTTATAAAGATATTGCTTGAGGTAGCATTTTGTTGTTTTAATAATGACAAAGCGAAATTAACTTTTTACAGTATCACTATAGTATTTTCATAAAAGTGTGACATTTTTACTTTGGAAACAGTAACATATAATGAGGTACAATATACTACCCTATATTTTTTCCTTTTTTTTGGGTTTTTTGTCACGATTTAAAACTCATAAAATATCAAAAATATCTGTTCTTATGTAAATAACGTATCACTAGGTAAAAAAACAAAAATCCAAACGTTGACACATTTCTCAGTGATTGTTTTCTGTAATAAATTTGCCTAACGAACAAAATTTTCAAAATATAAAAATGTTCAAAAATAAACTCAAAATTTTGAACGTTAACGTTTCGGGAGGTCTTCTCCCCCCGTTTTCAAAACGAATTTAAGAAAATAAATTGTATTAATTTCTATATATAATGCAAAGAGAGGAAGTAAATATATTTTTTTGTGTATGTCAATGATATTTACATAACTAATTAATAATTAATATTAATAATTAATAATGTAAGTATCATTGACATACACAAAAAATATATTTACTTTGAAGAAGATGAAGGAATGGCAAAGCAAGACGTGGAGCACGGGTGAACTTGTCAAAAATTAGGGATAATTAAATTAAGAAATGAATACCTCTTTCCTTCGTGTGTGGAAAGAATTATTAGAAAATAAAAAAATCTATTTCTCACCCATGCTGCTGTGCGCGGTGCTGGTGTTCATGCCGGAATTTTTCAAAATCTCGATCAGTTCGAAACGAAAAGCAGAAATATCCTGTTTAATTTCATTAACGTCGTCCTCGGTTACTCCCTGGTTTTCCGCCTTCCTTTGTTCCACGGTGACGTAACGTCTAACCAAATTTCTCATTATGCTCTGGAACACATAGAATATTTCGATAAAATGACCGCGGATATTTGCGATATGTTTCATTTTCAATTACTTACTTGATACCGAAAGTCCCTTTCGTTTGCCTGTTTCACTTTCCGCTGAAATGATAAATAATAGAATTGTTTTGTTAGTCAGTTTCAATTTTAACGCTGCTATCATCAAAAAGGAAGGTAACTTTTTAAATAAATCATAAAATATTAATTTGTTCGTCCAAATTTATTTTATCTCCATCAAAGTAAATCCCTTTTCTCTGCAAATACACTATTTCCAATTTGTTTTTCCAGTCTTCGAAACAGTTTTTATATTCGATATAATAAACATACGTCATCAAAAGCCTGTTCATTATTAATTGTCATTGTGCAAAAAAAAACATAGTTTTCATAGCTTTGAATATGTCGAATTATGTACACGAAAAAGACGTTTTAGGGAAAGTTTAATTACCTTCTTTTATTTGAAGAAAATAGCTGCCGAAAGTTATCGATTATTGAAGCTTATGTTAAACATGTTCTAACCCAAAAAACTTATGAACTATGGTTTTAGGCTTAGAAGTGGTGATTTTGATATAATTTTGAAATAAATTGATTTTTAAATAAAATCCAATGATTTATGATATATTTCTCAAAGCTATAGAAAACAGCTGTCAAATATAAACTTATACAGGTTGATAGTATAGAAATAGTTCTTACCTTATATCCTACATTAGCATACATATATTTTTCAGATATTTCTCAAAAGTTATGTTAATATTACATTACATTATTAATTATTAATAATGTATGTCAATAGTCAGTTTGTACCTATTTGGTTAAACCTTTCAGACTCTTCTTTTAAAGACATCTAGAGTATTTTAGTAATTCTTGGATAGGGTCCATGCTTCACTCACCATATGTCAGTACAGCTCGGGTTAGTGTTTTATACATTTTTTAACCCTTCAGTGATCGCGTCAAATTTAATTATACCAGTGGGCGCCCATATATAATAATTAAAAATTGGGTATAATTTCGAGAGCAACTCAAAATTATATATAGAATTAATATATCTGATGTATTTTAAAAATATGTATTAAAAAAAATATAATTTTCACATAGTAAATAAATAATAAAAATAAAAAACGCTCATAAAACTTTAACTAAAAGAAATAAATTATCTCTATACATAAAGTAACCTATTTTTGCATAGAAAAATCTTTGGTTGCATTCTCAAATATAAGTAATGTCTGAATGATTGTGGCATGTTCATATATTTTTTTCCTTTATTTGGGTTTTTCGCCACTATCTAAAACTCAAAAAATATTAAAAATACCTGTTCTTATTTAAAGAAAGAATCACTGGGAATACGGGGTCATAAAATCAATTGGAATAATTCCAAAACGGTATTAAAAGAATCGGTAACAAAATACCGAAGATTAAAAGAAACTGCTATAATTAATTTAAATAAAAATAACTGTATTGCTATGCCTTCGGTAGATTTAAATTCAATATGTTTCCCGATCCTAAAGAATACAATTAAACACATTTAAATATTTGAATACACAATCAGTACAATAAACAATCACACAGTAAACATTACCTATATATATATATATATATATATATATATATATATATATATATATATATATATATATATATATATATATATATATATATATATATATATTTGGTAATATGTCACTGTCATGAAAATCTATTGTTGTCAATGTAAATATCGTTGACATATACAAAAAATATATTTACTTTCATTCGTTACTTTATATATTACAAATTAATATAATTTATGTTTTAGTTTAGTTTTGAAAACGGGAGGAGAGTACCCTCCGAAACGTTAACGTTAAAAGTTTGTAAATTTTTTAAAAATATTTTTATATCTTTAAAATTTTGTTCGTTAGGCAAATTTATTACAAAAAAGAATCACTGAGAAATTTGTCTCCGTTTGGTTTTTTGTTTTTACCCAGTGATTCTTTCTTTAATAAGAACAGGTATTTTTGATATTTTTTGAGTTTTAGATAGTGGCCAAAAACCCAAAAAAAGGAAAAAAAAAATTCTCAAACATAGCATGCAGATCATAAAGTAAAAATATTAGTGAGCATTTGCGTAGCACTCAGAACATACACTCATGTTCTCTAGATACATAAATTTACCTTTCTCACTCCTGCAAGATATAATAGACCAATAAGTGCTCTTATTTCGTCCGTATTTGTTGGATATATGTTCCTGCTGCGACCGAAATTCTCTGTTTTTGCTTCTATTTTAATGTTAGTCAAATTCACGATGCTGTTTATAACTTCGTTATCAAAAAAAAAACATTCATATAAACAAAAGTTTTTTTTCCTAATACAGTCTTTGGGACCAGCTTTTTCTTTCCTAGTTTTTGCACTTTTGGGATGACAATGTTTGTTCCATTTTGTTCTATTATCCCTTTCCATAAAATATGGTCCAGTTTCATTTATTTCTCCATCCTTCTTTTCATCAAATTCATGTTCTGTGTCGTTATTTTCAGATCTTTCACCAACATTATCCTCTTCCCCTGATTCCTCCTCGTCGTTATATTCATCTCCACTATGTACTTCTTCTAACAGTCTCAATAACTTTTCTTATACTTTCTCGTAGTCCATATCTAATCTGATAATTATATAAATCTAGAATAATAATAGATAAATACTTACCAAAAAATATACTTTTCATCTACCAAGATAAATGACGTATCACAGAAATTTCATAGCGTTAGTAGTCACTTTCGGTCTGAGACACCGTGTTTGCCTGTATAAAACATCTAACAACTCTCAGACAAAAAGCAACTGCGGCATTGTGTAGACGAGAACCTCTGCGAAAGGTACACAGACGGAGACTCACGAGTTTACCCGATCAATTAAAATATCACTGTTTTACGGATGCGCCGGTCTCCCACACCGTGCGCGACCACTGAAAGGTCAAATTCGTCTAGTTTTTATAAATTCATAGTCATTTCTGTGTCAGACTGACAACTTTTCGAACGATCATGTGTCAAAATATTCTTCTATCAAGTGTCAAAATTGACAAATAATATGCATATGTCCTTTTAAAGATATTTTTGTTATGTCATATTTACATAATGTTTTTTATAAAAATTATTCGTATATTATGCGGTTTATTTTTGTTTTGTATCATGTTTATATCAAGCAATAAAGTGCTTGGTTTATACAAGTTAAAGGATATCAAAATTGACAAATATTATCTATCGTCAACAACACCATTTCAATATAGACAATCTTCCGATGGTAGAGGTCAAGAGATTGATAAAAATGCACCTGAGTTTTCATTTAAAATTGTCTACAAGGATGATATTTATAATGCTTTCATAAAACCAAGAAAGGCCGATGTTGTTTTTGAAAATAAATCTTTGCTAACCATTTATGTTGATAGCAACAAAACCTACACTGAAAGCCTCGATGATTATAAAAGATTATATGAAGGATATATCTTGGAGAGACCGCATAACAGTTCTTTGAATGGATACATTAAAAACAGATCTTTTTGTGGTCATGTTTTGATTGATTATGATCTTTACTACATCGATGAAGTACGAAACATAATGAACTACATCTCAATTGATTCTCCAGACGATTTGAGTAAAGAGTTTGGTCAAAGGCTAAAAATTCGATTATTTTCTGGTATTTTTTATGGAGTAAGGCAAATGGCGTCGGAGTATGATGTAAAAAAGGCTTTTTTAAAGTGGAAACAAAAAGGGTAAGTAATTTAAGCTTGAGGGTACATTTTAACTAAAGAACTTTCTTATATATATTATTAATATCATTACGGGTGTCGATCCGTTCGTTGTGTGAAGAATTACGATGTTTAATTCTAAATTCTAAAAAAGGTAAAACCTCATTTGATATTTTCAAGAGTTATTCGCTTCGAGTGAAGAGTCCAACTGACGTGCATGGGTCGTTACGCTCGCTTTTATAGGCGACTGTGCAGATTCTATCGAGGTAGTTCGGGGTTATTCGCGGCGCTTGGCTTTGCTTCCGCGCGTCCGTTTACTGATTTTTCCTTGTTACCACGGTGAGGTATTTGTTCTATCTTCATAAGCGATTTCGGGACTTTTGAAATGTTACCAGCATCGTTTCGCGTATTTAGCTTACCCATTTCTTCTATTTCAAGAGCTTCTCTGATTGTTCCGACCTTGTAGTTTTCAATAATAGCTATTTCTTTGACCCCTTCCAAATTGATTTTATGCCCTGTTTGTAGGTGATTCTGAAACCGAGCAGAAGTGTTTGTTTGTTTTTTAAGTTGTTATGATATTCCAGATTCGTCTGTTTGTTTGTCTTATATATGTTCTGTTACAGTCGGAACAAGATATGCTAAATACCCCATGATTTTCCAATCTGACTTTGTTCTTGGGGTTTTTTAGGATGTTTTCAACAGTTTTGTACGACTTGTAGACTGTTCTGATCTCGTGTTTTCTTAGTAGTCTGCCTATCCTATCAGTGATTCCTTTTACGTATGGTAGCAGGACCATTGTGGGAATTTTTGGTGTTTCTCACTTCGTGTATCTGTTAGTGTCAGTCCGATAGATCTGGAAAACAAGGTGTTCGCTGTGATGATGGTAATGATGGGATTTGACGTTAAGGTATCGATCGGTGTGAGTTGGTTTTATATACACTGTGTGTTCGAGGGTTCCAGAAAGTTGTCTTATGATGAGGAGATCATTAGATTATTTGAGATTGTTTTGTTTTAACAATGTTCATTAGTAGGGACTGGACTTGCGATATAAGATAAGTGAATAAGTGTACAATTTGAAATGTTGTTTAATTGAAGATTTCAAGTGTACGACTATGACTAAAAGCATTGATAATCAGTAACTTGATCCAAGCTTGAGCAAAAATCTGCTTTCTATTTATTAGTATACTTGTAGTTTAGGAGCCACGGTAGCCATAGTGTTTAAGGAATCAGCGGTTAGCGTGGAGCGGATCCGAATCCCGTACTAGGCAAAAAAAAGTTTCTCTAAAATTATTGTGAATGTTTCTAGGTAAGAACGTAAAATCTGTCAAGGAATCACGCCTCAGTCATGCCAGTTCGAGGCTGGGTAAGGCCGGATGACTCGTGATATATTTTCTACGTTGGTCACTCGCCAGTCGGTAGGCTTCTCGATATACTTATGGTTAAACACAAAACCAAGGGTTGATAGCCCGAAGGGGGCTGCTGACCGGTAGCCGATGACCGTGGTTCGGAACCCACGTTAAGCTGTAGGTCCAGTCGCTAAATAACCTTCTCAGTTGCTGATACGCCTTTAACCCTAAAACTTTACTTTAGTTTTACTTGTAGTTTATACGTTAACTAATAACCAATAAATATATAGCTTTTCGATTGACGATTTATTTTTTTTAATTTAATTTTTTTTGTCACTAACTCATATGTTGGTGACCCTTTTTGACTCTTGTACCCTGCTCATGTCAATTAGCCGATATGGCCTGGCCCTGGCTCTCTCATTTAGGCACTTTTCTTGCGTTCAGCTAGAGCTCGGTTGGTGACGGTGAGATCCACAAAAACTAAATTGTGATGCTCGACTATTCACCTGCTTCTATTTGACGACTATCCCATTTTAAAGAAAAACAAACAAAACTATAGTTCGTTTAGAATAGTTATTTCATTTTCTTTGGAACCCACTGCGTCCATTCATTCATTTATTAGACTGAGAAATTTTCAGAGATATCAATAATATATGTTTTGCAGGATGTTGTGTTCTCTGATGGTGGTAATAGACAATTCATTCTTAACCGTGTTATGTGGAGGAAATCGTGAGGCAGCTATTTACCAAACTTTGATGTCAATAGAAGAAGCCAACGCCATATTTAGATCCACTGATTTTGACGACGATGGCGAATCTGATAATATAGGGTGTTATGTCAAGGACATGGTCATTGTTGAGTCAGAAAATACTCCATATTTTATCATGAAACATCAGTGGAAGCCCAGGAATATAAACGATTTTTTCTTCACATTTGCTAAGTACGTTAACGTTTCATCTGTTAAGGGTACTAATTTAATGCTTCAATATGCCCCTCGAAAGTGAGTTTTTGGAAATATTTCTATCAGGGGATGAACACCTGGGTCTAATACTTTGTTTATAGTAAACATTACTGTATATTTATAAAAGATTATGCCTTGGGCGTAGTCTTTTAGAATATTGTAATGTTAGGGTCAATATCTATTCATTTTAGGTATAAGGAATTGTCTAAGTACTGTTTGGGTATACTGTTCACGGCACAAAGCTTCAAAAAAAAAGTTCTAGGTGTCAGTTTTACGCCAGGTTTATTTCCAGGAGGAATTTGCGATAGAACGAAATCAGATATGAGATACAACACTATCGTAGTTACGACGATGACCACTAGAGGGAAACCTGTTCCTCAAATAGTTCTAGATACTACAGTAGCGCACGAAATAGGTATATGATTAATTAAATGAGGAGGATAGAGTGAAAAGTCAGATATTTTTCTGATCTTTAGATGGCGGTGCGATCGCACTCTGGAGCGTAGTCTATTCAAGGATCTACATTTCATCTATTCCTCTGTGTCCTGGGGAAAGTTCCTCCCTTCTGGAAGATGGGCGTTTCAATCTTGGCACGTTTCTAATCTAATTTGTTGCGGTGTGTTGGTTCTCTATTTTGTTTACAGGAAACTTTTTGTCGATTTGAATCGGCGACAGGCCGGATAATGGATGGATGTCCGGATAATGGATGGCTCGTAGACGTAGACGGTTTAATTTTTTTCCTCTTCTGGCTGCCAATTTACGTCTGATGTTAGAGCGGGGTTCGTTGATTGGTATATCCGTTTGTTTGGTATGACGGCTTATACTACACCGGGCATACGTACTCCACGGCTGAATAACTCAAGGCTAAAGCTGTAGTTCTCCTGGGTTGTACGTCCCACATAGTGCCTGCTAGTAGTTTGCGTACGATGTTGTTTCTAGCAGCTACTTTGTGTTTGATGTTCACGCAGTGTTTTCTGTAAGTCAGAGCTATTTCTGGAGTGACACCCAGATATTTTGGGTTTGGACAGTGCTCAGTGGCATGTCTTTCCAGGCTATCCATAATGTCCTCGTCGCCTGCCTATTTCTCAGGTGCCTGCCTTACTTACAGAAAACACTGCGTGAACATCAAACACAAAGTAGCTGCTAGAAACAACATCGTACGCAAACTAGCAGGCACTATGTGGGGCGTACAACCCAGGAGAACTACAGCTTTAGCCTTCTATTATTCAGCCGTGGAGTACATACGCCCGGTGCAGTACAAGCCGTCATACCAAACAAATGGATATACCAATCAACGAACCCCGCTCTAACATCAGACGTAAATTGGCAGCCAGAAGAGGAAAAAAACTAAACCGTCTACGTCTACGAGCCATCCCCTATCCGGACATAAACCTGCCTGTCGCCGATTCAAATCGATAAAAAGTTTCCTGTAAACAAAATAGAGAAGCAACACACCGCAACAAATTAGATTAGAAACGTGGCAAGATTGAAACGTCCATCTTCCAGAAGGGAGGAACTTTCCCCAGGACACAAAGGAATAGATGATATGTAGATCCTTGAATAGACTACGCTCCAGAGTTGCAAGGTCCAAAAGTAATATGAACAGTTGGGTAATTTCAGACAAATGTGTGCTATGCGATTGTGGACCTGAGCAGACTACTGCCCGTCTCATGCAATGCGAGCTATGCTCAAACACCAGCACCGTCGAGGAGCTCATGAAGCTCTACCTCAAACGCGCTAGACGTAGCCAACTTCTGCTTTAAAACTTGTTAATACTCCCCCCTTTTTAATCTTTCTACTGCTGCTACTAGATCTTTTTATTAATAATAGATCATTTTCACTCGTTCCTTCAGCCGTCACTATAACGTCATCAAATAAATAAGGCCAGAAACTGGTCTCAGGAGATATTGCTGATGTTATACTCGGTGTGTATATATATATATATATATATATATATATATATATATATATATATATATATATATATATATATATGTATATATATATATATATATATATATATATATATATATATATATATATATATATATATATATATATATATATATATATATATATATATATATATATATACATATATATGTTACAAAAAAATAGACAATTTTTTTTCTTAAAGGTATCGAAAATATTGTTAGAAACGACGAAAAAAATACTGTGAAAGTTAGAGCTCTAGAGAATTTGAATTTGCCCTTTAAATAACATAGACTATTACATTTTTACATTTTTTCAATTTTTCGACGAAACTATCAGTCTTATCGAAAAATGTTATTCGACCTTTTTTGTAGATCATTCCATTTCCTATACATTTTCATCAATACATTTTTCGAAACTTCCTAAGGATATTTTTACGAAACTCCCTAAGTGAATTTTTCTGAATAATCGGATTTTTATTGTTTATAATGGAGTATAAAATTAAAATTATTCAATTTTTCAATTGAAAATTGTTTACTTATTATATCGAATTAATTGTTAAAAAAACGTGTACTTATTTAAGTTAAAAAATACTGATTTACTTTACTTATTTCTACGAAATGATTCCAAGGTCCAGACGAGCGAAACAAAAACCAAAAACATTTTTTTATTATGTAATTTATATGACACTACTATCCGAACTGATTAAATATCCCTTATATATTAATATAATTAATCATATATTGTTTTAATAAAAAATATATATTAATATAACTCCCGATCCTTACGGAGTTTCAAAAAATTTATTCATGAAAATTTATAGAAAATTGAATGATTGAATCACAAAAAAAGTCTAATAATATTTTTCGATAAAATATATATTTCGATAGCTTCGTCGAAAAACTCGTTAATTTCCTACAAAGATATGTAATAGTCTTTCCACAGAAATATTTCGCTGAAGGGCTATAAAACTCCAAAGTTTAGAAAAAATCTCTTAATATTAATATTAAGAGCTCTAACTTTTACAGTGTTTTTTTTCGTAATTTCTAACAATATTTTCGATACCTTTAAAAAAAAATAGTCGATTTTCTTGACTATTTGAAATTTTGTAACTGTAAATTACTTCTTTATTTTGCAACTTTTATTTAAATGATTTTTGGTAAAATTATTTATTTTTACGAGTTCTACAACCTTTAAAGATAAATGACTCTTTTTGAAAACACTCTGTATATACAGGTCATAGCTTTGGCAGTCTTCATGATTCTATAACAGACCCTAACTGTTTCGGTTATCTAATGTCCCCAGAAACATTTGATGATTATGAATTAAAAAAACACATAATGTTCTCGCCCTGTAGTAAAAAGCAAATTTTAAGGACCCTAATGCAAAAAGGACATTGTTTCGAACCGGTGACTTCTTCATTTTGTGGAAATGGTATGACATAACTTCTTTCTTTCTTTCTTTCTTCTTGTATTGTTTTAATACCGTTCTTTACAGCAATATTGGAAGACAACGAAGAATGCGATTGTGGTGTTACTTTGGACTGTCTACAACGAGATCCTTGTTGTGTTTCGCGAAGAACTAGAGAACATCCCTGCAAAGTTAATAGAAAACAGGGCTTTGAATGTCATCCTTCTCAAGGAGAATGTTGCAGTAATATGTGTACTTACGCAAAGAATATTCCGAATGTGGTAATTATAAAAGTCTAAACGGCCTAAAAAAAACTGAACAGTAGAATAATACAAATAGAACTTTAATAGTTATTTGAAATAAAAACTCTATCTGAAGCAAAATAACCAGAGGGCATCTTTTTTAGTAAACTCGAACAGTTGCCATTAAACCAAATCACTTTTTTAAACTTAATTAATTTCCATAACATTAAATCAACTCCTGATGATGGTAACATAGCAAAACGCCCGTGAGGAAATTTTGAGTCATCAAAAAATGAATGTGGTGTTTAATGGTTGTAAATCTCCTCCAGTTTAGCTTTCACACCGAAGTTTCCAATAGAAGAATTGATCTCGTTTAGTGCTAGGAATTCCTTTTATTAAAATTTTAAGGTCCTAAAGAACTATGAACTATGAAGAATATGGTGACTTATCAGATGATTTAATGCCCATTTTTCTTGTGCAAAAATATATTCCGATGTTATACATTATCCAGAATCTGTTATACCTAAAGATAAATATTAGGTATTCGACTTAATTCTCGGCCTCTACATTTTATCGACTGCAGAATCTATTTGAAACTGAGTTTTTTTCATCGTATAGTTGTTTTAAAGCGCCATCTTTCAGCTTTAAAGCGAGGTATAATGAACTGTTCTACTGTAAACCTAACTTGTAAAATCATTTGTAAGCGCGCTGTTGTTCGAGGGCCAACATTTGAGAAAAACCTGACAAAAAAATGCTGCGAAAGCTCAAGAAGTACTTCCGAATTGAAAATATTGACTTGAATGGCGCAGAACGTCTCAGACAGCAAAAAAAATGGGGGATGAAGAATGAGAAGCACGGCTCGAGGTATTCCTTGTCGTAGAATGCCAGAGCTTGAACAGGAACTTGGAGTGATTTCGCAAGTTATGTCTAAATGTTTATACAAAAAAAAAGGGAAAGGGAAAATTAAAGGAAAGTTCTTGAGTTCCCTGTTAGCTTACGGCTGAGAATAAGGATATAAGAGACGCTTTGATGTGTCATTGTTTTCTTTTTGCATTGCTTTCTTCTTGTATACTGTTCCTTTCAGCAATACTGATAGAAGGCGAATAATGCGATTGTGGTGTTACTTTGGTCTGTTTACAAAGAGATTTTTGCTGCGTTTTGCAAATAACTATAGAACGATCCTGCAAAGTTAATAGGAAACAGAGCTTTGAACCTACTTGCACAAAAAATATTCGAAATGTGGTAACGATAAATATCCAATAAAACTAGAACAAATATTTTTATAAATCCTTATTTGCCCCAAGGACATCGCCCCCCCCCCCTCCCCCCTCGTCTCTCACATCAGTTCTCGATAATTGAAGTTAAGTGACGTCGATCATGGTTGATATCTAATATAGGGAAGAAACTCCCGACAGTGGTATCATGAATAACCAATTAAAAACTTATTTAAAATGAACTCCATTTCAAAGAAAACAGTGTCGATGAGTTTTAAAAAACTTTCTAGATTCATATCTAGTACTAAGAATTGTTTTCATTGAATATTTAAGTTTTGAAAACTAGAAATAATCATTAGGAGCCAGAACGGGTGAATATAGTGACTTGTTAGAATCCCTAACAAGTGTCCGTTTTTCTTGGGCGATAAATATTAGCTTCTCAAATTAATTCTCGGTTCTTAGGTTTAATTGACCGCAGAACATTAACTGTAAGAACTAATCAAACGAATTTCCCACCATATAGTTATTTTAAAGTGTAATCTTGTAGCTTCAAAATGAGTTGTAATATACGAGGCAACTATTAATATAAAAAGTAATATATGAGGCACTGCCTTTCAACCTGAAACAAAAATGCTAGGAAAACTTGGGAAGATAATGCTGTTTTATTGAGATTGGCAATAAATTAAATGACAATTCAAAAATAGAGCCGATAGGTCCACTATGAACTCACAGTTGAGAATAGGAGCAGACCGTTCGAGGTTGTAGTGTTATTGCTCTCCAGATTCAAGAAAAATAACTTTCTGTATAAGATCCCCACCTGTTACGAAAATAGGATGCTCTGCGATAATTCAAAGAGGCGAAGGTCATGAGTTAATCCTGGTGAACCATCAACCAGTACCGGAAAACAGAATATACATGCCAAAAAGGTGTTGCTGTGCATATGATGGTATCAGATGCTCGTCGTGCATTATGAGTTGCTTCAATCGGCTGAAATAGTCACTGCTGGCCGTTATGGGTAACAACTGCATCGTGCTAGTAACGCTCTGGAGGAAAAAATGCCTTATATCGCCAAGGAAACAAAGTTAATTTTGCTTCAGAACGCCTGACTACATACAGCAAAAAAGACTCTGGAAATGATCACCGAGTAGGGCTGGCAGAATTTATCGTATCCGGTGTATTCTCCATACTTGGCTCCCTCGGATGTTCATTTCTTTAGATCCTAGCAACATCACCTAGTTATTGTCTAAGTGGTTGTAACGTGTTGATATTTTTTTCCTTTTTTCGGGTTTTTCCCCACGATCTAAAACTCAAATAAATATCAAGAATATCTGTTCTTATGTAAATAAAAGTATCACTGGGCAAAAAAACAAAACGAAGACTAATTTATCAGTGATTCTTTTTCTGTAACAAATTTGCCTAACGAACAAATCAATACAAACTTTTTAACGTTGCCGTTTCGGGAGGTTTTCTCTTTCCGTTTTCAGAACGAATCTAAAAATAATTTATATTAATTTCTATATAATACTCTAAAATATAGTAAGTAAACATATTTTGTGTATGTTAATGATATTTACATTGACAATAATATTTTTTTACTAACAGTGACATACAACTAAAAAAAATTATATAGGTGAGGTTTGCTGTGTGATTATTGTGTATTGAAATAAATAAACTTTTTAATTGTATTCTTTAGAATGAACAAACAATTAACCTCACATTCCTTACAATCGCGGTATTTCTGACACAATTAGAAGAACAGTGGCGGCTGGTGAGGGTGGGCGTTGGGGCGCTGCTCCTCCAGAGTTTATCACTGTAAACAAGTTTTCAAAGCAAAACAGAATATTATACTTCCGTTCAGTTTCTTTCCTTTAACTCATTTTCCTAGTTCACCTCCTGTATAGGGTTTCAATAGCATGAAAAGGAAAAAGGAGGAAGGGGAAAGCAAAAAAAAAATTCAGCAGCACTATTTTCTTCTACACTCTCCCACTTTAAAAACCCACGAGCCGCCACTGAGAATAGGAAATAAATACAACATAAGAACGACATTTAAAACAAAAAATACTCCTAGATATATATTGATAAAAATCAAACTAAACAACACACAACAGAATACCAAAAATTTGGTTTATAAAACTTCCTGCGAATATTTTTTTTTTATTTCGTACATTAGCAATCAGAATTACAATATTCTATAAGCTAATGTGATGGCTTGAGGGCTAGACTTCCCTACATTGGCGTGATGAGGTGACTCCCCCAACGACGAGTCCCCATTATCCTTCTATCAGGTCTGTTGGCCAGTTTCTTTTTAGCCTTCTATTATTTGTTGGATTCAAAACAGGCTGTAGTAGGGTGTTAGGATGACTTTCTAGTTTGTGGTCATATTTTATGCTGCTGCTCTTGATCACGTCCTTAACATAGGGTATCTGGAGATCTTCGTGAAGAGTGTGGTTTGATATGTACCAAGGTGCGTCAAGGCAATCATTCGTAATATTTTGGACTGACATCTTTGGATAATGGCTAAATTTGATTTACTGGTACATCCCCAAAGTTCTATCCCATAAGTCCAAATTGGCTTAATGATAGCCTTGTATAATAGAATTTTGTTATCTAAAGATAAGTTAGACTTTCTTCCGATAAGCCAGCTCAATTCTTTTACTTTTAGGTCAATTTGTTTTCTTTTTTTGATTATATGGTTTTTCCACGTAAGTTTACAGTCCAAGTGTATACCTAAATATTTTGTATACGTGAATGTTGGGATTTCTACGTTATTAAAATGTAAGCTAGGGCACTGCCCTTTCCTGAGGGTAAAGTTGACTTGCGCTGATTTTGTCTCGTTTATTTTAATTTTCCACATTCGAGTCCAGGTTTGAATTAGGTTCAGGTGGGTTTGAAGTTTATTTGAGGCTTCGACTGGGTTTATATTTGATGAAAGTATGACTGTGTCATCAGCAAATGTACCAATTGTGGTGTATTTTGTTATTGGGAGATCAGCCGTACAGAGTACGTAGAGCAAGGGGCCGATAACGCTGCCTTGTGGAACTCCCGATCTAATGGTATATTTTTCCGATGTGCTATCGTTTATTTTATCTTTGAATTTCCTTTCGGTCAGATAGGATTTTAAGAGATGGTAATATGTTACAGGAAGAGAATTATTCCTATATAAGAAGAAGAAATATTCCTGCGAATATGGCAAATTTTATATAGGCCAGACATCTAGACCGTTAGATGTTAGAATAAAATAACATAATTAGAAAGGGCGATTTTAATAAATCTAGAATTTGCCAACACGCATGGGAATCGGGCCATAAAATCAATTAGAATAATTTCAAAACGGCATTAAAAGAATCGGCAATTAAATACAGAAGATTAAAAGAAACCGCTATAATTAATTTAAATAAAACTAATTGTATTGCTATGCTTTCGGTAGATTTAAATTCAATATGTTTCATATTCTAACGAATACACAATAATCACACAGCAAACCTCACCTATATAATTTTTTAAGGTAATATATCACTGTCAGTAAATAAAAATATTGTCAATGTAAGTATCATTGAATATACAAAATATAATTACTTACCATTATATAGAAATTAATATAAATTATTTTTAGATTCGTTTTTGAAACGGGAAGAGAAGACATCCCGAAACGTTAACGTTAAAAAGTTTGTATTTATTTTAGAAAATTTGGTATTTTTTAAATTTTTGTTCGTTAGGCATATTTATTACAGAAAAAGAATGAATGATAAATTAGTCTCCGTTTTGTTTTTTACCCAGTGATACTTATTATTTAGATAAGAACAGATATTCTTGATATTTTTTGTGTCTTAGATCGTGGCGAAAACCCCCCCCCAAAAAAAAAAGGAAAAAAATCACCTAGTTGATAACCTCTTCAATCTCTGGAGAAAGTTGAAAAAACCGTCAATGACTTTATTACTTTATAAAAACCAGCATGTTGTTTTCAATCTGGGATTCGATAGTAAGCTGAAAGGTGGAGAAAGTTTATAGAAAGCGAAGGAGATCAAGTTTGAATTGAGGTTTTCATAAATAATTGTCAAAGGTAGTCGAAAAAACCCGAGAATTAAGTTGATCTAATACTAATTATTAGATCATCAACATGAATTTTTATCTCCTGAAATTTTATCTCTTAATTTATTTCCAGGATTGTACTAATTTTGATCGGGAATGCCCTTGTCCTGAACAACAGACTAAATGTAGCTGTGGAATAAACAGTCGATGCATAAATGACCAATGTCACAGTTTGGAATGCACCAGACTGAATCTGGTAGAGTGCGACTGTCAACAGGATAAACTAAACGGTTGCCAAATTTGTTGTAAGATGAATAATGACTGTATGCCTTCAGTTCAAGCCTCTCGCCACTTACTAATTAGCGATTCAAGCGCAAACACATTCAACCGATTGTTGGAACAACGAGACGAGAACGAAATAAAACTAGGAAGTCGCGAGACATTTTGCCGGCAAGATAAAAAGTCCTGTTTACACTTATATTTCAGTCGCGGCAATGTTGGCGAGTACTGTTTGCGCAGGGGAAAACTGGGTAGGTGCAATCAAAACTTCGTGTGCGACAGTTCACAAAACAAACAGAGTTTTCCCGTATTAACCAGCTTAGGAATGCCGCTTAAGACGAAGTTTCCCATCGGAAATTTTCTGTGTGTAACTTTATACACTTACGTTGGAAAATATATTTTGGTAGATTGATGTTTGTCTTTTTTTAATCGGTTTTATTTTATGGCTAAGACAGATTTTATTAGTTCGACCTAAATATTAAGTTATTGCCTAAATGGTTGTGACGTGTTCATATATCATACTTTTTTCTTTTGGTTTTTGGGGTTTTCGCCCGACCTAAAACTCAAAAAATATCAAGAAAATATGTTCTTATGTAAATAAAATAATGACTGGGTAAAAAACATGATAAGCAACCGAAGGATTACAGTCCACCTAAACGATAAGAAAAGCTGTGGAAAGACTATTAAAAACGGACTACCTCAGGGATCAGTGTCAGCACCCTTACTTTTTAACATATATACTAATGACATTCCAAATAACATATCCCGTCAATTCATATATGCAGATGATATGGCCCTGAGTGATCCTTTCTTGGAGCAAAGGCCTCATAACTGACCTGGCAGTCCTCGAGTCGTACTATAGGAAGTGGTAACTGACATATAATCCTTTCAAATCAGAGGGATGTGTTTTCTATCTTTCGACAAGACAACCATATGCTGAACTGGACGTAGTTTTCGGCGAAAAAGGCTTAGACACCATCCCACCCCGACGTATCTTGGCGTAATCCTGGACAAGTCTCTCCCTTACAGGCGGCATATCACCGGGGTGGCGCAGAAAGTTAACATCCGAAACAACATTATTCACAAGTTGGCAGATACTTCGAACATCTGCGCTAGCACTCGTTTACTCCTTAGTAGAGTAGAGCCCCTGCGTGGCATAAAAGTAAACATACTTATAAACTGGATGTCCAGTTAAATGACACCATGAGAACTATATCTGGTACCGTGAAATGTATCCAACACCCACCGCCTGGCTCCCCCTTTGTGTAATATTGCTCTTCCGGAACTGCGCCGGTTGAAGCCAGCGAAAGAACAATGGGGCAGAATACACAATGCAAATTTGTCAGAATTGCCCATACGTAAGGATCTGAACAATCTGCCACAGTATAGATTGAAATCGCGCCATCCAATCTGGATAGACACATACTTGAAAAACGACGTAGACATTAATGAAAGGTGGACATATCTCCTTCAAAACAACCCTACCAGGAAAGTCGACCATGCCAATTTACGAGATAAAGAAATGCTGAGTTTGAACCTCCCGAGAAGCACCTGGAGTCGATTGAACAGGTTTAGAACTGGACATGGCAGATGCAATGACATGTTGTACAAATGGAAGATGGCGATTTCCCCTGAATGTGATTGCGGCGACCCATATCAAACAATGAACCATCTAGTGAACTCCTGTCCTTTGGGAAGTCTCACATGTGGGCTACGTAAACTCAATGATGTTACGCCGACTGCATTGAAATGGCTCGACGATCTTGATGTAGATATATAATCGTTTAGGTACATGGATGGATTCGTTTTGGAAACGGAAAGAGAAGACCTCCCGAAACGTTAACGTTCAAAAGTTTGTATTTATTTTAAAAAATGTATTTTTTAAATTTGTATTCGTTAGGCAAATTTATTACAGAAAAAGAGTCACTGAGAAATTAATCTCCGTTTTGTTTTTTTACCTAGTAATTCTTTTATTTACATAATAACAGATATTCTTGAAATTTTTTGAGTTTTAGTTCGTGGCGAAAAACACAAAAAATAAAATAAAAAAATAACTAAATATTAGGTTCTTAAATTTTTCCTCAACCTCTACATTTCATCGACTGCAGACCCTATTCGAATCGATTTTTTTTTCGGCAGGACAGTTATTTTAAAGCGCTATCTTTCATTTTCAAAACGAGGTATAATATATAAACCTACTGTGATTATAATCTGAAAAATCAGTTATAGCATGGATGTCGTTCGAAAAGCAACTTTTGAGTTATTGCCTTTTTTACCTTTCAACAGAAAAAAGTGGCGTCAGCTCAGAACAGGATTTACGCGGCTTTGAAAGATAATATTGTTTCTAACAATACTTGTAAGAAGTCATTCCAGCAATTCCGAACTGGATATTTTGATAGAAGAGCTCTACTCTTTTTAGTGAAGAATCTAGAGATTTTGTGACCATGTTGTACGTACAGGATAGTCCAAAAATTGTTAATATTTGGTTGCGCTGTAGGCAATTTGGTACGACAGGTAAAAAGGTGGGACCGGTCTTAAACTATAGTTCGGCTCAGAGAAATTTAGTCACCATGAAACGTGTGCGCGAGTATTACCGCAACAATAATTTCACCAATATTACCGCGCCGTAGATGTCGAGAAAATTTCAATTTGCACGATGTTGATGATGCCTTGTGTTGATTAAACAATGGGTTTGTAAAGCCGGCCACAGGCTTCGTTCTTTTTCATCCGTTCAAAACGCCGCGATTCAGAACGTCGTTCCAAAAACGCCAAAAACCGATGTGTGTGGTGAAAAACCGTCGTGTTGTATCGTCCGTTAAAATATCTGTTGGCGCTTGATTTTTGGAACGACGGTTCATCGGTTGTTGTTCCGAACTGTCAGTGTGTGGAGATTTCCTTCAGAATCGTCGATTTTTTTACAGTAGAGTAGTTGTTGTATACAGGTTCGCACGTGTTTCATTAATTTTTCATTCATTTAATTTTAATTAAAATGGACCAAAAAACATAAAACAAACAATTTATAATTGATGTTTTTGAAACCTACAGGCAATTTACATGCCTGTGGCGTATAAAATCGGTTGAATATAGAGATCTGAATGAAAAATCAAGCTTATGAAGTAATACTAAAGATATACTAAGTAATAGATAACGATGCAACATTACAAAGAGTCAAAAACAAAATAGATTCTCTACGTGGCGATTTTAGAAAATAATTGAAGAAAATCAAAAATTCGCAAAGGGTTGGAGCTGGGGCAAATGACATTTACCAGCTACATTTATGGTACTTTAAATATTTTACATTTCTAATACATTAAGAAACTCCGCGAGGAACTCTTTCGGGTATTGATATTAATTATGACGATTTGGTAAATATGGCTAGTTCTTCATCCATGCTTAAGTAATTAAACCAATCTCCCGGCTCCATTTTCAACCCATTTAATAAATTAATACGGGAATATGTTTTTAGCTTTAAAAGCCATTCTTTCACCCATATTGTGCGCTGCTTTTTTATTAATTTTACTTAAAACAACCGCCGCTGCCACTGCTAGTACTTGCTTCCTCCTCATGACGTAATAATTTTGAGAACAACTGAAAAATACTGCTGGGTCAGATTCTAAATCACTCGTAGCGGGCAGAAAAGTTTGGCGATTCAACACGATGTTCCGAATCGCAACGATTCGAACGGATGAAAAAGAACGAAGTCTGTGGCCGGCTTAAGTTTGAGGAAACTGGCTCAACGTTAAATAAACGCCTCTCCAGCCGTCAAAGGTCAGCGACAACCGATTAAAACATTGAGAGAGTGAGAGCGTCTGTGCGCCAACAATCAAACTTATCGACTCGAAAGCGCTCAGCTGCTTTAAATGTGACGAGATCATCGGTGCTTCGAATCCTTCGCACAGATTTATGTATGCACCCGTACAAGATTCAGTTAGTGCAAGGATTGAAGCTGATGGATCTGATAGACTATTATTTGCTAACGAAATGATGAACCGATTTCCAGCAGTCAACAACATCTTATTCTCCGATGAGGCTCATTTCCACCTTAATGGCCATGCCAATAATCAAAATTGTTGCTACTAATGTGGAGAAAACCCTAAAAAAACACGAAAGGCCTCTGCATAGCCCGAAGGCTACCAAAGCCGCGTAGTAATGGTGAATTCTCAGCGTTATGTCGACATGCTTCAAAACTTTTGCCCTTCACTCCTGATGTTCAACTCTTTGCCTGTCTTTCAAGCGCTTCTTCGGGGAAAATTGATTTCTCGAAGAGGATACATTCAGTGGCCGCCCCGAAACCTGGATGTGACCCCCAGTGATTTTTTTATGGGAATATCTTAAAAGTCAAGCATATGCAATCAACCGTCCCGTCACTCGGGGAGATCTAAAGAAAAATAGTCAGAATAAATCGAAACCATAACTACAGGAGCGCCAGCATAGAAATGGAGAACATTTAGACAATGTAATCTTCAGAACGTGAATTTCCAAGAATATTTGTAAATTTTGAGAATAAATTTGTTTAAATTCATCAGATTGTTTTTTTTTATTTCATTTTTAAAAGTTAACTCTTCAGACCACCTTATAGAAGAGTTAGGTGTTTTCGGTGTGAAAGGCGAAATGTAACTTTCACAAACTAAAAAGTACACCAGTGTTTGTGTGTATTCAAGACATGTTATACAGTAAGTATATGTTCATTTTGTTTCAAAAATGTAAACTTGTCACATTTTTTTGTATTCCAGTATAAGATATAACTTGAAACGAATGTTTTTGGGATGGGTAGTACTCGGCAAGTAGAGGGAGAACGGGTCTGCGCTATGACTCTCTATCTATCGACTCTCCCTACGATGCTGTTTATTATCCGTCATGCCGCTGTGTACTCGACAGAATCGCGTGTTTATTTATGACACGTGTGTCAAAAGTGATGACTACTTAATTAAAACGAACGATTCTTCAAACATTACATCAACATCGGACCACATGATGAGATCCCCAGCAATAACACCCTTGTCAGTTGGGTAATAGCACTTCAAACGAAGGAATCATTAATGAAAACAAAGCCACCTGCCATTATTTTTATCAGTATTCGTTGGGACGAGTAGAGTTTGATAACGGCTCCTAACGTGTGTTGGTGAAAATGGCATACTTAAGCATTGCACGCTTAAGCATTTACAAAAAATTTAATGGAGTGATGTTTCTTTAAAAACATCCTTTTTCCGTGGACCACCTTGTGTTTATATCAGTTATTCTACAGGGTGTAAGGGAAATAACGCTCGTAAATTTAACTAACAATTCTTCACATTTTTTGAAAGGAAAAAGTTTCTTACAACAAGGGTCAATATCCCAAGGGTTTCCACGAAAAAAAACGCACATTTATTAAATCGCCTATAGAAAAGCCATGATAAGAATTATCATTTTAAACAAATAGGGGTAAAATCATATTTGGCAAATAATAATAAGTTATTATGTGAGGAATAAACTACAAATAAACTAATGAACATTGTTAAAACTTTTTTTTATATCCGCCAAGAATTATTCAAGCATCAGCCAAAAAATGAAAGTGACAACGTCACTTTAACTAACTCCATGATAAAGAGTGTTGGCGACAAACATTATTTTTTTCTTTATTTGGGTTTTTCGCCACGATCTAAAACCACGATCTAAAAAAATATTAAAAAAAATAAATAAAATCATTCAGACATGACAAACATTATTTCACTCTGTGTTAGTGTGTGTATTTAAATTCCATTTAAAATCAACATTGTAATTTTGAACAAAAAACTGAAAAACTGAATAAAATAAAATGTTGTTTTTATGTATCCAAAAATGTATCCAAAATGTATCCAAAATGTTTATATATTTTTTGTTGTATCCTAAATGCAACAATAGCATTTTAGATACATGTTTTGAGAAAACTTTTTGTGAAAATGACATAAAGAATCTTTGGTTACATCTACGAAAGTAATTTCTCTTACAGCCTGTATGTGATATAACAATACAAACACACAAAATAAAACTTCTTGCTGATGACGGATACTTGTCCTTAAAATATTATGCTTTTTTTTGGAAATATTCCTTTGGATCTTAGGAATTCTAATTCAGAATGTCCTTGTCCTTCACAAAAACCTGAATGCATAATCTTCTGCATAAACAATCGATGCATTAACGTCACAGTTTGGAATGTATCAGGTTGGATTTACTACAGTGGGAGGGCCAACGGAATAAACTTAACAACAGTTGCCAAATCTGTTGTCGCATGAATAACGATTATATGCCTCCAGTTCGGGTCTCTAGCTAACTATCGACTATAAACTCAAACGCCAAGCCATTAGGCTAATTATTGACAAATTGAGGAGAGAATGAAATAGAAGGAAGAAGTCGCGAGACTTTTCTTGCAAAATAAAAGTCCTTACATTTGTATTTCGTTCGCGGCAAGGCCGGTGCTCACTGTTTGTGCAGGAGAGAACTAGATAAGTGCAATCAAAAGTTCCCGTGCGAAAGTTTGAGAAACAAATAAACTTTTAGTTTGATAAACAGCTCAAGAAAAATACGTCGAACTTTTCCATCGGTAATTTTTTGAATGTACCTTCATGTATTTACGTTTGAACATACATTTTGCATGTTTAATGTTGGTTTTTTTGATCCAATGAGCTTCATTGTTTTAATAAAATGTATTAATGTATTAATAACATGTATTATGCCTTGCAAAAAGTAGCGCCATCGCTAGGTGCACATTTTTCCCATCTCTCTGTAATTTGTGGATAGCCTCTTAGAAAAACCGTACATCTTTTGAGGTGGTCCAGTCATCAAGCCACTTTTCGACATCTCCGTAATTGTTGAAGTGTTTCATGGAAAGTACCTGAGACATCGATAAAAACAAGTCGTAGTCAACAGGAGCCAAGTCTGTGGAGTAAGAGTTCTCAACCAAGTGCTGAAACGATGTTTGTGACCACTTTCGCTGTGTGCGAAGGGGCATTTTCGTGCTGTAAAATCACGTTTCCGTGCCTTGTACCCCATTGTGGTCGCTTTTCGATCAATGCATGGTTCAAATTGATCATTTGTTTGATCATTTGTTGACGGTAGTGACTGGTATTAACTGTTTCACCTGGTTTCAGAAGCTCATGGTACAAACGTCCTTCTGACCCCACCAAATGCAAAGCATTGTCTTCTTTCCAAAGCGACTCGGTCTTGTGGTCAATGTTGATAGTGGTTTAGGGTTAACCCATGAATTTCTGCGTTTTGCGTTCTCGAAATATATCCATTTTTCATTTCCAGCCACGCTCCAGTCAAAAAAGTCTTTCTTTCATGCCGAGAAAGCCAAATTCGCACATCTTTTTTCCCTTTTCTTTCTGTCTGTCGTTCAGCTGATGTGGTACCCTTTTTCCTGCCTTCTGGATCTTTCCCATGGCATGTAGACGATTACAAATGGTTCGGCAGCCAACATTTAACCTCTCTGCCATTTATTGTTGAGTTTGCATATCGTCTGCTTCCAAGAATGCGTGCAATTCGGCATCTTAAAATTTTTTGGCTGACCTGAACGTTCTTTGTCTTTCAAGTTAAAATCACCACTTTTGGGCCATCTAAACCAACGCCCACAAGTGTCTTGCGTTGGTTTTCACCGTAAGTTTTTAAAAGTATACGACGGCTTTCACTCGTGTTTTTCTTTTGGTTGCTCTTTAATTGGTTGGAAATAAAATGAAATATGTTTACCATACGACACAAATATGACACTAAGTTGAAATCGTTGAAACATCGATGCCATTTTAAAAGGTACTGCCGTGAACTGTGAACCGACCCTTGTTTACAATGCCATCTATTAAAAAATTAAAATTATTAACTGCCGCACCTGGTATGCTCTGTCGAAATCTGCAAAAATAATCCCCTATTTCAGCGATGATCTCTTCTTGATGTTTCTTGATGTTTGATAAGAGAAATATGTCAAAAGGAGTCAAGTTCGGAAAATACGGTGGATGTGGATTAAGAAATTTTGCTGTTGCAATGGCTGGGTATATTGTCATGGTAAAACAACACTCTTTTCTTTGCCAAATGAAAGGGTTTGAAGAATTTACCCAATCGTTGTCATGTTAGCAAGCGAAACTTTTTGATTAGAAAATTTATTTTCGTGATCCAACAACCACAACTTTATGTATTATTTACTGTAAACATTATTTCGAGAAACAGAACAGCTACCAATAAGTGAAACCGAGTTTTGTCACTTGGTTACGTTTTTTTTTGTAATTCCATACCGGGCACGTATTTCTCTTTTTTTATTACTTTTGAACGTACTTGAAAACTTTCTTACTGCCATCAAAATTTAATAAAAAAAAGTCCTTTGACGGAGGCATACATGTTTCAAAAGGTTGGCCTTAATATTCTTTTGGAATTCGACGAATAAAGGCGAATGAAGTAACCAGCTAGATTCGAATACTTTTTCCTAAGAGATCAGAGATATATAAGAGTATTATTCCGATAAAAAACCGATATAGAGTATATATGAGTAACTAGTGTTTTTTAATATCCACTAAACAAAATATTTAGTTAAAATAAATGGATTAGAGCTTAAATTTCATATTTTGATGTAATAAATTTAACCATAGAATATAGATAATTACTGGTTCAATACCTCAATGTCAAATAGGGTCAATTTGCTAACAAATAGAGACACACAGAAGGGAAATGAAGAAGGAGAACAAGATAAGGCCTCGATAAAGTTTGGTATACAGGAGTTCTGGGCAAAAAGAAAGATTAAAACTATAAAAACTTCATAGTTAAACTCTTGAAATTCTATAAAATACTAGGGTGTCGCATGTCCTTAAAAACGCATTTTTACACTCCCATTTGGATTATTTTCCGGAAAATTTGGTTGCAGTAAGGGACGAATAACGGGAGAGCTTTCACCAGGACATCAAGACGGTGTTAGCAAGATATCATGGACGCTGGAACCAATCTATGTTGGGCGACTACTGCTGAGCATTTTTGTCGCTTGATGACTGGAGACGAGCCCCACCCATCCCTTCAATTGGAAGGCATATGTTTCGTGTCTTGATGTTTAAACTCTTCAGGGTACGTCGGATGGCGTATAACGGACGCGTATATTGGAACCAGTCCAAAAAAGTCTGACATTGCATATATATATATATATATATATATATATATATATATATATATATATATATATATATATATATATATATATATATATATATATATATAACTAAACAGAAAGACTAAACATGAAAACTACCAACAGACGAAACATGTGCCCTCCAATATAAGGGATGGGTGCGGCTTCCTCCCTGTCAAGCAACTAACCAGTGATCATTATGTCGGAGACGCAGGTTGTTGTGCGTTCCACATGAGATTGTGGAACCCAACGGTCGGATGTATAACTCCTGACTACTGTTGTCTCATTGGACACTGTCCAAAGAACTCAAAAGACTCCATTTATAAGCCATCCGACGAGAAGTCGGCGAAAATATGAGTTGTTTGATTGTGGAGAGGGACTCCCTGTTCTTGGCGAGAGAGCATATGTCAGTAACCTGATGAGTCTAACCACCAACAGGCGAAACATGTGCCTTCCTCCCGGACCAAAACTAGTCCCGTTACCAAACCTAGCTATAAAATTCAATTATGAAACGCAGTTCATTTCCTCCTCAATGGACAATAGATAGTAGTAATAATAACAGTTTTCTTTCAAATTGAAATCTATGTGAGTTTAGTACATAATGTTGTAAATAGGAATCTGAACTAAAAAAACTGAATTTAGCATCTAATATTCATCGGAGTCTTCGTGTTATAAAATCAATATCAAGGTATTAATGTTCAACATTTATTTAATTATTAAATATTTTCTGATAAACCTTACTGTTTATCAACATGCCTCTTTATCAACCTTTTATTCTTATCACCCACTATTTGTTCTCCAAGATTCATTTTTACTTTACGAACTCTAATTTGGTGAGAGACGAACTTGTAAATTGCCGAACATACTGAAACGTGTTTCCACAAGCGATAACGATACGAAAGGGGAAAGACGAAACTACTTACCGACGCGCTGCAAATGTTTGAAAATGGATCTTGTAATTTTCGTTCGATCCATTTGCTAAGTTTAACTTATACGTTGATTTACGTCTGGTTTATTTTTAATTCTTATAAATAAAAGTACTTTGAACAATAGTTATTGTGAAATTACTGTATCGCTATTTGTTGTTCAGTATTAATATGATTAAAAGATAAAAATTCGCCTGCGGTACATAGAGATACAATGATTCGTTTTTTTAAGCTAATATGAGTATCCTTGACAACTGACAGAATTTTAATTTCGCTTATTAAGTTAGAACTTACAGCGTCTTTTGTAATTGAAATATATGTTCGTGCGTTTGCGTCTCGATAGACCATCATTCCACACCACAAAAATTATTCATCAATTATTCCCTTAAAATCAAGCATATAGTTCCAAGAACACCGTGTTCACCAGATATGACACCGTGTTACTTTTTCCTGTTCTCTCGATTGAAGAAACTACTTCCGGGACGCCATTTTGAGGCTATTCAAGAGAGGTTGTTGATATCAAATAAATTTGGATAAATAAATAACTAATATGTGTTTTATTGAAAAACTAACCCATTTTTTGATCATAGTAATATAATAACAAGAGAAATAACTATCATATCGAAATAAGATCATTATCAACATATAAAACAAGCAGCCTTCAGAGCTGGATACGACCAAATTTTAAACACTAACAATTATCATAGAAAAATGTAACGAATAAACTCGCCATTGATATGCAAATGAACGTCATGCCATAATTGAACGTCATAAAGAACTAAAATAGAACGTCACGCCATAATTGCAGAATTGGCTCCAAATATAGAAACTTGCTAATCAATATATAGTCCTCACCCACTTTTGAACTGAAAAACAACGAAAGTTCGCATGCCATACAAAGTTGGAAAAACCACTTGTAAAATTTTACTTACCAGACAGAAAAGAAAAGGGTTTTTGAATTGAGGTGTGAAAAGTAGATCTAATTTGACAACTCAAAGCGCAAAAAGTCATGGGTAGACCCAGGTCAGCCTTTAACATCGCAACCAGTCCAGTGCTGTTTATTTGGTGGGATAGTAGGGGAGCTGTGAATTACGAACTTCAGAAACCTGGTGAAATGATTACTGGTGATCGATACCGACAACAATTGATAAAATTGAACCAAGCATTGAAGAGAATGCGCCCAAAGATACGATAGTCATATTTCAGTTTGATAATGCTCGGTCCCATGTTGCAAAATGTGTAAAAACTATTTGGAAAACGTTAAATGGGACCTTCCACTCCACCTGCAGTATTCAACAGACTTAGCCCCTTCGGGCTGCCACTTATTTCAATCGACTTTTAGAACAAGACTTACATTATACGAAGAAGTGACAATTTGGCTTAATAAATGGTTGGCCTCCAAAAATGAATAGGTCTTGTGGCGCGGAATCCATTCTTTGACAGAAAGATGGGAAAAAGTAACAGCTAACGATGGCTATATAATACTTGCGAAAAAATCGACATTATTATCCAAAACACTTATTAAATCACGCTGTAACATGGACCATTAAAACAAGATATAAGTACATTAGTTCTTTTGAATTTTGGTGCTGGAGACAGATTCTTCGCATTCCGCGGACTGCCAGACGAACAACCGCATCGTTATTCAACGAATTAATAAACCCTAAAGGGAATCCCAAAGTATTCATGAATGAATACTAAAATTCTTCGACCCCAATGAATGCAGGGATAACAATAACCTAGAACGACTGGTGGCATAGGGATGGGTGTAGAGTTGTAGATAATGCAAAGGACTTCAAAAAAATGGACAGACCAAATTAAAGGCCTAATTAAAGGCCTAAAATCCAGAAATCGAGAACTCTGACGAGAAGTAGTCCGGAAAGTACTCAAATAGAATGACTTTCCACAAGTTACGACTTTTCTATAACGAAGGGGGTTAATTTTTAACACTTACCCTTATGGTTCTCATATGCTCCTTTTTGGCAGCCCTTGACCCAAAGAACTTTCTTCTTATCCACTGTACTATATACCAAGCACTCTTTGGAGTGGGTATAATGTTGAATGGTGGTGGTGCAGTGCCCCCTTCCTCAAAATAGCTGATCCATAACTTGCTTCTTGCGAACTTCCACTCCGTATCGGCTCGTTCCTATTGAAGCATATGAAAATATAGATGTTCGTTCTCACTCATCAAACTTACCGAAATTAGTTGATATGAATGATTCATCATGGCAATGAGAAGATTGAGAAGGACCACGATGTTAATAACTGAGTATGTTCCAAACATTAGCATTCCCCAGAATCTGGTGAATATCTTGATTTCGTTCAAGTCGAAACTGTCCAGATCAATCAAACCGAAGACTGCCCAAAAGAGCGTTTGTACTGTTTCAAATAAACTGAAAAAATTATTTATTAGTGGGAATATCAAATAGTAACATACGAGAGGTATTTTTTAAATAAGGTCCGTTAGTATTTTTTAAATAAAGTCCGTGCGCTTGTGCGTTTGCTTCAAGCATGGTTTGCACGCGTTTAGGCGCCATTTGCAGCCGAATCGGCTGTTTGTGTGCTGAGCTGTAAAAGTTTATAATGTTTAAGAAAATTGAGCCGCCCGCCGACTGTGAAGAAAGCAGCATGAAAAAAGAAACTTGGCCGCAGCGAAAATTCACCGTCAGTTTTGTGAGGTTTACATTGACAATGCTATGAAGGACAATAAACATCTAAAGTGGGTGATAATATACAGGGACGGGCGGGTTAATGTGCATTATGAGCCATGTCCTGGCTGACCATCTCTGATTTCTGAAGATTTGGTTTGTGATGTGGACAACAAAATTCGAGAGAACCGACGATTCGCGATTTTACAGTTATCAAGTGAATTTCCAGGTCAGTTTTGTACACCATTTTTTCGCGGAAATTGAATTATTGAAAATTGTGTTTTCTGTGTATTGCAAGACTGCTTCCTTAGGATCACAAAACAAAGGGATTGGGCTGTGTTTTATCGTGTTTGGCTCGATATAATCAGTAAGAAGGTTAATTGTTAGACCAATTCGTTAGAGGAGATGAGACTTCAGCCCGATCAGGGTAAGTGTCTTTTGGGACAGAAATGGGATTTTATGCTGAGAGTCACAACAATCAGTTCTGATGCGTATTGTGTCACCTTGAGAAAACTCCGGTGGGCCATACAAAACAAGCGCCTACTGTCAAACATGGCCTACTGTCTTCCGGTGTGATGTTGCTCCAAGACAATGCAAGGCTACATGTGTCCGCACAAACACAAGGTCCAATCAGGTCTTTTGGATGGGAAAAACTGGATCACCCCTACAGTCCAGAGCTTGCACCCAGTGATTTTCACTGCTATTGGTACTTAAAGGAGTTCGTTGGTGGTCAATGATTCACGGACGATGAACAAGTTAAAAATACAGTAATGGATTGGGCTTTTTAACAAGAGGCAGATTTCTTTGTCGTTCGAATTCAAAATCTTGTTGAGCGGTATGACAAATGTTTGAACAAAAATGGAAATTATGTAGGAAAGAAGATAAAAGTATGTAGAATATAGAAAACAATATATTTTAATATATATAGTATTTTTTTCTTACTAAAAAAACTGACCTCATTTAAAAAATATAAATCTAATATTCATCCCGTTTTATTACTTGATGACGTAACAGTCTTTCTTAAATCGTTCACGAAACCAAATAGAATTTGTATGCAGGTGAGTTTTAAGTCTTGCATCCAATTTTTTTAACTATAAGCTGATTCATCATTGACATTTTTGTTGCTGAATGTTCAAGATCGAATATATCGAATAAGAAATTGATTTCAATTTACTTTGAAAATCGTCTCCAAATAGTGCATGCGTTGGTGTCATTGATCGAGGGTTCTTCCTTGCATTTTCTTTTTTCCGCCAGGGCATAATACCACAGAAGTTGGTTCAGACCTAAAAATAATAAAAGGACATATTAGATCGTTTCATATAATATTTATAATAATAGAGCAAAGTGTTTGTGGTAACACAATGAAAATCGAATAGAGGTTGTAGGCTGTTCGATCTTTTATAATGGTTTTTTCTTTTTTTATGAATAATATAAAATATTTCTTCCTATAAGGGTTAAAAATAATTCTAACATATATATATATATATATATATATATATATATATATATATATATATATATATATATATATATATATATATATATTTCATCTAATATTTTCACGGATGGTAGAATATGTTTCTAAATCATTCCGGGTGTCTATCCGTTCATTCTGTGAAGAGTCACGACGTTTCGCCAAAATCTCATTTAGCATTTTCAAGTGTTCGCTCAAGTGTTCGCTTCGACTGAAGTTGGACTCGACTTCGACTTCAGTCGGAGCGGACAGCACTTGAAAATGCCAAATGAGAATTTGACAAAACGTCGTGACTCTTCACAGAATCAACGGATCGACACCCGGAATGATTTAAAAACATACATATATTTATGCCCACAAGGTAGCATAACAGTACCGCGGAGGAAAATATTACACAAAAATCTTTCACCTTTTCTCCACGTGTTGCCACCGCTCGTCTCTCCCAACTGCTTTCCTTGCGTTTATCTGGGACGCAGCTGATGACGGCTGAAAGGCTAGAAAACGGTCCCGAAAGATACGTGGTGACGCATGGTGGCAGTTGGGCAGAGATGAGCAGTGGAGAAAGGGTAAAAGATTTCTATTATGTTTCCCTCTACGGTCCCATTACGCTGCCTTGTGGATATATATATATATATATATATATATATATATATATATATATATATATATATATATATATACAAGGAGAAATGTAGCTACAAAATCCTGATGGGTTATTTTAATGCCAGAATTGGAACAACAAGAACTGACGAAAATGCAACTGGCCCATATGGAACTGGTGAACGAGACAATAGAGGTGATACATTGGTTGATTTTGCTGAAGGACAAGAACTATATATTATGAATTCATTCTATAAGAAAAATATCAGCAGAAAATGGACATGGAAAAGTCCATCTGGGCGAAATTGACTACATTATGACCAACGATAAAACAATATTTACCAATTGTACTGTCCTTAACAATTTTAATGTTGGAAGTGACCACCGAATGGTACGAGTAAGGGTTCGGATTGACTGTCGAAAAGAGCGCGAAAGAATGGTAAGATCAAAGAAGGGTAAGGTGAATTCTGGAAAAGTGCTGGAGAGAGGAAGCGATTTTGAGATTGCTTTGTCAAACCGGTTTGCTGCGTTACAAGATCCAGAGGAGGTGAAAATATCAGTTCAATATGAAGAAATCGCCAACAATGTACTTCAAACGGCTGCTTCAATAGCACCAGAAGAAAAATGTCTCAAACAAACAAAAATCTCCAGCAATCAGAAATGCAGGTAGTCCTTTTGGCAGGGTCGAGTATACTGAGCTCTGCAAAACTATAAGAAAACGTATCAGAGAGGACACGCGCCGATTCAATATGCAGCTGGTGCAAAAAACCCTGGAAGAAAACAAAGGAATTAACAAAGCTAAACAGAAACTGAGAAACAAAAGGACGCAAATATATGCTTTAAAACGTGAGGATGGCACAGTGTGCAAGGCGCATACCCAAATGTTAGAGATTGTCAGAAAATTTTATTCCCAGTTATATGAAGATCAGAACCAATCAAAGACAACAATGCCCGCGGAAGAACAAATGCCAGCTATCCTAGTGGAGGAAGTAACAAATGCTATAGAATCGATGAAAAACGGCAAGGCTGCAGGAAAGGACAGTGTAACTATCGAAATGCTAAAAGCTGGTGATCGGACGTTACATAAAACACTGGCAAAATTATACTCAAAATTCCTCAAAGAACAAAAAGTACCTGACTTATGGAAAAATGCAGAAGCGATCCTTTTACATAAAAAAGGAGCACAGGAAGATTTAAAGAACTACCGTTCAATAAGCCTCCTATCAGTAATGTACAAAGTTTTCACTAAGATAATTTCTACAATAATATTAAAAAAACTGAATGACGCACAACCGAGAGAACAAGCAGGATTCAGAAGTGGATTCAGTACAATGGATCACATCCAGGTTGTATAGCAGGTCATAGAAAGGCACAACGAATACACCAGGCCCCTGTGCTTCGCTTTTATCGACTACGAAAAAGCAAAGGCTTTCCAATTCCATCTCAAAGCATGCGATAATGGATGCACTGTTTAGCCAAGGTGTAGAGAGAGCCTATGTAAACCTATTAGAATCAATATATTATGGAGCTACAGCCACAATTCACCTTGATGATCTTGAAGTGGGAATTAATGTAGAACGAGGTGTACGGCAGGGTAACGCAATATCGCCTATTCTTTTCTCGGCTGGCCTTGAAGAAGTATTCCGTAAACTGGATTGGGAACAGGATGGTGTAAAGATCAATGGTGCAAACTTAAACCATCTTAGATTTGCAGATAATATTATTCTCATTTCACAAGAGGAGCTGCAAAGACGCATACAAGAACTGCAAAGGGCTAGCGAACCATTTGGCTTGAAAATAAACCTGAAAAAGAGTCAGGTTATGTTCAATAACTTCGCTCAGGACAGAAGAATTTCAGTTTTAAGAAGGGATTTGGAGATTGTGGACAGCTTTATATATCTTGGGCAGAGGATTTCAATGGAGGGGAATACCTCCCGGGAGGTGGAACGGCGTGTTAAATCTGGCTGGCAGGCATTTGTTAGGCTCAACATAGTGTTTAAGAGCAGACTCCCACTTTGTCTAAAAAGAAAAGTCTTGGATCAGTGCGTTCTACCCGTTATGACATACGGGAGTGAAACCTGGACACTCACATCGCAATCAATTCAAAAACTTCGGGTGGCACAGAGGGGAATGGAAAGATGTATGCTTGGCATTACAAGACGAGACAGAAAGTCCTGCACATGGATCATGGATCAAGAGGCTGACATTGTACTTTTGACAATGCTACGCTTAATATACGGACTATGAAAACGGAGACCCCACTGCAAGAACTGTTAATCGAACTTGACAACATATATTGGGATATTATTGGGCTCTATGAGACCCGAAGAAAGGGCAAAGAGTTAATCACACTAGAACCAACTGGTAACGTACTCAACACCCGCGGTACGGAGAAAGGGCGATGTGGTGGAATTGGATTCCTCATCAATCGAAAGCTGAAAGACAGTGTAATCAAATATGAAAGTATATCTGCCCGATTAGCCCAATGCGTCATTCAGCTGAATAAAAAGTTTAAACTTCAAATCGTCCAAGCTTATGCACCAACTATAAGCCATAGAGATGAGAAAATTGTAGAATTTTATGATGATGTGGCCCAACTTTTAGACAAAGAGAAGTGTAGGTATAAAATTTGGTGGGCGACTTCAATGCCAGAATCGGAAAAGCAAGAACTGGTGAAAATGCAACTGGTCCATATGGAAATGGTGAGCGGGACGATAGAGGTGATAGGCTGGTTGGCTTTGCTGAAGGTCAAGAACTCTATATTATGAATTCGTTTTATAAGAAAAAGATCAACAGAAAATGGACATGAAAAGGTCCATCTGGATTCAAAAGTGAAATTGATTACATCATATCAAACGATAAAGCAATATTTTGGAATTGTACTGTCCTTAACCATTTTAATGTAGAAAGTGACCACCAAATGGTACGAGCAAAGTTTAGGATAAACTGCCGAAAAGAGCGCGACAGAATGATAAGATCAAAAAGGGGCAAAGTTGATTCTGGGAAGCTACTGGAGAGGGGAAGAGATTTTGAAATTGCTTTGTCGAACCGCTTTGCTGTGTTACAAGACTTAGAGGAAAAAAACGGCGGCTTCAATAGCACCAGAAGATAAATGTGTCAAAGAGACAAACATTTCCAATGAAACCACTAATTTAATGAAAAAACGCCGGACAATGAAGAATGCAGACACTCCTATTGGCAGGGTAGTGTACGTTGAGCTTTGCAAAACTATAAGAAAACGTATTCGAGAGGAAACGCGCCGATGCAACATGCAGTTAGTGGAAAAAACTCTGGAAGAAACCAGGGGAATTAACAAAGCTAAGCAGAAGCTGAGAAAGAAAAGGACACAAATGTTTTCCTTAATGCGTGAGGATGGTACAATATGCAGGGAATATGCCCACTGAATGCCCACTGAATGCCCACTGAATGATAATGTAAAAAAAACTAAGAAAATTTAATGACGCACATCCAAGGGACCAGGCAGGATTCAGAAGTGGATTCAATACAATGGATCACATCTAGGTTCTACAGCAGGTCATAAAAAGACACAATGAATACACTATGCCACTGTACTTGGCTTTTATCGATTATGAAAAAGCATATGATTCTATCTCAAAGCGGGCCATAATGGATGCATTGCTTAATCAAGGTGTAGAGAAATAAAAATCTACTAGCATCAATATATGATAAAGCTACAGCGACAGTCCACCTTAACGATCTTGAAGTTGGAATAAATGTAGAGCGATGCGTACTGCAGGGTGACGCAATATCGCCTCCTCTTTTCTCAGCCTGCCTGGAAGAAGTGTTCCCTAATCTGGACTGGGAACAGGATGGAATAAGGATTAATGGTGCGTACTTAAATCATCTTTGGTTCGCAGATGATATCGTTCTTCTTTCACGAGACCCAAAGGAGCTACAAAGGGCTGGGGAACCATTTGGCTTGAAAATAAACCAGAAGAAAAGTCAGGTCATGTTCAATAAATTTGCTGAGGACAAAAGGATTTCTATTTTAGGAACGAATTTGGAAATTGTGGATCACTATATATATATATATATATATATATATATATATATATATATATATATATATATATATATATATATATATATGGGTTTCAATGGAAGATTATACCGATCCGGGTGGTAGAACGACGCGTTCAAACGCGACTCAACATACTGCTTAAGAGTAAACTACCACTTTGCCTGACAACAAAAGTCTTTGATCAGTGTGTCCTGTCCGTTATGGCATACAGAAGTGAGACCTGGATACTCACATCACAGTCAGTTCAAAAACTTCGAGTAGCACAGAGGGGAATGGAAAGATGTATGTTTGGCATTACTAGACGGGATAGAAAGACCTGCACAGGGATCAGAGAACAAACAAAAGTGAGTGACATCATTGGAAGAATAAAACAATTGAAATTGAAGTGGGCAGGCCATGTAGCGAGGCGATGGAATGAAAGATGGACCAGGGTAGTCCTGGACTGGATACCACTTGATCGCAAATGTCCACGGAGAAGACCGAAAGCACGATGGATTGATTATATTATTAAGTATATTGGACCCGAATGGCAGAAGAAATCTCAGACCCCGAGAATTAGAAGAGACCTTCATCCTGCAGTGGATTGATACGGGTTGATGATGGTTATGATGATGATGATGATATATATATATATAGTGTGCAAGGAAAATAACGTTTTCCTTGCACACATAAAATAAAGTTTTTTTATAATGAATAAACTAATGAACATTGTTGAAAATTTTTTTTTTGATTAAGAATCACGCCCAAAATCAGCTAAAATGGAAGTAGCAACGTCACATTGACTAATTGGAATGATCCATACGACAAAGGATGTTGGCTACAAAACCCTGCTGCTGACAACCGGCTTAGAAATATAACAGGACTTTTTCAACGTATTCGGGAAAATAAGATTAAAACCGTGTCAGACTTGTATGGATTCAAATGGTGGACATTTTGAACATTAAATTTAATAAAACAATTGATCATGTGTTTCTTAATGTGACGTGAATCGTTTAAAATGTGTAATGGTGTAAAAAATGAGTGCTAGTAATTTCAACTTTGACTAAAATGTAAAATAATTACAGAAATTCACATTTTTTATTCATAATACTAAAACAAACTTTTTAATTATTAATAAATTATTATTTATTTCCAACAAGTAACGTTATTATTAACACGTGGTTTGATAAAAAAAATGTGTTTAGATGTGTTTACATGTAAATATATGTATGAGAATTTTGACGCTACAAGATAGAAAATTTATATTAAAAAAATATGCATTCTAGACACAAAGGTAATATCTGTAATTTCTTGAAATAACTTTTTAAGCCTCAAATTCAGAAATATCATACACAGTAACCTCTCTTTCTAACTATAACTCTATCCCTTTTTTTCTCAGCTGGTTGCGCGACGTTGTTAGACTTTTGGTCGATGTTTGGTTATTAATAATCGAATGTTGAAAAAGTGTTTGACTTCAATTATATCAATAAATATATCGGTAATTCAATATTATTCATATATAATAATATTCTGCAAATATTAATCTTTATAATGTGATGTTTTTATTCTATAAAGTTAGAATATTAATAGCAAAAAAATATTTTAGAAAAATCCGTGGCAGAAATCATTCTACCATAAGAGACTGTGTAGAAGAACGGTTAAAAATATCATTTTTCTAAAAAACTAGACGGTGAATACATTTTGAGCATAGTTCAATTACATATCCTTTGTCGCAATCACCCAATTGCAAGTCTTAGATTTGGAAACTCGTTTTTCCTCGTTTTTCAGCAGGACGACGAACTGAACGACTGAATATCTTCTTGACTATTTTCATACATAATAGCAACCCTGTTTATATATATATATATATATATATATATATATATATATATATATATATATATATATATATATATATATATATATATATATATATATATATATATATATACTAGCCATTACCCGCCCATTTCGACTTTCACTTTGAAGCCATTATAAAGAGAATCTAGTTAATTTAGTCCGAGGCCTCAATCTGCCTACTCCTCAGAGTTCACAACTAGAAAAAAAAGTGGTCGGTGCGACCTCTGCATTAATAGGCAAGGTTGTAAGAGGAGCGCTCGGTTTAGGGTTGGGGATGAGATGGGAGGTGGACGTTTGACTGGAAGGGTTTCGGATGGGCAATTTGGAAATAAGAGAATTCCATGTATTTGGATCTCTAAGACCGTCGTCCCTATTGTTTAAGTGGTGTGAGAGTTTTTCGATCTCAATTGTTTCACGAATTATGTGGAGTTGGTAGGAAAATATAGGGGCGATTACCTTGGCCTTGTCAAAATCTATTTTGTGACCCGTTTGGAAGGATGTGTGAAAGATCCCGTTTGTGAAGGATAATATTCCACAAGAATCACATGGTGTCTATGAGATTCCTTGTTCTGGCTGCTCCCAATCATATATCGGCCAAAGTAATAGACATATCCAAAATCGCATATACGAGCATTCTCTCGCCGTCCGAAAATGGATTGAATTGAAATGGAAAATGGATTTCTCCTCAACTCTAACAGAACATCATGTCAAAGTGGAAGCCGAAACGTCGAGATTTTACAAATCTAAAACGCGGTTCTACTCGAGAACCCAAAAATATATATATATATATATATATATATATATATATATATATATATATATATATATATATATATATATATATATATATATTAACAGAAAGATTATGTAAAACTTAACCTTCCGGACACCCAATTGGGTTGCGAACGAATTTGTATACCAACCTAATAAAAATAATCCGAAACGTATTGAACAATGTTTTGTTTTAAATATGAATGTTGTATTTTATCTAAAAAAGTCTTTGTCCTAACTATGATCTATGGAAGTGAGTCTTGGATACCAAACCAAAAACTAAAATCTAAAATGGCGGCCATGGAAATGAAGATTCTAAGAAAGATTGAAGGAGTATCAAGACTTGACCGATTGAGAAATTCAAATATAAGTACTAGGGTGCGAGTGGAACTGATTATTCAAAAGATCGAAGAAAGAGGATTCGGTTGGTACAGTCACTTAGAAAGAATGAAATTAGATAACCAGGTGAAAAAGATGTGGGAGGTTGGATGGTGAGAGAAAAGGAAGCAAGGTAGGTACAAGACAAGCTGGGACCAGAAAATGGAACAAAATCGCAAATCAAAAAGAATGACGTAGAACGAGGTAATGCAACGAGAAATGGATCATGAAAAATCAAAATTCCGACACTTACAGATATAAGAGATATCCGACAATAATAATTAGATGCTAATTTAGTATCAGCATCTTAATGCTACAGTAAATATTATTAAAATCTATTCGATCGATAAAATACTATTAGAAATTATTCATAACAGAAACTAATGGGGAACATACACATATTAAGTTAATTGTTACCAATGAAACTGGAAATTGTATAAATATGATATACGTCTGATTGATCTTAATAGGAACGATTGGAAGGGTCTCTGACGTTAATTAAACTAAGTGATCTGTCGAGGCAACCTTCATCGATATTATTTCTAGAAAGTGTCGTTATTGTCGTCAATATTTAAGGAATATCAAGATATGTTCGCTTTCCCGACATTTTATTGCACCCATTTGGTTTTTAAGTAGAATAGTAATAGATAGGCGGAAGATGTAATAATTTTCTATGTACCAATAAAATTTATGTACAAATAAAGACCTGAACAATTCTAATAACTATATTACCATATAGTTATTAGAATTGTTCAAGTTATTAGAATTGTTTGGACTACATCCAATGACCTGACAACAGTAGTCGGGATTTATACACTCCCAACCGCTGGGTTCTCATGTGGAACGCGCAGTTTGTTGTGCGCGTCTCCGTCATAAACCATTAACAGAATGTTGCACAGAACGGAATGTAACATGAGCAACTAACAGAATGTTCATTTTGGCGGAGACGCAAGTTGTTGTGCGTTCCACATGAGATTGCGGACCCAGCAGTTGGGAGTTTAAAGCTCCTGACTATTGTTGTCTCATTATACCAGTCCAAAGAAATAAAAAAATGCACGTATAAACCACCCGACGAGAAGTCGGCGAAAATATGGGTTGTTTGATTCGCCTCATTCTTGACCAGAGAGTATATGTCGGTACCATGATGAATCTAACCACCAATAGGTGAAACATGTGCTCTCCTATGTAATGGATGGATGGGGCTCTCTCCCGGCAAACAACTACCGAATGTTCATTTTGGCGGAAACGCTAGTTGTTGTGCGTTCCACATGAGATTGGGGAGTGTATATCTCCTGACTACAGTGTATCATGGGACAGAGTCCAAAGAAATAAAAAAATTGTATTATAATTATATTGTATAATAACAATTATAATTTTATATATATATATATATATATATATATATATATATATATATATATATATATATATATATATATATATATATATATATATATATATATATTATACATTTTGGCGAAGACGCGGGTTGTGCGTTCTACTTTAGATTGTGGAACCCAGCGGTTGGGAGTGTATTACTCCTGACTACTGTTGTCTCATTGTATGCACTCCAAAGAAATTGCATTGAAAAAAAAACTGCATATGTAAGCCATCCGACGAGAAGTCGGCGAAATTATGGGTTGTTTGATTGTGAGAAGGGTCTCCTTATTCTTGACGAGACATTGTATGTCGGTACCGGTGTATGTCGGTAAACACTTGCTCTCTAATGTAAGGGATAGGTGGGGCTCTCTTCTGGTCAAGCAACTAACAGAATGTCCATTTTGGCGGAGACGCAGGTTGTTGTGCGTTCCACTTGTGATTGTGGAACCCAGCGGTTGGGAGTCTATAATTCCTGACTACAGTGTCTCATTGGACACAGTCCAAAGAAATAAAAAAATTGTATTATAAATATATTGGTTAAAAAAAATTAATTGTATATATATATATATATATATATATATATATATATATATATATATATATATATATATATATATATATATATATATATATATATATATATATATATATATATATATATATATATATATATATATAGCTTCCTAAAGCTCCAACCTTTCATCTACGTCGCAGGAAGCGGACAACGGCTGAACCTGAACGTTTATTTTGAGAACAGACGGCGAGCAGGCCTCTGGCCAAAAAAAACCCAGGTCGCGTCTACAATGGCAACCACAGGCAACCTGGGCAGCGTCTGTTCACCCAGAGGATGCGGCTGTACCTCACGCTCCAGGAACTAACAATCCCTGGTTCTAAACTCCCATTGGAAACACTGGAGCTTTAAGCTTATAAGCAAGCATGACTCGTGCAAGTAATAACAATGATACCCCAGGTAGTAACCAATCCACCTGTCGACAGACGGTAACCGGGAGCTCGGATTCTGGAGAACCTGGACTTTCACGATCTCAAAAAAAGTCCGAGCTTTTCGGCAAATTTCCACACAAAACATATACTTATATTGGCACCTTCAACATCAACAAGCTGATCCAACCAGGAAAACTCCACAACCTAACTTCAGAACTTGACAGGCAAAAGACACTTGTGCTTGCCCTACAAGAAACACGCATCCCGGATGAGGACACGGTGGACTACGGGAACTATTGCATATTCAAAAGCAAGACAGACAAACGAGTCGACAGGAACGCTTCGCTTCTGGGCATGGCCTCTGTGGTGCATAAAGGGATAGTTAACCCTATTAAGGAAATTATCCCCATAAACAATAGATTAATGAGAATGCGCATGCAGTGCGCCAATAAAAAATACACCATGATCAACGTACATGCTCCCATAAATGGGGACAATAAGAAAAACCTCAAGTCTACAGAGAAATTCTGGGCAACACTAGAGAAGGTAATGGCAAAAGTACCAAAGGATGACTTCAAAATTTTACTGACTTTAAAGCACAAATCGGTAGAGAAAAAATCCATCAGAAAACGGTAGGCAAATTCCCCGGTCACAAATTTACCAACAAGAACGGCTCAAGACTCATCGAATTGTGCCAATAGAATAACTTGAAGATTATGTCAACATCCCAAAGAAAATCTCCACGAAAATGAAGATCGCCTATACAACAGATTGGAGAAATCCAGATAGACTACGTTACGATCTCATACCCAAAGAGAGATCCAAGATGTCCAAGTCCGCAGATGCGCGAACATTGACTCAGACCACTACTTAATACGAATCAAAGTCAAGGAGAATTCATCACAAGAAAGCACATCTACAGAAATTCGACACGAAAAAGACATGGGAAAAACTCCACAAAAAAATTACACAAAAAGCACAGGAACTGATCCCATTGAAAAAAAAACATAAAACACTCTTGGTGGGACCCGAAATGCGAAAGTGCATTGCAGCGATGCAAACGAGCATTTCAGGAGTAGAACACTAAAAAATCCCCAGAAAGTCAACAGCTTTTTGATGTGACTAGAAAACAGACCGCAAAGGTTATCAGGCAAACTAAGAGGACGTACATGACGGAACAAGTAGACTCTATAGAGGAGAATTTCCGCAATTATAACACGAGAGACTTTTATAGGATTTTTGCAAGAGAAATCGGTGGATACACACCACCAAATTTTTGCTTCAGAAAGCGGAATGGGAGATTAGAGATTCCCCAAGGAAAATTGTTTTCATACCCACTCAGAATCACCACCACCGACATAGGAAGAAATCCACAGGCACATACGCAAACTAAAGAATAACAGGACATCCGGTGAAGATGGTATCACCGCGGAAAACCTAGGACCAAATTCACTGCAGGAACTTACGCAAATTATCACGAACATCTGGCAAACAGAAAAATTACCAGATGAATGGAAATGTGCAATTATCCACCCGCTGCACAAGAAGGGAGACAGAACAGATATGAACAACTACAGAGGAATCTTCTTACAAGTCACTTACAAAATCCTCTCAGCATGCCTTCTCCAGAGAATACAAAAAACGATTAGGACACAAAATTGGCCAGTACCAGGCAGGCTTTCGCCTTGGTTGCTCAGGCACTGAACAAATATTTAACTTAAAAATAATACTGTAATACATAGCTATCATAAACGTCCCTATTATCTGTACGTTGGTGGATTTCAAGAAAACATATGACTGCATCAACCGAAAATCTGTGTTCAACATCCTAGAAGAACAAGGACTCGACCCCAAAACACTACGATTGATCAAGCAGACACTGACCGACACCACCTCTACAGTAAAATTTATGGGAGAAATTTCCGAATATTTCCTGATTAAAATTGGAGTACGCTAAGGAGATGGGTTATCCCCATTCTTCTTCAACTTGGTGCTGGACAAAGTCATAAGGGAATGGGAAAAAGAACTGAAAAATCAAGGACACTGGAAACCAATACGCCTCAGACGACCTAAAAAAACATAGAAATATGATGCCTAGCCTTCGCAAACGACCTAGCCATACTCGCAGACAATGAAAAAAGGGCCACAAAACAGATCGAAATGCTCAAGAAATGTGCAGAGGAAGTCAGCCTACTATTCTCCTTTCAAAAAATCGAATTCTTCTGCTTAAAATTAGGTGTCCAAAATTTGAACACCAAATATGGCAAAATAAATAGAGCCACTCACTTCAAATACCTGGGCGAGATCCTTGAACCCACAGGAGGAGAGAAGATAGCACAGAAGACTCAGTTATAAAAGATGAATGGGGCATACGGCAAGACCCACAATATCTACAATAAGAAATGCCTATCCACACACGCAAAAATAAGACACTACAGCACAGTAATCAAACCAGAAGTACTATACACAAGCGAGACACTTACACTTCATACAAAAAGGAGTCAAGTTAACAGTACCATGGATTGCACAAGTCAGAGCTGATCTGGGAAAGGCACAAATGGGTCCGACAGAGATTGAGGATAGAAGAATGTACGGAAAAAAAATACATATGTGGAACGTTGCATCAGAGAACGAAGTTTCGAGGAGATCGGGAACAAAGTGGATGGAGGAGAGGAAGAGAATCCACGGAGAAAGGATGAGAGTTGTGGAGGATCAGAAAGAACACTTGAAAATGAGTCAGAATGCTTTACGTGATCCAACCGGGTGTATACGCACCTAATATATATATATATATATATATATATATATATATATATATATATATATATATATATATATATATATATATATATATATACAATTATATCCATCGCTTGTCTCATCAATGACTATCATCAATTTATTTTTTTATGTTTTTGATCGTTAAACTCAATAGCGAAACCTTTTTGTAATTATGATACATTCAGAGATATAGATGATCTTGGAGTGTCTATGTTAAAATCGGCTTTAGTGTGTTGTACTCCGGCGTTCTCTTTACCTGCCTATACTATCTTAACTGCTTTGATCTTATGTCATCCACTGCAGTATGAGTGATTTCTATTATTTCTCTAATTATTTCGTTGCTATTATTTCTGCTCTGGATATTTCTATAAACCCTCTTCAGTTCATTTCTATTGTCTTAAGGGTCTTCAAAGTCTTTGATATTAGCTGGCATACTTCGTTACGGTAATACTGATTCTCCTCATAATGGTGTAAATTCCATGCTTATTGCTTTTTAATATTTGTTGGTCTCTATAAACACCATTTGTCATCGTTAAGGCTTTATTTCCTGTCTGTTTTATTCTCCAGTTGGTATCTTACGTAATATTACGAGGGTTGCTATTTATGTATCCGGAATAATAAATATAAACAGATATTTATTATTGAAAATAGTTTTATGGCTTTTCAAAATATTCTCCGCAATGATCGACACACTTTTGCTTACGTTTGAATCAATGTTCATAGCACTTTTTCCATTCCGATTGAGGTATCTCCAAAATAAGCATTTTGCGTCGAAAAATACCTTTGTTGTCGAAAATCGTTGACCAAGTAGTTTATACTTCACGGGAATAAAAAGAAATCTTTGGGTGCCAAGACTGTACGGCGCATGACCCATCAATTCGATGTTTTGACCTGTCACATATTAAGTTGTTCGGTCCGATATGCGAGAGTTGGCGATGTCATGGTGAAGAATGATCCTGCGTGACTGTTTGTTTTTTCTTATTTCTACAAAGACTTCTGGCAGAATCCCTTTGTTTTGAAAAATTTTGAAAGTCCCTTAGAGTCGACTGTTGTTTACTTTTGGACTCATATGCATAGAACCAAGATTCACCTCGTCACCTGTGTAGATGCTATACACAGCTTTTGACGCACCACGATTGTATTTTTTGAGCATTTCTTTACACTAAGCCTTTTTAAGCGCTTGTCAAATTATGCAGAATCCAACGCGCACTAATATTTTTCATGGATAAAGGTTCATGTAAAATATTGTGTATGCTCGTCATACTAATGCCCAGGGATGTCTCAATTTCACGATATGTCACATGATAATTTTGCTTTATCAGTTCGTACACAGTTAAATTCGTCCGTGAGCGAATGACGGCCACGATTGAATTTGCTAAAGCAATGATATACAGTGGTTTTAATGGTGCTTCATCGTCAAAAGTCAAAGTGAGTTGATTGATGCACTGTGTTGAGATAATCTACGTCGAAAGCCGTAGTAAATCATCGCATAAAAATTTTCACGAGTTAATTCCACTTTTTAATTGAGATGAAATGTTAAAGTCATTAAACAACACAAATAGCGTCCGTATAACAAAATGTTCTGACGACGTATACAGTCAATAAAGTCAAACTTTACGATGTATATGTCAGATGGCGCCTAGACACACCACTGTTACCAATTCCGGATATATAAATATCAACCCTCGTAATTCCCAGGTATTTATATAAAATGTAAAGCAGTATAAAATCTATTTATATTAATTGTAAAAAAACTGATGAATAGACTTACCACATGAGAAGGCAAATAGCACCAAGACGTATAAGAAGAAGAATTTCATAATATCCATTACCATTCTTGAAAGAGATACTTGCAGTGGTCCTAGATGGGGATTTACCGAAAATATGTAGACCAACTTCAGGGAACTGTAACAAAATAAATATATTATTAAAAGAGAAGAAAAAGCAATACAAATGGAGACGAAATACTGTTTAACAAAAGTGATCACTGGTTAGAATACGCAGGTGACGTATTTGAATTATCCAGAAGTCGATAAAAAAAATTCTATATATTTTTCTCTACTATACTTGGTAAAAGAAAACTTGCAACAATTTCATCTGATTGGTCACAATGTTTTAGAGTATTATCCTGATGCAGCATATAATGATTTAATGTAATTTCATGCAAATGGTGCTATTCAGTTTTATGACATTTCGCAATTCAAATTCGAAACAGAAGCAGTAGCGAAATGATTCCATTATAGTTTTTACGGGAAACATATGCGTCTTTCGTCATTTTATGTTATATGTATCATAACGTCAAACGTATATGGTATTAAAACAGGAATAAATATCTCAACAAAGTATACTGACAAGAAAATCGCTTAATAACTTTTATTAAACTTATAATTTGAATGTTTATGTTGAACTTTAATTAAATTATTCATAATTTGTCCAACGTAATATTTGATTTGTACATAATCTTCATTTAAGTCCTTAACCCATGATACCTAAAAATGTGTTTGCAGCCAACACGACAAGTAGGTAATGATTAACACGAAATCACTTTTTCTTTGAATTATATACACAGTTTAGCAGTAATAACAAAAACAAGTATAACATTTAGCAATCCGACATAATTTTGACCTTAAAGTAAAAAAAAAATGTTAAAACCATTTCATCGGAGCAGATGACATGGAAGGAAAAAAGAATAAGAGAGGCGAGGTTGTAGATTTTTTATGGAAAATATTGTTCATGAAATGCACAACGAAGAACAACGAAAATTATTTCTTTTAAATAATCAAATATTTAAGAGGTACTTTTAAATTTAAATAATTAATTAAATAAATAAAAAAAAATAAAAATTAAAAAATTAATAAAATTAAAAAAAATAATTTAAAATATTTTTTGTTGCTCAGGAAATATTCATGAACAATTCTCATGATGACAGATCCAGATGAAAATTTAGTAATATTTTTGGTGACAAATGATTACGATTTGTCACCAAATAATAATTTATGATAAATTACTACCATACAACAATTTAACATAAAAGCGTTCCTACGTTTAGATAAATCACTAGTCACTTATAATCACTGTATAATACAAGGCAGGCCAAAGGAAACGGACGTTTTGAGGCTAAGATTCAGAAGAAGATTTAGGAAGCGCCTTTCATCTGACCTAACCAGTAGATTTTCGTCTCGTCTACCTTAGACCCTTATCAAACAAATTGGTACATAAAATTTGCACTTTTAGAAGAATGTTAGAACATCTTTCCTCCATGTGACTTGCACTTATGTCAAATCTTTGAGAACTGCAGATTCTGTAAACAAAAGTAATAAGTAATACAAACTTAATCTTCAAAGTAATCACTCTCTATACACTTTAGCCACCTTTGAAGCAGCTATCGAATGCCAGATCGAAATAAACTTGGTGGTTTTGATGCAATGAAGTCGTTGAGGTTTTTTCGACTGCCTGAAGAGATGTGAAGGAGCCATCAACTAGGTAATGTTTCAAGGATCGCAAGAGATAAAAACTTGATAAACCCAAGCTTGGATAATAGAAAGAGAGTAATAAAATATTCCAGCCCAACTAGATGAAACTTTCTAGAGTTTTTGCTCTTTCTTAATGATGGCTTACCAAGAGTAGCCCATATGCCCACCTCTTTAGATTATCGTAGAGGGTTCACTTTTCGTCATAGCTCACAGTCTTAAACAAGAACTTATTTTTCTTGAATCTGGAAGGCAATGACACTTCAACGCGACTACTTTTATTCTCAACTTTGAGTTTATAAGGCACCAGATGACTCTCATTTTGGATTTTTCCTAGCTTGTGTAAACGTTTATAGATGGCTTGCGATGTTACCTCCGAGTTCCAGAAGATCATTAGCAATGTGGGACAAGTATTTTCACCCAGCACTACTCCCAGTTCTTCATCTTCCACTTTCTTGGCTGTCCAGCATTGCTAGAACCACTTCTTAAAAGTATTGTATGAAACAGCACTAACTTTCAAAGCTACACAAATTAAGTCATGAGCTTCCGCAGCAGGTTCTCAACGACATCTCTTCTACAACTGATTTTTCAGGTTATATTCACAGTAGGTTCGTCTACTATACTACGTTTTCAAGTTAAAAGATGGCGCTTTAAAATAGCTATACTGCGAGTAAAAAATCTTATTCGAATAAGGTTTTCGGTCGATGACAACGTAGGGATCGAGAATTAAGTTAATGATCTAATAAATAAAGTGTGGAAATTACAAGCGTGAATCAAATATAAACCGGAATTTTACAATTACTTTCTTCAGCCAATTGCGAGCGGGCTCCCGGTGAGTTGTTTTACTCGGTTCTTTTGTCAGTACATCCATGAGTGAGCAACAGGTTCCACCGTTCGTTGCGCAACGGGTCATAATATAGTTTTTAACCAAGGAAGGTCTTAAACCATCCGAAATATTAACTCGGTTAAAGGTTCAGTATGGGGACGATGCCTGTATAAGACCAAAGTGTTTGGTTGGGTCAAGAAGTTTAAGAGTGGACGAGAAAGTGGTAAATGCAAGTCATAATCGACGTCCCAGGTCAAGATTAACTGCTGACAACATTGGAGCAGTTCGCGACCCTATCGAAGATAACCGACGGCTCACTATTCATGAAATTGCTTTAAAGTTGGGTATTAGCTTTGGAAGTGCTCAAACAGTCATCAGAAATCATTTTGGCTTCAATAAAATCTGTGCCCGATGGGTTCGGTTTTGACTAAGGAAAAACCCATTGGGAAACCCTTGAACACCCTCCATCTAGCCCAGATTTGTCACCCTGTGATTATTTTTTATTTTATATTCGATAACGACTAAGATCAATTCTTCTATTGGAACCTTTGGTGTGAAACACTAAAGTTGAAGAGATTTACCACTAAACACCAAATCACTTTTTTGAACTTCTCGACGCACGTTTCGCTAACCATGTTAGCATCATCAGGAGATGATTTAATCTTATTCTAAAACTAAACCATGTTATATTTATATGAAAACTCTACCTAATGAAGCATGTAAAAATCATGAACCGTGAAGTTTACTAAGCCTAAAAAGAATTTTTTCGATTCTTCTCTCAAATTTCGCATCCAGGACATTTTTTCGATTCTCTCAAATTTCGCATCCAGGACATTTTTTGTCATCCCACGCTTCTTCTCCCGTCTATCATTCCTTGCATAATGACTCTCAACAGTTCGTAAAGTTGGTCGCTCATTCGGCGACCGAAGCATTCCAATTTGCGTATGTTATGTTTGTATTTAGTACTTTTTCGGAAGATATTCTACGTAAAACCTCTTCGTTTGTTACTTTCTACACCCAAGTTATTCGTATTATTCTTCTGAATAGCTAAATTTCAAAAGTATTTTGATCATGCTTTCATTAAGGGTGGAAGTTTCGATACCGTAAAGGAGAATCGAGTATATGTAACGGAGAATCATTCGGATTTTCAATTTATTTTCTATTTTCCTACTGCAGAAAAAAGATTTCATCTTGTATTTGGTTGTTAAGAAAGATAAGGCGGTTTGTTGTTTTGTGAAAGTTATGGTTGGTCGACCACTACGCTCACCATCTTCAAGGCTCTCATCACCGCTACGAAATTTGAAATTTGCGCTGTACGAGGGTTGACCAATATGTTTGAAATAAAGCGGTAATTTGTTTACAAATTTATTTTTCAACGTAGTCTTCTTTAAGATCTATACACTTTTCCAAGCGATTCTCCAACTTTTTTAAGCTGTCTAAAAAATACGATTTTTCAAACTCTTCAAAATATGCTTCTGTCTCGACAATAGCCTTTTCATTTGAGCTGAATTTTTTCCTGTAAGCTATGTTTTCAAGTTAGGGAACAGAAAAAAAGTCGCTGGAGCGCAATTCGGGTGCGGAAGCAATTCGTAGCGCAGTTCATGCAATTTGCCCGCGACAATTAACTATGAATGTGCCGGTGCGTTATCATGATGGAAGAACACTTTTTCTTAGCCAAATGGGCCGTGTCTCCTTCAATTCCTTATCGAATCTGTCCAACAACTCACTGTAGTACTGCTCTGAGGCTTCCATGAGGATTTTTCCTTTGGAATCCCAAAAAATCATGGCCATAACCTTTCTGGCTAATGGAACCGTTTTTGCCTTCTTCGAAGTAGATTTACCCGAAAAAATTCATTATTTTGACTGTCCTTGGTCTCTGGCGTGTAATAATGTATCCAGGTTTTATCAACGGTGACGACTCGACGTAAAAAACCCTGCGGATTTCGCTTAAAGCGGTCCAAACCCTGCTTTGACATTCCTAGTCGTACCCGCTTGTTGTCCACCGTGAGCAATCGCGGCACTCATCGGGCCGACACTTTCCTCACACCTATCTTATTATTTAAAATTTTGATTGCCGCTCCGTACGAGACACCTACGGCCTCCGCTACTTCGCGTACTTTCGTTCGGCGAACAGGGTGAATCATGTCATGGACCTTTTCGACAATTTCCTCGGAAACCACGTCTGACGGGCGTCCTGGCCATTCTTCATCGAAAATAGATGTACGACCACGCTTAAACTCGTTAAATAAATATCTCAAGGTTGTTATAGATGGTGAAGGATCCCCATAGACAGCATCCAACTTCACTTTTATTTCTTCGCATGTTTTTCCATCCAATAATAAAAATGAATTTCGGATTGATATTTTCCATTTTATACAACTGGCTGTCAAAAAAAAAACTAACCTATGAATTTATCTGAAATTTAGTATGAGGTCGTTTAACAGTCTGCAGTACACGATGGTAATACTTATTGATCAACCCTCGTACGTCTTTAATGGGTTCTGGGAGACAACCCGTCGTTGATATCGCGAGCTATTTCGGCCTAGTTTGAACTGGAACAAGAACATTGTGCAAATAGGCTTTTTGTCCATGTTACATTTAATGCTTTGAAAATTGGCAAACTTTCCTTTTAAAACAAAACTAATACCACAGCTAGATAGAGCGAAAAACGCGCTTTGGAATAATATATAAAGTCGAAACCATTTAACACAAATTTATTTGAAAATACTGATGACTTTGTTAACAACCTAATAAAGTTTTTATCAATAAGAATGATGGAACTTCAAATTAAATTAAATTAAACAATTTTTTTTTGCTCAAAGTCAGTTCCGATTGCTTTATTTAAGAGATTCAGACATGCAATTTATGTTTGAAATAAGATTTCAGCTAGCACGGCTCTTTTTACAGACACGGATCGTCTCGCGCCAATTTGTGCACATTTCGTACTGTACGACGACATGACTTGACGAATGTTAGTTTCCAAGTTGCCAATTGTCGCGTGTTTATTGCTATAAACTTGTGTTTTCACATATTCTCAAAGAAAATAACCTAAATGAGTTAAATCGCATGATTTTGGCGGCCAAGCAATCAGGCATTTCGTGAAATTAATGAGTTGCCGAAGTTGGTTCGCAATAAGTCATGTTTATTCGGGAAATAGGCGGTGGTGCGCCATTCTGTTGAAAGTAAAGGTCATCTGCATCGATTCCATCAAATTCCAGGAAAAAGATCTTCCAGCATTGCCTTGTAGTGCTCGGCATTGATAATAACAGTGGCTCCTTCCTCATTTTTAAAGAAATAAGGACCATGACTCCTCCATGCCAAAATACACACAAAACTGTGATCTTTTGCGGATGAAAAGGACCCTCATGTATCACGTGTAGATCAGATTCGCACCAATACCGACAATTTTGTTTATTGACGAAGTCAATGAGCCAGAAATGAGCTTCATCGGGGAAGATGATTTTGCAATGAAATTTGTTGTCGGCTACCATCATTTCGAGGGTCCAATCGGCCAATTCACGGTGAATACGATGGTTGGTTGGCCTCAATTCTTGTGCCAGTACCATCTTATACGGATACAAGCTTAAGTTTAATCTCAAAAATTCGCTTGCGATAGGAGAGCAACTGAGACGTCATTTTCGGCTACACTTGCTTAAATGGAGGCAATATTCTTAACACTTTTGGGTTTTTTTTATCGTACCGGCACCACCCTATCGCCGAAAGTAAACTCATTTTAAATGTTTCTAATAATACCATCAATAACTTGTTCAGAAGGACCACCACGACGAATACCACGATGAGTCTGTGTTGCTCGTTGACACAAACTGGACAATTTCCAAACGTTCTTTTAACGTGAAACGAACCATGATTTAATTGCAAACCTTTTGTAAAACAACTGACAAGACATGTTATACTCAAAAGATATCAAAAACATCTGTAGTTATGTAAATAAAGAATCACTGGGTAAAAAACAAAAAATCAAACGGAGACAAATTTCTCAGTGATTCTTTTCTGTAATAAGTTTGCCTAACGAACGCAATTTTAAAAATATAAAAAATGTTCTAAAATAAATACAAACTTTTAACGTTAACGTTTCGGGAGGTCTTCTCCCCCGTTTTCAAAACGAATCTAAAAAATAAATTCTATATATAATTCTATATATAATAAAATAAAATTCTATATATAATGCAAAGATAGGAAGTAAATATATTTTTTGGATATGTCAACGATACTTACATTGACAATAATAATTTTTAATTACAGTATATATATATATATATATATATATATATATATATATATATATATAGCTAATTGTAAACCCTTTAGAATGTTTTGCGAGTTGTTTCTATTCTAATTTTTTATTTCTTCAGTATTATAATTTTTTGATTAACTCAAGTTCCTAAGCTGTAAAAAAATATATTTTATTGGGTCAGTTATAAGTTGCTGATAAAAAAACAATATAAAAAATCGAATAAACGGAAATGCTTTTAAAAACATTCTAAAACCCAAAATATCGAGTAGCTTCTAGGGAATAATTCAAAGAATAAAATTGTTTTATCGGTTGTATTAAATCTTTACCGGAAGCACCAAAAACCGAAACAATTATCAAATTCCTACCTCGGTTTAAATTTATTCGCTCGTCGAAATTGTCCGATATCGAATTTCTAGGACGGTGGAGAATTAAAGCTGGTATAAATTAATGTCTTTTTGTACGATTCTAAAGGCCTGAAAGGTGAAGATATCATTGAAATGCTAATACAAGGTACGGCGGATAACTCAACGATTTTCGATATCAAATTTCCAGCGCATTTCTCGGGTAGGTATAAAGCGACTACCTTCAATGATTTTCAGCTCCGTATCATTAGTAACAAGAACTTTATAATGATTTTTCCACACAAAAACGCACTGAAAATATTCGACGTTTCGCTAAACAATTTAACTGATGAGATGCGATGAAGATTATATAGATTTTGTCTGGGAGTTTATTTAAAAAAAAACAATTTGTTTGAAGAGCAATTGAAGGTTAAAGCAGATTTATTCGACATTAGCGGTTCTGTTTCTAAGAGCCTGATTTAGAAATTTTAACGTTTTACATTTACTATTCATAATATATGTATGTGGGACTATTAGACTTCTATTTTAAAGTAGAGATTACATAATTTGTATAACAAATTTTATTTTAAAGAGAATTAACTTTTAACCACACAAAAAGCCGCAAGATTTAGAGAGTTTGTTTTTTATGGTCAAATATTTGGCGCTCATTATATCTTGGTATATCGAGATCTTCATGTACTTTCATTCACGGTCGGTTCATTCCGGCTAATGACAGCTCACATTTGGTTGCGTATTTTCGGATATGTTGTTAGTTCCACAGCTTGCCTAAATACGCAGCCAAACGCGGGCTCTCAATGGCCGGAATCAACCGACAAATGATGGTGCGCCGCCATCATAAAACAACCAAACGCGACCGGACGATCGGCTGCAGTTCGGAGGTGAACTCCGAGTGTCCGCCACACGTCTGGCCGACATGGGGGCAGACAAAAGTAACAGTGGGCAGTCTCAGCTGCAACGGTCGCATCCAGCTAAGGTTGCGAACAAACCCCAACGTAGTTCATCTGCGCGGAAATCGGCGAGACTCCAGTCAGTACTTCGGCATGGCTCTTCAAACCTAACTCAGAGAATAGTTTCAACTCCGACGTGGGAGAAGGACCAACGCGCCGAGAATGTCAATGCCACCAAGTCTTTCCATCACGAACTCAATCAACCAGATAATAATCAGCATTAATATCTGAGAAAACAACACTAGAACAAGATCTGAGAAGAACATCATCTCTTTTCCACCACCAAATCGACAGGGATGACTTCGTAGCCACGACGTAAGCATTTTACATTGATTTCAAGAATAAATCCCACTGAATTTAATCCTTGCGAATCGGGTTCGGAGCAGTAAAACTAAATCATCTAAGTAATTTTAATATAACGAGTCTTTCAAATTAAGAGTTTTTTTAATTCTTGAATAAAACACAAATAGCGTTGCGAATTTGTCTAGGTCTTCTCATTTCAGAACTGTAATATATGACATTTTCAAAAATTGAGTCAACAACAATGCTAAAAATGTTTTTAGAAAATTTCTTAATATTTACGGTTTAAACAATAGTCTATCTGAAAGCTCTATCAATTGAATTGTTGAAAAATTTCATGGAACTGGTTCGATGGAAGACAAAAGAAAAGCAATATATGTTCGTAATGATCGTCCACAAAAGCATATTGATGTGGTACCTGAAAGTGTCGTTGAAGACCCAACAAATTCTATTAGACGATATTCACAATAATTTGAACTTAGTGAATCCACAAATTGGCGTATTTTACGAAAGGATTTAGCACTGAAGGCATATAAGGTTCAAATAACACAGGAACTAAAGCCACTTGATCATTCAAAACGTCGTGCATTTATCAATTAGATCAAAGAACAAACAGATGATTTTTCTCAAAAAGTGCCTATGCTAATAAACAAAATAAACAAAATGCCGCATTTGGGCTGATGGAAATTCACAATTGATTTATGAGAAGCCCTTACATCCTAAACGAGTCACTGTTTGGTGTGCATTATGATCAGGAGGTGTAATTTGGACGTATTTCTTTCAGAATGCTAGTGGTGAAGCTCTAATTGTGAAAGGTGTTGGATACCGTGAGATAACTGGATTTTTGTGGACTGAATTAAATAATATTGATCTGGAGAATATGTGTTTCCAACAGGATGGCGCTATACCTCACTCTGCTAATAAAACAACTAATTTATTGAGTGAAAAAAAATCTGGACTAGTTATTGCAAAAAACGGTTATGTTAATTGGCCACCAAGATTATGTGATTTGACACCGTTGGACTACTTTCTTCGAGGTTACGTGAAAAGCCAGATCTATAAGAACAATCCACAATTGACTATTGAACTAAAAGATAAAATTATACGAATCTTTGGTAAAATAGAGCAACAGTTATGCCAAAATGTCGTCCAAAGTTTGACAAAAAGCTACAAGAGGTGGCATTTAACAGATATTGGGTCTTAATGTCATACACTATGCTACAATTATCAATAAAAAGTTTTTTGAAATCAACGCAATTTCTGTGTTTTATTTAAGTTTAAGTTTAAGTTAAGTTTTGTTTAATTAATTCTTGTGTTTTATTATATATATATATATATATATATATATATATATATATATATATATATATATATATATATATATATATATATATATATATATAATGAATATTTTAATTTGAGCTTTTATATTTTAATAATTTTTATTATTTATTATTCACGTATGGGCCAGGGTGAACCACGCGAAGTACAATTAAAGGCGTTTGTTGTTGTTAGCCTTCCTTTGCACCCATACTAATTTCATTCTTTCGGTATGAGCTTTTTTCCTTTCGTCAGACCAAGTTGTTCCAGTCTTCCTACATTTTTCTACTTTAGCTCTAAATTCGACTATTTGTCTAGTTAGCCTATTTGGATTCATCCGTTTTATGTGTCCGTAAAACTTAAGTCTTCTTTTTCTCATATCGCTATGTATATCTGTGTATTGTTTGATTTCTTGGTTTTCTCGAAGTCGGTATGTTGTTGTATTTATTTGTTTGGGGCCTAGCATTTTTCTTATGATTTTTCTTTCCTTCTTTTGAATGTCCTCGATGTCTCTCTTTCTATTCAAAATGAGCGTTTCTGCCCCATATAGACATTCTGGCTTAATAACTGTGTTGTAATGTCTCAGTTTTGTGTTTTTAGATAGGCATTTTTTGTTATATATATTTTGTGTAAGTCTCAATGCCGTTTCCATTTTTTGACATCTACCCTTATTGGCCGCTTTTTCCAACCCATTTTCCATGATTATTTCACCCAAATATTTGAATTGAGAGACTCGTCTGATGTTACCATATTTTGTTTTTAGAAATGGTGTTCTTAGTCTGTTGCAGGTCATGTATTATGTCTTTTCAAAGGAAATTTGGAGTCCTACCTTTTCTGCTGTTTCTTTTAGAATTTCAATCTGTTTCTGTGCCGTTAATACATCTTTAGCCAACATTGCTAGATCATCAGCAAACGCCAGACAATCAATTTTGATGTTGGTTCTCCCCAGTTTAATGGGCTGGTCAATATTCAGGGCCAACTTTTTTTCACGCCACTCCTGTATTGCTTTTTCTAGAACACAGTTAAATAAGAGTGGCGAGAGTCCATCCCCTTGTCTCACTCCAGTTTTAATTTCGAAGGGCTCTGAGATGTCACCCATGAATTTAACTTTTGACCTTGTGTTAGTTAATGTTGCTTTAATGATTGCCAGCGTTTTCAGATCTAGTCCTTGTTCTTTCAAGATTCGGAATAAAGTTTCGCGGTCTATAGAATCATATGCTTTCTTGAAATCCACAAATGTACAGACGAGATTTTTATTGTACAGTTTTTGATGTCTTAGGATCAACGTTAGATTCAGGATCTATTCAGGGCAGGATCTGCCGGGTCGAAAACCTGCTTGATATTCACCAATTTTAGGTTCCAACTGTCCTTGTGCTCTGTCTAGTAGACATTGAGATAGAATCTTGTAACAAACTGGGAGAAGAGATATCCCTCTATAGTTGTTTACATCCGTTCTATCTCCTTTCTTGTGTAGTGGATGGATTAGAGCATCTTTCCAATCTTCCGGAATCCGTTCGGTTCGCCAAACTTCTTGTAGAACTTCTTGTAGTTTAATAATTTTTAATATAAATTATTATTATTCAATTTGGCTTTAGTTTAATTACCCGATTAAAAAAAAAATCATTCCGTAAATCCACAGGATAAAAACAAACACATGTTTACGATATTGTGCACAACAAATCATAAAGTTTTTATAGAAAAATTCACGCCCTTTACACAAAATTTCAGTAACGGGCTCCTTCTTAAACCGTACCATCCATCACGTTACGAAGAAGAAGAGGCAGGGAAAAAAGAAATATAACGACAGTCGTCTTAATTTAATTCTCATTTCCTCATTTTTAATAATTCAAAAGTTAATATTAATAAAGCTGAAGTTCCGAAATAGTTTACTAAAATTCCGATTTTGTCGCGTCGAGAATCTCTTCCGCTTTGTGTGGCCGAGTTGAGTTTAATCAAAATTTAGTGAAATAAAATAATCCTTCGCACTACGTCGGGATATTATTTAATCTATATGTAAAATACTGGACGGGGCAAAATCTAAATTATCCTTTTAATTATTAATTTAGCTGAACTGCGTAATTGAGAATTATACAATATACATATTATTTGTATACAAAAGTAGATGTATTGGAAAACAAATACACTTATCCCAACGTTTTTTTCCAATCTTCGAAATACTTTTTATAGTAGTATTCTGGATTTCCTTCAAAGTGGCCAGGGAGTTCTCTTGAATGACTTTTGTAGACTCAAAACGGCGTCCACAAAATGATTTCTTCAATTGTGATAATAGGAAATAGTCACACGAAGCCTTATGTGGTGAATATGGTGCTTGTGGAACGGTAGATGATTTTTAGCGAAAAATTGACGAATATTTGTTACGGTGCGTTTTGGAGTGTCGTAATTTAACACATTGATTAATAAGTCCCCGGTCTAACATATACAGGGTGTCCCACAACTTATCCGCCCTAGAGCAACTGGTGATAGTAGAGATGAAAATAAAGCGTAATTATTAAAAAGAATTAGGGTGTTAAAAGTGATACTAAATTTTCGAAAAATTGAGATAATTTAGAGACGATTGAAGATATCCTGTTCAAAATCGCGGTAGTTAGGTTTTCAAAGGTGGCAAATCCAAATTTGGTACTAGTTTGAGCCTAGTTCCTAGAGGGCGCTTGCTATCTACTTTGTGAGAAGTTAACTCGCTCATATTTTTTTACCCTATAAAACTGGGAATATTTTGACTTCAAAATAGAGAAGAGTCATAATTTCCACGTAAAAAAGGTGCCCTTGGTCAATATTGATATCTCACGCCGTTTGCCAGATATTCGGGTTCGAATATTCCATTGCACATCTTGTCGATGGCTAAAAAATATGCAATTCACAAAGCGTTCCTTGAATGTTGTATACAAATTATTATATCTCGATAATTGTTATTGGTTGCTATCTCTCCTATTAAACGTAAGTGGAAACAAGTTTCTCCAATCTTGGATTGGTACTAAATAATTTGTAAAAAATGTCCAGACTTAATACGTTTCCTAACAGTGACTTAAGGGATATGTTCTGAATTTATGCACAAGTAAATGATCGTAGTCACTCGCAGTTAGAAGGTATGAAGAGCTCTACCCAACCAGAATAATCCCAGATCGGCAAATTTTTCAAAGAATTTTCAATCAGTAAGGCGAAACAGGTTCGTTTTATGACAACAATCCTGGTGGATGACCGAAACGTTTAACGATAGAACAAGCAGATAATATATTGGTTGGTATCGCGGAAAATCCTGAACTAAGCACTAGGCGTTTGGAGGCATCTACATGATTTAGCAAATTTACGTTTCAAAAGTTCTCCATAAAGATAAATTATTTCCCTATCATTTTTCGCCTGTTAAAATTTATTGCCACAAGATTTGCCGGTTATATCAGAATGTTGTCAAAATTTACTACATAAAAAAAACGAATGTTGTTGATCCATCTTCCTGAAAAAATATATTGTTTACTGATGAGCCTACTGATGACCAAACCAAACTTTTACTGGACGCGGAATTATTAACTGGAAAAATAATTATTATAACGCCCTGGAAAATCCACACTTACCAAGAGAGCGACATTTCTAGCTTGAATTTTCAATTAACATTTAGTGCTGCGGACTTATCAATAATTTTTTAATCGACCCATTTATGCTTTCTCAAAGATTGAATAGAGGTCAATATGTGCCGTTTTTAGAAAATTATTTATTAGACCTTTTAGACGGTATACCTGTAAACTTAAGACAAGACATGGGGCGCCACCACATGGAGTGTTAATTCATATGAATCAACGATTTCCACACTGATGGATTGGCGCGATGGTGAGTTTCCTTGGCCACCTCGGAGCCCAAACATTAATCCGTTCGACTTGTATTTGTGAGGTCATATGAAGTATCAAATGTGATGCGTCATTTAACAAAGAACCTGCGAAAGCGTATTGAGGTAAATGGTGGACACTTTCGACACCTATTGAAGTACATTTAAAAATTGTCATTTTAAATAAAGTACGATGTACTTTTGACGGCTTAATGTTTTTTCCTCGTATTCAAGGCACACTTTGTAAATTGCATATTTTTTCAGCCATCGACAAGATGTGTAATGGAATACTCGAATCAAAATATCTCGCAAACGGCGTGTGACATCGATATTGACCAAAAGTACCTTTTTAGGTGGACATTATGACTCTTCTCTATTTTGAAGTCAAAATATTCCCAGCTTCACAGGGCAAAGAAATATGAGCTATCAATATTGCGACGTCATCGGCGAACGCATACTCCTATTGATTAGTTCGCCCATGTAGATAAGAAACAATATTTTTCTTTTGTTATATATTCTTCTGATTTTGCATTTTTGCTAATTATTCTGTTTCTGGTTGTATTGTGCAGACAGTTGGTAACATCTACCAGTTTTCTGTTTACGTTTGGTAATACTATATACTATATTATTATATTTTAACTTATTTCATATTATAGGGTAAATATATATAACCATGAGTATAGGGCCTCCGACAAGGTTGATTCTATTTCTCTCCTAAGTCTTTTTTCTATAATTTTATCAAATAACTATAATTTATTATACTCAAACACTTTATCGCTCTGTAGTTTTTGCAGCCTTTGATGTCTCCAATTTTAAATATAGGCAGTATCAGGTCGACTTCTCAATCTTCCGGTATTTTTCTTCTTTCTATACTCTGTTAAAATTTCCAGAACCATCTGCAATCCGCCTTTTCCCATGTCCTTCACCATTTCTGTAATTTTGTCCATCCCAACATTTCTTACTGAAGTAATTATACTTTTTAAAATGGGAATTATCCAATTTCCCAAATGTAGTTAAAAACGTTCCTGTTAAAAACCCTATACATATCAAGTGTCAAATTCAGGAGAGTGTAAAACTCAGCTGCCGATAGAAATGAGATATCTAAATATTGTATTATGTTAGGATTCTAGAATAAAAATGTGACTCACCTGAATATATTGGCTGCTGAAAATAACCCCTCTGAAATGAGCATCGGATCCCAAGCATCCCAATCCTTCCTGGCTAAATTTTTCGCCGCTTCTTGCATTTGTAATGTCTGTAAACACATATCTGAATTAATGTTTAAGGAGAATTATTTTTTAAAGAAAATATACCTCATAATATGACACCACTCTTAAGGCCACTGTAGCTACATATAAGGAATTTGTAATGAAATCTATAACGTTCCACATATCTCTCACGTATTCTTCAAGTCCGACATCCCATAGTTGTTTTATTTCGCTCCATATCAATCCTGAAAACAGAAATTTTTATAGTTATTTAAATGTTATAAACAAATCTTAACTTAATCCTCGATCCCTACGTGTTATTGATTTGCAGAATATATTCTAATCAGAATTTTAAAGCGTCATCTTTCGGCTTTATAATGAGGTATAATGTAAGAATATACTATAAATATAACCTAAAAAGACAGTTGCGTACGATGCGATATCCCTTGAATGGCAATATAAAGTATTCGTTTTGCCTGTCAACTAAAAAGAAGTTCAGGACACGATTTGTGCGGCTTTGAGAGATTATGCTGTTTTATATAATATGTTACTTGTAAGAACTTAGAGTGGTTCCAGAAATTCCGAACTGGAATTTTGACTTAAATAAAGTAAAATATCCGGAACAACCAAAGAAAAAGTGGTTGAAAAATTGAAGCATTTTTGTAAACTGTAAACTGTCATTTCTAAAACAGTTATTTCTAAACGTTTACGCAAGCTATAGAATAATCAAAAGGATAGTCATGTGAATCTATAGATGAGTTTATAAACCCACATATGAGAATAAGAGTAGACAGTTTGATGTTGTGTTGTTGGTCTCCAGATTCAAGAAAAAGAACTTTCTGCATAACCTTATAACCTATGATTGCAAGTTCATACTTTCAAGACATAAGTTCCAAGCGGACGGTAGCGGGTCCAGAGGAAAATGGGGGGTATTAAGACGAAAAGGGCGGCCATGGCGTACCTACCTATTAAACAAATCAATATAATAAAACAATTTGAAAATATCTACTGTTCTTATAAATAAATATTGTTTCAAGCTATCTAAATTTTTTATCTTTTATTATTGATATCGCGTAAATAAGCATTAAAATATTTAAATTAGCATTAGTTGTTTGTATACCTAATTCGGTTTAGTATTGTCGAGGACAAGTCTTTACAAGTTGGTAAGCAAATAAGCGATTCACATAATCAAGCATCTTTCGACATTTTTACATAGCAAGAGCTTATAATGACATGTTTACATACCAAGTTCACCGGCAGGGTAAACGAGTAAAGGCATACAAGTTGATGCGTGTGCGAAATCAAATCTATAAAAGGCAGGAATAGCTCTAGAAATGTCTTAATATTTTTGTGTGCTTTGTCAATAATATATTGTAGCCATTATTTTTATGACTACACAAATGGGTTTTTGAATAAAAAATAATTATTGATTTTTTAAAGTTTATTTTAAAACTTTATCATAAATAATATTCATAATCCATACGAAAAACTTTTTCAAATTTTGTTGTAATTAATTATGAATGAATTAAAATTTATAAAATCAATCACGTGGCTACGAATGCGCCGCGATTGACTACCAAGTTTGTAACGTCATAATAGTAAAGCGTTTTCACGTCAGTACTGTATATATACTGTTAAATTTATTGTTGGTTGGACTGAAAGTAGAAAATAAAATATAGTTGGTTACTAATTTGGTTCAGTAATGTGTGACAAAGGGTTTACTAATTCTGATAATATACCTGCTGTGGATATTTTTATGGTTACAGATTTTCTCAAAAATGACATTCAGTTCAATTCAGGCGAAGTTCGAGGTGCTAAAGCATCGATGTGAGTTTTTTAAAAAATAATAATGTAAATGAAAATAAGAAACAAAATATTTCTATTAAATATAATTAAACTATTTGTATGTCCAGAACATAAACTTCGACTTTAAAGCTTATACAGTTACTTTAAAGCTTATACAGTTACCTTGATTGTTAATGAAAAATGTGTTATTAATGATATTATTATTATATTTATTAATGTTGTTATTAATGAACTAAAGTATACACTTTGGTTCTAAACAATCTTGACAAGTCAAACTATCTCCTTTTTATAGTCTAATGCATAAGTTAGTTAGTTTTCCACTAAACAAAGATAATTTCAATATAGAGCTCTATATCATTAAACAGATAGCAAAAAACAACGATTACAAAGAAGAATTAATTGACAAATTGTCAACAAATAGACAATTAAAGTTGAATTTACAAGAATTCTCTAATATTAAAAAGCAAAAAAGACAAATCGTTTAAATTTATTAATTATACTTCTAAACGTAGTAATACAGTGTGTAAAAGATGAAATAAACTAGGTTGTAAAACTATTTGTGTAAATAAACTTAATATAGGTAGAATTTTAGATAATAATAAAGATTTTTATCCTTATTGATACCTTGGATACTTTACCTTGGATATCCTTGGATACTTTAGATAAATCGAGTGTATATAAAATTAACTGTAAGGATTGTGAAGCTGTATATATCGATCAAAGCGGTAGAATTATAGGTTGCAGAATAAAAAAACATAAAAAAAATATCTTAAATAGTATAAAAATAATCATTTTATAGATATAAACAATGTTCGAATCTTACAGTAAAGAAAAGTAAAAAATTAGACCTACTATAAATATTAGAAATAAAAAAACCTTAAGAAATAGTCATATAATAACCACGAATGACCAACCAAATTTGCAAAACATCCCTGTAATGGATAAGATCATATTGTAATTGAACAGCCCGATTTTTACCAGCCGATATTTAGAATAATTGCACTAGACGTTAAAAAAAACAAGAAATCAAAAAGAAACAATTTTACCTGTATACTTGGAAACACTATTAGTTCAAGCTACTCTTGAGAAAGCCCTCTCAAAGCGATACATATGTAGAGCGAAATCTATGATAAACGTTTGAAACATTAAACAGCTACAAGTGTATCATTTAAAATCCTATTATTTTTAAAGCTGCGGAATTTATTAACAATATATTGTATATTAATTGTTAATAATTAATTAAATTCACTCTTATGCATTATCTATCTTAGACAGACAACTCCCTTAAACGAGCACTTTTTTTACGGTCCTGTAAGTATCCGCCCAAAATGAGGTTTGACTGAACTTGATCTAACCCCGTAAAAATGTTGAGACAAAATGAATCCATTATATTTGATTTTATTAAGTTGAACAAGAAAATTTACATACATCAGATAATATCCTAATATTTTCAAAAAGTTTGTGTAGCAAACGAAACATGTAATAATTCATTCTGACGAACGGGGAGAAAAATCTATCATAAATCCCATATGTTTTCAGCTCTGGGCTCAACATAAACACAGCTTTTCTGCGATGAAAAACAATTTACAATTCCTTCGTCAGAAAATTTAAATTCATACTGTATTATCCTTGTGGGATATTACCACAGGAAACAAAGAGAATGACTTAGAATAACAAATGTTGTTTGTTATAGAAGCTATTGTATATATTAGCAAATATATGTTCAGAAATTATTTTCCCCAACACAAACAGAAATTATTAGATTTTTTTTGATTTTTGAATCTTTGGTATAAAAATAAACAATAGAAAATTCACAATGAAATATAAAATACAAAATTATTCTACTCGCGTTTCATTAACCGAGTTAACATCATCAGGAGATGATTAAAACCGAAGGTTAACGCATTTTGTTTACAATTTATACCTAAATCTAGTGCGAGTGAAGAGAATTAAATTCGGTGAAGCGTATAAAATTACTATTGCCTAAATAAAGTTAACAAAAGGTTGTAAGGAATTGATCCCTTATCTGTATTTAAACTCTATTTTACATTTTGCTATTTGAATATTTTCTATACTTTTTGGTTACAATCATAAATATGTTGGGTAACCGCAGATCTATCAAGTTTATTATTTCCTAAAAACATTATATTCAAAAACAAGGAAATTGATTCTTGTTCTACGTAAAAATTGCCCATTGAACAGCCGCCACCAAAACGTTAGCCGCCACAAAAAAGTGGTGATAGCACTTCTGGCCTTAAGCCGTCATCAGTCGGACTATATCCTTGTTGAGCAATGTTTTTAAAATTTTATTTAAAAAGGGTTAGACAATATGTTCCAGACATAAAACTTTAAAGTAAAATTATAAAAAAAATCATTTAGTTCAATTCAAAAATTAAAAAAAGCTGTCTATTGAAATCCCATAAAGTATTTCCATAAAATCTACATAAACTTAAAAAGGAATTTAAAATAAGGTGCCGGTCATAATTTTTAAAATTACTTTGAATAATTGACTTACCACTTACGTATGCTAAAATTATCCATTCTACCATGGAAGGTTCTGCCCCTCTCTGAATGACAATGTCGTTTTCGCTACCGTCAAAGAATAATTGTCGTTGAGATGCCAAAATTAACATAACTGCAATTAAAAATTAAATTAATGTATTTAATTTGACGATAATTAAAAGTCGTGTATCTTGAAGTTTTGATTCTCTAGTACAGAGCGGCGCGTAAGAAGGTTCATCATAATAAATGAAAATATCTTGTCTTTGGTTTAACATATTTTTCGCTTTTTATTTCGAAATAAACTGAAAATTCAGAAGTTTTGGAAGAAAATGGAGCGGCATTCAACTTGTAGAGATGACAATATTGAAGTTATGAAGGAATTTACGTATCTGGGAAGCAAACTGATGAACCGAGGAAATATCGGAAATCATATTATGAAGGGTAACAAAGTTACTTATCCCTGCATTCTATCCTAAGATTTAAACACATTCAAAGGCATATGAAAATTAGGAACTATAAAACAGTTATTCGCTCAGTATTCACATGGCTGCGAGACGTGGACTTTTACAAAGAAAACAGAAGAGATACTTGCGATATTTGAAAGAAAATTTGAGACACTGGACACTGAAAATGACACTGGCATTTGGAGGATCAGGTATAATTTTTTACTTAGACAATTGTACAAATATCTGGATATGGCTATGTGAATATTTAGCGACTCAGATGACAGGAAATGAGAATGGCAGAAAACCTAATAAGAAGAAAAATCATGAAGGGGCAAATAGGGCATCCGAAAAAAAAGGAAGACCAAATACACGATGGCAGGACAATATACTGCAACTACTGCCCACCAAAAACGGGCAAGGGGCTATTGCACAGGCTTTAGCATCACAGAAAGAAGGAAATTCGCACAAGCCATGCTTGCTTTTTTAGAGATTTTTAACGAATGTTTAACTGAAGACTGACGCTAGCAGAAAAAACAGACTACGAATAGCAACATCCTCTGAAAATTTTGAATGTGTAAGGGAAAATTTTCGATAAATTCCAGGCACATTAACCCAGCAAAGCTCAATTCAACTAACTGGAAAAAAACGACAGTCCCTACAGTAGTCCCTAGTTTAAAACAAGATCTCCATATATATCCACACAAAATCTAGCTAGTGCAAACGCCACATGGTTTCCAAATGCGTATAGAATTCAGGCGTGGCTTCATAAATCTTGGAGATGTATATGAGAATTTTAGTCAAGAAATTGTCGTTGTACGATGAGGCCCACTTTTGCCCAAATGGAGTTGTTAAAAAATAAAATCCACGTTACTGGGGCATAAAAATCTACAATTTATTCATCAAAGAGATTTAACATAAAACCCTTGTTTTTAATTTGTTGACGCGCGTTAGCATCATCAGGAGATAACTTAATATAATTATAAAACTATACTATATTCTATTTATGACAACCGTACCTAATGTGGCATCTAAAAATCATGAACGTGAAGTTATTATATTAGTAAGCGTTCAAGTGCGTGTGTGGCAACAAAATATTTTTCATTTCGCCCATGTCTAATGTGGACAATATGTTCTTTAAGTTTGCCCGATATACCTTTGATCACAATCTTGACAGCTAATTTCATATATCTCAGACATTTCTTGTTGGTCCACTTTATTCTTTGGATTTTCCAAAACTTGCTATTTACGTTTTTAACAACTTGTTACTGTTTGTTTTGAAAATTGCAAAAATATCATCTATATATCTCAGCCACAGGAAAGTAACTGACTTCATCCTTGACCTAGGTTTCAAATTTGCTCATGAATAAAGTTGACTAAAACTGGTGATAGAAGATTGCCCATTCCGGTTCATTCTTGTTGTTCATAAAAGTTACTATTAAATTAGAAAGAATTCTGGGTCTTAAATAATGTTGTTAAATAGATGTACTCTGAAATAATCTTGTTGTTTAGCTTAAATAACGCTCTATGATATCTCAAGGTACCATAAATCAAATGATATCAAGACATCCCTCTTCTGTAGAACACCATTCTCTTTTCTTGCTCACTTCGTTAGGTAATGCTGTTATATAAATAGAATATAATTTAGTTTATATATTATAATATTATAATCTATAGTTTATTAGATAATTTAGTTTAAGAATTAGATTAAATATTCTTCTATTGATGGCGAAGCGCTCTTCCAGGAATTAAAAACCAATGATTTGACGTTTTGTTGTACCAAATTAAAATATTATCCGCGATGACCGATGCAGTGTTGCATAAGTTTGAACTAATTTTCATAGCACTTTTTCCATTCCGATTGAGATATCTCCAAAATGTGGATTTTGAACGAATCGTTTTTTGAAAAAATTGTTTCTTCTGGGGTCGAAAATCGTTGATCACGTGATTTATTCTTCACGAACGGGGGCAAAAAGAGATTACTGGATGCCAAATCAGGACTGTACGGCGGATGACCCATCAATTGGAAGTTCTGACCGGTCAAATATTGAGTCGTTCTGTCTGACGTGTGAGAGCTCGCGTTGTCATGGCGAATAGTGATTCTGAATCGCTGGTTGTTTATTCTTATTTCTTCAAAGACTTCTGGAAATCAAATGGTTATGTACCATTCAGAATTCGCCATTCCATGATTCTCTAGTGATACTGTAGTCACATTTATCCCGAAAAAATAAACGACCACTTACGTCGAAGTGCTTCTTGCACGAACTACTTTTGTCGGGTTTGACTAATTTAGAAATACCCATACACTGGACTGCTTTTTACTTTCGGGCTCATACGTATAGATCCAAGATTTGTCACCTGTGTAGATATTATCACGGCTTTTGGCTCACCATGATTATATTTTTTTGCATCAATCGTCACGAGCCTTTTTTGTGCCATTTGTCAAATTATGCGGAATCCAAAGAGCACAAATCTTTTCACGCCTAAATGTTCTTGTAAAATCTTGTATATGCTTGTTATAGTAATGTCCAAGGATACCTTAATCTTAAGGTATGTCGCATGACGATTTTGCTTTATCACTTCGCGCACAGTATCGATGTTTTTTGGCACAACAACCGATTTTGGAGGACCTTCTTTAAATTCATCCATAAGCGAAGGACGACCATGATTGAATTCACCTAACCAGTGATATATAGTGGTTTTAGATGGTGCTTCATCGCCAAAAGTCGAAGTAAGTTGATCGATACAGTGTTGCTCAAATAATCCACGTTGAAAGTCGTAGTAAATCATCGCACGAAAATTCTCACGAGTTGATTCCATTTTTTGACTGAGATAAAATTTTCGAGTCAGTAAACAGCACAAATACCGTGCGTATGACAAAACGTTCTGAGTACGTATACCGTTAACAAGGTCAAACCTTACGATGCATATGGTAAGGTATATGGATGGGGCATTTCACGTGAAAAGTGAGGTTCTACAATTTGTTCATATTGGGCATATTTGTACTTCTAGGGGATATGAACGTGTACACATATTTTTTTTTATTTAAGGTTTAGTTGTTAGGATATGGGATTCTATAGAATTCACCTGATTAACGTAAGGGTTTTTTGGAATTTTATTTTTACAATAAAGTAAATTATAATGAAATAATAAATGTAGTGTTTTGTATAAAACATTTACTGTTCCTTTTGATTTTCAAATCAGATTCCATATTTGAATTTTTTTTCTAGTGTTAAACCGGAAGTAAATAATTCAAATATTTTTTTTAATAACTTCAACTATTTTAATTTTAATTTTTTTATTGCAAAATAAAGCTTAACATTTATAAATTTTACCATAAAAATTGCAAAATGGAATCTGAATGTCATACTGTCATACATGTCATACGGATTATTTACGGCCATCTCGTGGATTAGGAGATGATAAAATCTACTAATTGCTTTGCTTTTCTCGCTTGTCGTCTGGAAGTTTTAAATTCGTCTGCAAGTATATTTCCACTCCAAGATTTAGGTGCTACAGTATTATCATGGTCTTTATAGAAGGAGATGTAGGCGGATCATTACATTTTTTCTTCAACTGCTTCAAAGTTTCTTGGTCAATTTGGGTCGAAACTATTTTTATACTTATCTTCGGGAACGTACGGTATATCTTGGCAGTTTTGTGGAGTTACAACTGATGATTGACTACTCTGCACGAGATTTTCTACCACTATCGGAGGTGTTTCAACTGACATTCGTTTCCTGCAGGATGTACATACATACACATTTGAGAAACAATTCCATTTTCAGGTAAACTTTTATAAATTTTTCTTATATATTTAAACTTTTAGTGAGCTGGTAAATTAAATGGATTGAAGCACCGATCACCATAGGGAACCATAATAAATCAATACAAATGATGAACCTTAATAACGAGCGTAACTCGCTAAGAGGTTAGAACAACAACTAAAAAAATAACGGACAACAAGCGTGGCTTGGCGTAATATTTCTAAATCTTTCTATTATATCACTTTGACTCGTTTTGATGAAGTGATTCTTTTCGCAACTAAGAGATGGCATTATTATTCGTATTTTGTCGTCACAATTTGAGAAAAAATCACGAAAAATAATATTTTATTTTGATACTGCTTTTTACACATATTATTGTTCAAAATAATACATTTTATTTTAAATTTAGGTATTAAATAAATTTATAACGACACAAATAGGTAAAACAATAATACATAATCAATATTATTGAAATATAACTAATGTTTTAAATCAACGTTTTAGTGTGTTTTTACATCACCAACCGGCTTTAGCAAGCGACAGGTATCACACACAGAGTGATATGTACGTACTCTAATTGATTTATCTCCTAAACTAATTTAGATCCCATTTTGAAATTTTTATGGTAAAATTTATAAATGTTAAGCTTTATTTTGAAGCAAAAAAATTAAAATTAAAATGGTCAAAGTTATTAAAAAATATATTTGAAATATTTACTTCCGATTTAACACTAGAAAAAAATTCAACTTTGATTGACAACAACAACGATTTAATAATAAAAAAGATCAGGAACTTTTCTATACAAAACGCTACATTTATTATTTTATTATAATTTACTTCAATATGAAAATTAAATTCCAAAGAACTTTACAACTAAATATTAAATAAAAAAAAATATTATGTGTACACGTTCATATCCCCTAGAAGTACACATATGCCCAATATGAACAAATTTCAGAACCTCGCTTTTTTCTTTGTCCGCTTCACGTGAAATGCTCCATATGTCAGACGGTGCCTAGCAACACCATTGCTGCCTATTCCGGATATATAAATGGCAACTTTCGTAGCCATCTTTGAGATAAGTATAATGAAATAGTAATACACAAACCATCTCTCATAATTCAGTTTGGACTCTTAACTTTATATTACATCAGCTTGGGGGGTTGCTCAAGACAGAAAAAATATATATGAATCTTTATATCCCGTATTTGGTTCATTTTTCTACAGGATCAACTATTTAATATCCCTTGTATATAATGTACTTACATAAAAAAGTAAAATAACTCGCTGAATGACAGATAAATTTGATAAAGGGTTTCCTCATTGTCTGACCAATGACGGAATGAGGGGCCATGATGTAGGCGATGGAGAAAAACGGAAACAGGATGCCAATCCGTACAATTTCCAGGGCCTGAAGCACCATATTTTTTCGACGGAATCCTGGCAGACCCTCGTACCATATCGATGCTAGAAGCTGCTGCACGTTGGAGTGGGCAACAAACTGAAATAAAATAAATTAATCAAATATATTTCCTTTTATTAACACATTGTTGAAAAAAGATATATTCTTTGCTAGATATTATACTGTTTCAAACCTTTTGGGTAAATTTACTGTAAAACAAATGATACAATCACTCACACATACGTGGAGAGTATATAATTGACGTCCTTCGAATAACTAATTTTAATGTTTCTATTGTTAATAATTCTAAAAAGGTATAGTTTTAACTGAATCATATTTCAGCTAAATATATAATAAACAACAAATCATTTTTCATAAACTTCTCGACTCTGTATGACTCTATCTCTCTCAGATTAGATTGAATCTTCCCTGATGATGTTAACATAGTTAGCGAAACGCGTAGACTAGTTCTTTAAAAATAAACTATATTTCAAGTGTATAGAGATTGTTCGAAAACTTCTCGGTTTCATACAGATACAGTGCAAATATAACCAAATGTTTTTATTTGTTGAGTTAAGTGTGCTTCGTTGAATGCCGTGATGTGACATCTAAGTTTAGTTGCTTGTCTGTGACGATCGAATAAAGCAAACATGCTTTTTCGAGATGTTATTTTTTCATTATAGTAAGTAATTTCATTAAGATAACTTGTACTACACATCAATGTAAATGAAACACAGATCACGATCTTGACAAATAATCAGAACAATTGCAAAGAGAGAACAATAATCTTAAAAATGTTGGAAATTAAACAAACTGAAAAGTATAACTACCTGGGTACTACTACTAACAATAGGGAAGCCAGGACGATGAACTGAACGACAGAATATCTTCTTGTCCGTTTTCATATATAATAACAACGCTGTTTATATATATATATATATATATATATATATATATATATATATATATATATATATATATATATATATATATATATATATATATATATATTATATATATACTATCCGTTACCCGCCCGTTTCAATGGACGTAAATTGAAATAAGTACTTGTTCGGAAAGGCTTCTGCTGTCGGTAATATTAAAATTACTAGATTCTCGGATAGAACCGCGTTTTAGATTTATAAAATCTTGAAGTTCGACTTTCACTTTGAAGCTATTATCAAGAAAATCTAGTTGATTTACTCTGAGGCTTCAGTATCATTCATTTTTTTGTCAATTTGACCGAATGTCAATCTTTAGAAAATCTGACGATAAAAATATTCATACCAGGAATATTTTTAGAATTGCTCTTTATTATCCCTTTGTCGTACATTACTGAATTAAATTAGTAACCAACATTTTTTTTTACACTAAACGTCAATAATTTTGACATTGTCTACACAGATAAAAGCCGTTGACAGTACTTACATGAAAGCACTTTAACATAATGACGTCACAAACATGGCTGCCAATCGTGGCGCTTTCATCGTCACGTGATTTTATTTTAAATTTTATAAGTTTTAATTTATTTATAATTAATTGCAAACAATTTTTTTTATTTTTCGCATTGATTATCAATATTAATTATGATAAAGTTTTAAAATAATGTACAAAAATTGATAATCATTTTTTATTCAAAAACCCAATTGAAGGGCACATATGACAGAGAAACAATTAGATCTTTTTTCAGTCAATAAATATATAATAATAAATATTTTTTATTTTAAAAGAATCTGAACAAAAAAAGAAATATATATTAATAAATTATGCCATCTGTTTTTTAGAAAATAGATTTGTGAGTGAAGTAAACACAAGAAAAACTTTGGTTTACCAAAAATCCACGGTTCAACCAACATATAATCACTTTATAAATCCTTTTAAAAACCTTCAGAGGAGGCAAAGGAGAACAGAAAATATTTGTTATTAAATAAACTAGAAGCAACTGAAGCATTTCGCTTTTTTCAGACATGCAATATTCATGTAACTGAAGCAATTAGAGGTTGATATTTAGTTTTATCTAACATAGTTAGATAGTTCTGGTTTAAGTTGCAGGGCAAAAGGTGGTATATAGTATTAAAAAAATATATTTTAAAAGAATTTACATAAAGTGAGATACATATATTGTTAAATTATGCTATTCTGTTCTTTAGAAAATGCTTTTTAGTAAAATATACGCAAGAAAAACTTTTGTTTTACCAAAAATCTACTGTTTAATCAATACATAAATATTTTTTAAATAAATTTCGTTTAGACAAAGCGAAGAAGGGTCAAAGAAAACAGAGAATAATAGTCTATAAAACTCCGTATTCATTCATTACAAAACATTCTTTTAAATAAACTAGGAGCAACTGAAAGCACTTCGCTTTTTTCAATCATTTAATATTCATGCAAAGACGAGGACGTTGATTGATTGTCTGACTTCGATAACATTTTCTTATCGTAGTTCGGAGCCTCGTCAGATTTGGGACACGTTCTGTTAGTTTGCCTATCAATGAGGGATATTAGTTTGCGGATATTATATGGAAATTACAAAAACCTGTGGTTAGAAAGATAATTGATATTAATTTTCAGTTAAATTTAATCATATTTGAAAACGTACCCTATTGGGTGAGCAGAACTGTATTCAGAATTAAATATAGGATGTTTCCTGTAGTAACGTTATGAATCACTTCGACTTCGACTTCCTCAGCCAGGTTTTTTAGTTAGCCCGAAGGCTCCCACTAGTTTCTAATAAGATTCAAACCCTAAGATGGGCGCTTTTTATATTTTGGAGGTCTCTAGCTGACCTTTGGGTTATGAATCATCACTTGATGATGCTAATATGGTTAGCGAAACGCTCATCGAAGAAAGGAATTTGGTGTTTCGTGGTAAATATCTTCGAGTTTAGTGTTTTACACCGAAGATAATAGAATAATTGAGTAACATTATGCTTCAATAATACCTGGAGCTGTCTCGGAAATAATCGAAATTTTCAAAATTCTCCGTGGTTTCAGATGAATGAAACCATGATACTCGTAATAAATTTCTAAGTTACTGTTAAACATTAGGTCCTCAACATAACCCTTAAATACCATGGCAGGGTTAAATTTGACCCCATACATTTTCAAGGATAGATTTCGCTACTGAAAAATTGGGGGCAGTTCATGTACTGCCGTCTAATCTTTGAGCGGTCAATGATCTATCGATCCATAAAAACGCTGTTAGTTTAATTTGAATTGTCGTAGAGTTAGGTGCGTGTAGGCTCAAAATTTGATCTGCTCATAGTATAAGTGTAATAAAATAAGCCGAACAAGTACAAAATAAATCAAAACACAGTGTTTGGTGGACGCTAGAATACATTATCTCCTAAATGTCTTCATATGCACTGCCAAGGATACCCACAGAACAAATCCAAGAAAACTATCAATTCCTACATTGGACGTGTTGACTCTTATACCTCCAATATCTGGAACTAATAGAAATATTACTGCAAGCAATTGGTTCGCCTCCTTAGAAGTAGTAAATAAAATGAAATATATAATATTACATACGTCGGAACCGTTAAAAAAAACAAAAGAGAAGTGTCCCCTCAATTTCAACCTCCTAAAGACTGACCTTCTAATTCTTTATTCGGATTTACCAATAAAGAATCTCTTGTATCTTTTGTACCAAAAAAAATCAGTGAGAAGCCAGACATTACAAACTTCTATAATAAAACCAAAAGTCGGGTAGACTCGCTAAACCAGAAGTATGCATGCTATAAAATTGGAAGAAGAAGCTGACTCAGAAGCCTCAAGTCATATAGTTTCGGATTTTGGATATTGGTGGCGTAAACACTAACGTAATTTTAATGGTACACTGCGCAAAAAATATAAACTTTCGAGACCACCAAGGCAGAGCATAAGAAAAATGTTTTCCAACAGAACTTCGGAGTATTATTTTCATTATCATTATCATCTCCATTACCATTGTCTCCGAAATAGAGATCAACAGTTTAATAAACTTTTTGGATCTAATGATTTCTAAAAATTCGAATAAGCACTCGTTTTCGATTTTCCATAAACTTTCTCACACTGATATCATGATTCTCAATACATCCAACCACCCACTATAACATAAACGGGTAGCCTACAATAACATAATTCATTGTTTAATCAATGTTCCTTTAAATACAGACAAATACAAAATAGAATTAAATTTAATTAAGCAAATTGCAATTAACAATGGTTTTCCAATTTTAATAGTTGATAAAATAGTCCTTAAAAAACAGAAAAATAAAGCTATTTCAGAAGCCCACTCTAAAAAGAAAAACTTAAAAAATATCTTAACAGCATTAATGTAAATGTAACCATTAAAACCACCAATTCTTTAGGAAGAATTTTAAAAAACTATAAACAAAAAACGGGGAAATACAAAAATTCAGACGTCTACCAAATGAATTGTGGCTTGTGCAATAAATTTTAAGACAAACAGGTAGATCATTTAAACTCTGAATCGCAGAACACTAGCCGAGCTTTCTAAATAATAAAATGGACTATGGAACATACACGGAATATCTTATTAAAGAAACACATACATTTAATAATGATTTTATAATCTTACACATAGAATCTTACACGTCCAAACAGAATTTACTAGAATGTTTGGAAATCGACCATCACAAATACACAGATGTCCTTCTTAACGCCCAAATAGACTTCAACCATTGTTCGCTATTAATATGTAAAAAAAAAACAGTCTGAGTAAGGGTTCCTGGAATTTGCAGAAAAAACATGTAACATTACTTAATTACTTAGTACCCACTATTTGCCACAACACAATTTCAATATTTGTCAACCGTCCGAAGAAACTGCAGCTTCTGTAGCGAAACGCGTTATGTTTTAGAGAAAAATATTAATGGAAATTAGTCAACTTTGTTTTATTTATGCAATTGGGTATGAATTTCCAGCAAGGAAATGCCGCAACCATCCTCAGTTCAAAAAGCATGTAATAAAATTTAACGATTTTCTGATGAGAACTAAAGTTTCTATTGCTGCGCCTATGCAATAATAAATTGCAATTTGAAATGCATCGTTTTCTAGGCTCGGCGGACCGTCAAACGTAAAGGTGCTGCTGGTTCAATAACCCCACGGCTTACTTTTCGGTCGTCGAACTTTTTATCGCCAACCCCTTCAAACTTACTAACCGATATACAATGTAGGCCAACCCTTCCAAAAGAAACCCAGTTAATTTCAACCGGGCCATTACGACTCATAATGTTCGGTTTGTTTTGTTTTTATTTAGTTTGGTAATACAATTTTATTAGCCAACGCCCTGGCTGTATTATTGCAAGCATTATACAATATCAATTTCTGTTTTAATTATACAGTTTACAAATGATTAATAAGTTTGTTATGTACTCGAATTAGTTTAATTCATATTTAACAGAAATATTTTGTTTCTTATTTACATTTAAATTATTATTATTTTTTAAAACACTCACATTGATGCTTTAGTACCTCAAACTTCAACTGAATTGAATCGAATGTAATTTTTGAGAAAACCTGTGACCATAAAAATATTCACAGCAGATATATTATCAGAATTAGCCTTTATAGATCCCTTGTTACAAATTATTGAACTAAAATAGTATCCAACAATATTTTATATTGCACTTAACCAACAATAATTTTGACAGCCTATATATATATATATATATATATATATATATATATATATATATATATATATATATATATATATATATATATATATATATGTCCAAAAATTTGAAATATTCAAACATTTCACTTTTTTATCGATATTAAGTATCGATATTTCTTCTACTCGTTTATTCCAACTTTTACTGGTACCAAATAAAACTCGACACCAAATGACCAATGTGTGTAAAATTGATTTATTATTTTGGAGTCAAAAAATTTCAATGCACCAATTGCCTTCAAAAGTAATTTCAAAATAAAAAAACAAATTTCAATAAAATTAATAGGCAGTAGTTCCCCCATGGGTCTGTATGAATGCCTGTAGGCGATTTGGCATGCTGTCGATTAAGTGATCGATTTGGACTTTAGTTCTCGCAAGGTAAGAGGAGGATTGTTTCCTTTCTTGATGCGTATTTTCAAAATGTCCCAAGCATGTTCAATGACATTCATGCCAGTGGAATTTGCTAGCCACCCTAATTTGGTTATTTCCTCCTCTTCAAGAAAATTAGTATTGCTGCTGTTCGATGAGAAAGTGCATTGTCATCTATGAAAACAAATCCGTCGCACACTGCGTCTCGGAACTTCCTCGATGTACACAGCACCAGTGATTCTTCTCTCCAGGAACTAATATTCTTTGTGAATCAGAAATCAAGTCAATTCTCGTCTCATCAGATAACGTCACATTATCCCAGTTTGGACCACGATCCTCCATTCCTCCAACCAATTGCAATCTTACATTTTTTGTTGAAGGATTAGTTTGGGAACACGTAAAGGTCTTCTACGATACAAATTTACTGCATTCAATCTGCGTGTTATGAAACATTACGTTTATGTCGTGAAACATTTACCCCTTCAAGCCTAACAATCTCCCTTGATATATGACTTGTAGATTCCAGACGACTTCTTCGAGATATCATTGATATCTGCCGATCTTGTGCAGTTGTTGTACATCGTTTGTTACCACTTCTGGACCGATCCTTTACAGCATTTGTCTCTTGAAATGTTTTATGAATTTTCGATACAGCACTTCTGGAGACATCTCAAATTTCCGCGATATCACTTTTATTAAAGCGCTGTTGTAACAAAGCATTTACTCTTAATCTGTTAAAATGAGAAATCATGTTTCTAGGCATTTTTTAACGGTTTAATTGAAAATTGAAAAAGAAATTAAATAATTAGTAAAAACCAATATTAACGGAATGGGCAAAAATAGAAAAATCTGTGTTATTCTCAAAACAATGCTTTTGTTATTTTCATTTAAAAACAGTCTAAAATAAATATCCAATCACAATTTTTATATCAGTATCATAGGCGTAGATATCCTATTTGTACATATTCCATACTTTTGGATATTTTCGATATATATATATATATATATATATATATATATATATATATATATATATAGTCCAACAGTTAGACTCAAAAGCGGAAACACTTAAAAATGCCAAATGAGATTTTAGCGAAACGTTGTAACTCTTCACAGAACTAACGTATCGACACCCGGAATGCTTTAGAAACATACATACATACATACATATATATATATATATATATATATATATATATATATATATATATATATATATATATATATATATATATATATATATATACAGTGTAATTTTTTAAAACCTTACATAAACCAACCTTTTTATTTGAAGTGATACTAATACTTCCTTGGATTCCAGTCGTAATTGCAAAGTTGTAGAAAATAACTTGACTAAAAATACAAATAATGTTTTCCGGTGTTGCCAGATTTAGTAGTACTAAAACAGTAGCTACTAAAACAATATTTTAAAAATGGCAACACCGTATATTTTTAACATAGCTTGGCGAATCTTTAAACTCGAAATCGCCACTCGATTAGCCATTTTCGAACAATCAATTGTTATTCAACAACAATACAACTTTTTCGTTCAAGTTTAGTCAAATTATGTAATATATATATATATATATATATATATATATATATATATATATATATATATATATATATATATATATATATATATATATATATATATATATATATATATATATATATATATATATATATATATATATATATATATATATATATATATATATATATATATAAACGTGTTAATCGCGTTTGAGGATTTTGAAATTCGTGAAGCTAGAAATTCTGTTGATAAATTGGTAGCGATTCGAGATCTCTGTAAAAAATGTAAAACTGCATTTACACCCTTTTATTATGTAACAGTTGACAAAACATTAGATGCATTTAGGGGTAGATATTTTTTCCGTCAATACATACCCAATAAACAGATTAAATGCGGAATAAAAATTCATGTTCTTTGTGACCCAAAGTTTTTTATACTTGTAACTTGGAAATATATGTTGGTAAACTTCCTTCTGGTCCTTGGGAGGTAAAGAATTCCCCAGATGTTATTGTGGAAAGGATATGTGAACCCATAAGAGGAAGTGGAAGGGACGTAACTACCGGTAAGTAGTTTACCAGTTTTAAGTTGATAGAAAACCTAAAGAAGAATTTCAGAATGACTTTCCTAGAAACGGTTAGGAAAAATAAAACAGAGCTTCCTGTTGAATTTACCGGCCCAGTAAATTGGCCTGAAAAGTCGTCAATTTCATAAGAATTGCTCGCTCTTATCTTATGTTCCAGAAAAAGTAAAAATGGTTTGCTTCAATGTCAAGTTTACACCATGATGACACTATTGATAGTGAAACAAATAAATTAGACATAATAGGTACTTACAATCAAACTAAAGGAGGAGTAGATAAGAAAAATACGGAGATAATTTTTACGGAAACTATCTATATTTGAATTAATACGTGATTACATAGGAATTCGCTCTAGTGTATCGAATATACCAAGATCGATAAAACTAAGAATTATGGAGATTCTTGAACTAGAAGTTATGGAGCACGTTCGGGAATCTCCAGTAAGTCAAAAAGGTCGATGTGCTATGTGTGACAGGAAAAAAATCGCCCCATCCGATAATTCTGCAAAAAATGTCACACTTATGTATATTTGGAACACGCTCTAATAATTTGACCAAAGTGTTTTGAACGCTCATGTTAGTAATGCTCTGGAACAAAAAGTCCTTATACTAGCAAGGGAAGGAGACAAGTCATTTTGGTTCAAGGCAACGCACGGCCACATATAAAAAAAACAGTGGGAACGGCCACCGAGTTGGACTGGAAGGTTTTATCGCACCCGGCGTATTCTACGTACTTGAAACCTTCGGATTTTTATCTCTTCCGATATCTGTAACATCACTGGTTTGATAGTCGCTTCATATCTCTTGAGACAGTTCAATTACTTCATAACATCCAAATCATTCATTTTTTAATTTGGGATTCGACATTTGTCCGAAAGGTGCCAAAAATGCATAGAAAATCAGGAAGATTACTTCAAAGATTAAGTGTTCATTCTATTTTTCATAAATAAATATACGATAGTTAAAAAAGCCGAGAAGTAAGGACATAATATTTAAAATCACTTTGACAGATTTATCACTAGAGAATTTATAAAATCACCATGAGGAAGTATAGAGTGCAGCCTCGCAGGTAGGACTGAAGCGATTACTTTCACTCTATTTGTAAAATTTTAGTATTAGTAACTTTTAGCCAGTGGAGTCAGTAGAGCTGTCAGAGGCAGTCGTAGTTAAGACATATTACAAAAATAATGGTTGTATTATGAGAAATCAATGATTATTTGGTCGTCAATTTAATATTAATCGCAATTATGCGGTAATATCATGCTATCAAAATACGGGTTAAAACTTTGAGGAAAGGAACTTTGAGGTTTTTCCGCCAAAAATTCTGAAAATAAAGCAGTCATGCAGTTTCGTTGAACATTTCGAACAGAAGTTTATGACTTATTTTGCATCAGGATTTGAAGTTCCCAAATTTTTGAAAATTTTATAGTGTGAGACATAACATCGCATAATAATATGAAATAATCAAATTTTCCATTCGAATTTACAAGAATCAGCCGAGGACAATGCCTTTAAGTTATAAAACCCCTCTAGAAGCCAGATGTGGAACAAATTTAAATATGAATGCGGCAAGCGGAAACTTACGCTGACCTAGAATCCCGCTTTACTGACACGGCAAAAAGCAAGATAATTTCGCGACAACTTAGCTGTTAACCTACCGCAAATTGCATATTGCAAAAGTCCCATAAATCATCGGAATGCATTGTCGCAGCGTTAATATGACGGATTGCTATGGATTATGAATTGCTTACGCATCATTATATTATGTCATGTAACATGTAATGGCGCCAGTGGTGGGTTTCTTATCAATCACACAGCTATCGAAGAGTAAAAAATTCTACAATCAACTGATTCTCCTTCTCCCCCCTCTCTCTCTTAATATATATATATATATATATATATATATATATATATATATATATATATATATATATATATATATATATATATATATAGGTATGTATGTATGTATGTATGTATGTTTCTAAAGCATTCCGGGTGTCGATACGTTAGTTCTGTGAAGAGTTACAACGTTTCGCTAAAATCTCATTTGGCATTTTTAAGTGTTTGTCAGAATTCTTTGGACTGCGTCCATTGAGACATTGCATATTTACGCCATCCGAGAGGAAGTCAGCTAAAAATATGGTCTGTTGACTGTGGATGGGATCTTCCTATTCTTGACGAGAAAGCACATGTCGGTGCCCTGAAGAGTCTAAACATCAAGAGACGAAACATGTGCCCTCTAATGGAAGGGATAGATGGGGCCCGTCCCCAGCCAAGTAATCAACAATATATATATATATATATATATATATATATATATATATATATATATATATATATATATATATATATATATATATATATATATATATATATATATATATATAAACACACACACACATACACACATGCAGTTTTAGATTTCATTGGACTACCTCCAATAGCCGAGAGTAGCCCAGAGTTATACACCCCAAATACAGGGTGGAACGGACAACAACCTGCGTCTTAAGGCTTTTACCTTAAGAAACTGCTTTCAGTTCACATTACATCATTCACCATGAAGTTCGAAAATCAAATTAAATTGTAAGTACTGAATAATATTGTTCTGGGATAAACGGGTTCTGGGAAAAGGCATCATAGTGCCATAATCATCCAAAAAAAAGTTGGGCTGGAAGTACTTCCGCACCCGTCGTATTCTTCTAATGCTGCACCATCAGATTATAAGCTTTTCAGATCAATGGAACATTTTTTGTAGTTTTTTTTTTGGTTTTTGCACTCGGACGACGAACCTAGTGCTTATATGGTGTCGAGCAATCTTAACTTAAGTTACCGTCCCCTGTAGGATGGCGTAAGCTGTATGTGATTACACCGTAGGATGGCGTAAGCTGTATGTGATTACACCCACTATCCGACAAAGCCGATTTAAATGGTTATGGCTTTCATCATTTCTTCAGGTACATTATAAAGGTGAGCATCAGCTTCAGCCCGACTTGATGAAGGTTTAAGGCCAAAAATCGATCTCGGGAGTCGCATTCTGATATTTTGGTGGCAACTGAAGGAATAGTCCAAGAACCCACGTGGAATACGGATGAATTTTCTTTGCTTATTACTATATTTTATGTGCATTTATAAATGGTGGCCGGAAGCGAAGCCAAGCTCCGCGAAAATCCCTGAAACTGCGCAGTCGCTGGCCTATAAAAGCAAGCGTAACGGTTCGTACACCTCAGTTGAACTCTTCTCTCGAAGCGAATACCACTTGAGAATACCAAATTATATTTTGGCGAAACGTCGCGACCTTTCACAGAACAAACAGATTGATATCCCGAATTATTTACTTATACTTTTATTATATATATATATATATATATATATATATATATATATATATATATATATATATATATATATATATATATATATATATATATATATATATATATATATATATATACTACAGCTTTGGGAAAAAAATTGTATTAAAAATAATCATGAGAAATTCACCAAAAGTATTTTTAAGCTTCTAAAACGACCGCAAGAGGGCGTGACGAGCTAACCATTTTTAAAAATCATTTTTTGTGTGTATTTTCAAGTGTTAAGCGGGTAAGAAAAAATTCTCAGTTATAATTAGCAAACTGTCTCCTACAACTTTGTTTTATGACATTTTGTCGTAACTTCGCGAATAAAGAAGCGGGGGGAGTTTTACCTATTTAAATAAAAAGCCGTCTAATGTCCGTTTGCCTAAACCGATTTTCCTCAATTTAGATTCATTTAAAAGGCAATTGCTGGGACAATCAGATCATCTGGGAGATAAATTATTTAGTTTATAAATGAAACCGCGAGGTGGCGTTACATTCAACAATAGTTTTTTGAAGTTTTGTTCAGTTTTTTCAAATGGAATGGTACAGCTTTTATTACATGGCTAGAAAGGTAATTTAAAGAGGAATCATCCAGTGAAAACCCGAAATCGATATCTCTGACATGTCAAGAGATATTTCGATTTTTCTGAAAAAATCAGTTATTATTTCACTACTACCTGCATTAAGTTCAAAAAATATTAATCTAATGTTTGCCTTCCTTCACACTTTACCCAAGCTTAGGACTAGTCCAAATTCTTTGTGCCATATTAATTTGGAGCGTGTTTAAAGGCCAACGGGCCAATAACGAAGATAATAATAATAACAACAGTCAAATAAAATTAACAGCACAACAGTCTAATAATTAACAGAATCTGAACTTTAACGCCTTTCTAAATGTTCAAAATGTCTTCCATCCTTAGAAATGCAAAGATTTATTTTTCGACGAGTACTAAAAACGGCAGCTTCAATTTCCGCTCTTGAAATGCTGGTTATTGAATTTTGAATTCTTTCAATCATGTTTCCTCGTGTGGTGGGACGAGTTTGAAAAACAAGGTCTTTTAGTCTTCCCCACAAGTAAAAATCGAGGACTGTCAAATCCGGTGAGCGCGCCGGCCACAAAAATAAACTACCCCGTCCTATCCAACGATTTGGAAACAAAGCATCCAAGAAGTTTCGAACCACCTGCGAGAGGTGGGCAGGGCATCCATCATGCTGGTACCACATTTGTCTTCTTGTTTCCAATGAAACAACTTCCATTAGTTCTGGCAGTCCATTTTGTAAAAAATTTAAATATGTTTCACTATTCAAATGTCCATTAAAAATAAAGGGACCAATAATTTTGTATCCCAAAACACCACACCATACGTTCACACTCCATCTATTTGGTGGTTGATTTCTAACATCCAGTGTGGATTAGCAACTGCCCAGTAGTGCATATTATGTAAGTTAACGCCTCCATCACTGCTAAAAGTAGCTTCATCAGTCCATAGTATGCGTTTTAAGAATTGTTTATTTCCACTACACATATTTTTTAACCAGTGACAATAGTCTAACCGTCTGTCGAAATCGTTATCCAAAAGAGCTTGGTGTAAGACAACATGATAGGGGTGCAGCTTCTTATCTCTTAAGATTCGATTAACGGATGTCTTGCTCACACCTAATTCTTCAGATATTTGTCTGATACTTAAATGGGGGTTGGTTTCAATATAAGCCAGAACATTTATGACATTATCTCCATTACGAATCGAACGTAACCTGGTGCGGACTGGATCTGGATGCACAATTCCTGCTTCTCGTAAGCGTCTTGCTAGACGTGTAAACACCTTCTTCGAATAATGCCTTCTTTCGAGATATTGACTTGCATATTGCCTCTCTGCAATACATGCATTTTAAAAACATTGGAAATACACCGCCAACATGTCATAGGCCTCGTTATTCTTAAAAGGCATTGTTAGATATTATTATAATAATTATTAATAATCAATAAATGCAATGTTGAAAATGTAATGCATTTCAAAACTGACAAGTTAATTTGACTGTTTTTGTTTGTTTCCATGGTTCCCTTCTTACACTCTTTGGGTAATGTACCTAAGGATTGCATGCGTTTTTTTGGAAACCCGAAAACGCATAATTTCATTCATCCATTCATTTAGTTTAAAAGAAAGAGTAGGTATATTTATTAATGACTGATTTCAATATTCTGTCAAGTAGTATTTAAGCATCACAAAAGAGAAAATGCAATAATTGGGGAAAGGCATTTTTTCCGCTTATGTAATTAAATTAGAAAATATTATCAAGGTCAGGATTAGAACATTTATGATGATTGATACTGAATAGATAATTTTATTTTTTAAATAAAATTGTTGCGGTTGCGATTACGGCATAAATATTAAGACCAATTTTTAACTTAATATTATGGTAAAAATTAAAACTGATCTCTTGACATGTCAGAGATATCGATTTCGGGTTTTCACTGGACGATTCCTCTTTAAATTACCTTTCTTGCCATGTAGTAAAAGCTGTACTATTCCATTTGAAAAAACTGAACAAAACTTCAAAAGAAACTATTGTTGAATGTAACGCCACCTCGCGGTTTCATTTATAAACTAAATAATTTATCTCCCAGATTTTCTGATTGTCCCAGCAATTGCCTTTTAAATGACTCCAAATCGAAATCCAAATGAAAATCGGTTAAGGCAAACGGACATTAGATGACTTTTTATCTCAATAGGTAAAACTCCCCCCACCCCTCTATTCGTGAAATTTCGACAAAATATCATAAAACAAAGTTGTAGGAGAGTGTATCATAAAACAGAGTTGTAGTTTGCTAATTATAACTGAGATTTTTTCTTACTCGGTGAACCCTTGAAAATACACACAAAAAATGATTTTTAAAAATGTTCAGCTCGTCACGCCTTCTTGCGGTCGTTTTAGCATGATCATTTTTAGTACAATTTTTTTCCCCAAAGCTGTGGGATAAATAGTTTTCAAGATACGGCCGCGAACCATCCTTAATGGGACACCTGGTCCTATATTTATAGATAACCTGGTCCTATATTTAATATATGTAACAAAATGTTTTAGTATCTTAATATTTCGATGATCTATTGTGTATATTGGATTTTCGGATTTATATGGATGGGGATAGGAGAAACATAAATTGATAATATTGGAACGTATATATTTTTTACAAAATGTTTATCCCAACGTGTTGAGGGTTTGCTGTTTTGTTAATGTATGTACTTTATATTTTCAACATTTCGACTTTATTTTAGACATTGTAATTTTTTATTTGTTGTATATGTATTGTTTGATTTCGTATAATATTTTATGTATATATATCATGTATCCTCAGAAAACTGAAGAAATATACTGAGTTTATTAATAAATTAAATTTCAGTTTACACACCGCCTACCCGAGATTCCGCTCTTTCAGTATTTACACAGTCGAGAAGAAACAGTTGAAACAGCGCACAAAAATATTTCTTATCATGGTATAAGTTTTTTGAAATGTGGTCCTTTTGTAAAAAAAAATAAGCAATAATATTTTTTGTGGAAAGAAATACTATGTACCATTGTTGTATCATTTTGAAATCTTGACTAAATGGACCATCTTTTGAAATAACTTGCCCAGGGTAGTGTAATACATTGTTTTTAAAAGATGAAGTGTCAAAATTAGCTAACATAATTTTTTAAACTACGACTCAATAAAACTTTGTTTTTTTTTAGGAAATTAACAACTTTCATTTTTTGATTTGTAATGGTTAGTTAGGATCACGTTATAGAAAATAACACGTAAAAATTGGGAAATTTGTGATCACAGTAACTAAAGATATAGCCTAAAGTGTCAAATTTCAAAAATTTGCCTGTTATCACTTAACACGGTGTTATGAATTTTTTTTGATATTTTTGCCAGAATTTGTATAACCTGGTCTTTCACCCGCTTGGCGTTGTGTTTCCGGACACTCTCTCTCTCTCTCTATATATATATTATTATTATTCACGTATGGGCCCTGGTGGACCACGCGAAGTACAATTAGAGGCGTTTGTTGTTGTTAGCCTTCCTTTGAGCCCATACTAATTTCATTCTTTCGCTATGAGCTTTTTTCCTTTTGTCAGACCAAGTTGTTCCAGTCTTCCTACATTTTTCTCTCTGGCCAACCTTCCAAACGTTAACCTTGTGTATGAAATAGCCTCTATCCTGAATTTCACTTTGTGTAATATTTGCTGATCTTAGGTCCTCTTTAATTGCAGCAATCCATTTAATTATTTCTACTTTAGCGCTACTCCTATTTTCATAAAATTCGACTATTTGTCTAGTTAGCCTACCCAGATTCATCCGTTTGATGTGTCCGTAAAACTTAAGTCTTCTTTTTCTCATATCGCTATGTATATCTGTGTATTGTTTGATTTCTTGGTTTTCTCGAAGTGTTGTGCTATTTATTTGTTTGGGGCCTAGGATTTTTCTTATGATTTTTCTTTCCTTCTTTTCAATGTCCTCGATGTCCCTCTTTCTATTCAAAATGAGCGTTTCTGCAGCATATAGACATTCTGGCTTAATAACCGTGTTGTAATGTCTCAGTTTTGTGTTTTTAGATAGGCATTTTTTGTTGTAAATATTTTGTGTAAGTCTCAATGCCGTTTCCATTTTTTGACATCTACCCTTATTGACCGCTTTTTCCAACCCACTTTCCATGAATATTTCACGCAAATATTTGAATTGAGAGACTCGTCTGATGTTACCATATTTCGTTTTTAGAAATGTTGTTCTTAGTCTGTTGCAGGTCATGTATTGTGTCTTTTCAAAGGAAATTTGGAGTCCTACCTTTTCTGCTGTTTCTTTTAGGATTTCAATCTGTTTCTGTGCCGTTAATACATCTTGAGCTAAAATTGCTAGATCATCAGCAAATGCCAGACAATCCATTTTGATGTTGGTTCTCCCCAGTTTAATGGGCTGGTCAATATTCAGTGCCGACTTTTTTTCACGCCACTCCTGTATTACTTTTTCTAGAACACAGTTAAATAAGAGTGGCGAGAGTCCATCCCTTTGCCTCACACCAGTTTTAATTTCGAAGGGCTCTGAGATGTCACCCATGAATTTAACTTTTGACCTCGTGTTAGTTAACGTTGCTTTAATAATTGCCAGCGTTTTCAGATCTAGTCCTTGTTCTTTCAAGATTCGGAATAAAGATTCGCGGTCAATAGAATCATATGCTTTTTTGAAATCCACAAATGTACAGACGAGATTTTTATTGTACAGTTTTTGATGTCTTAGAATCAACTTTAGATTCAGGATCTGTTCAGGGCAGGATCTGCCCGGTCGAAAACCTGCTTGATATTCACCAATGTTCGGTTCTAACTGTCCCTGTGCTCTGTCTAGTAGACATTGAGATATAATCTTGTAACAAACTGGGAGAAGAGATATTCCTCTATAGTAGTTCTACATCCGTTCTATCTCCTTTCTTATGTAGTGGATGGATTAGAGCATCTTTCCAGTCTTCCGGAATCCGTTCGGTTCGCCAAACTTCTTGTAGAATTTTGGTTATTTCCTTGATTGTACCTGGACTAGCGGATTTCAAAAGTTCAGCAGTGATTCCATCTTCACCAGAAGCCTTGTCATTTTTAAGCCGCTTGATTTGCCTAATTATTTCATCTTCATTCGGTGGTAATGAATCTGGGTTTGTTTGTTTAGGGTTTAGGGTTGGTAATTTGTTTAAGGGCTCAGGACAGTTTAGTATTTGTTCAAAATATTTCGCAAGTTCCTTGCAATTGTCTTGGTTATTTAGAGCTAATTGTCCGTTTTCGTTTTGAAAGCATAGGCTCTGCGGTTGATAGCCTGTTAATTTAGTTTTAAATGTTTTGTAAAAGTTTCGGGTGTTATTTTTTTGGAAATCTTTTTCTATTTCATTAAGTTGATTGTTTTCATATTTTCTTTTAGTTTGTCTAATTAGCTTCGATATTTCTTTTCTTACTTCCAAAAAGATGTTATAGTTTATCGCTGTTTTTTGACTGTTCCAATCTTTGAATGCTTTACTTCGGCTTAATACTGCTTGCTCGCAAACTTCATCCCACCACGGATGTTTTCTACGTTTTTGTAAAGGGACCAACTTTAAGGCTGTTTTAATGATTTTTTGTTTTAATTCTTGCCAGTTCTGCGCAGGTTGTTTATCAAGTTCTGCTGTTAGGGCTGGTTTTATTTTCGTTGGGTCAAACTTTAGTATTAGCAGCCCGTTTTGAATAAGTTTTCGAGATTTTAAGCTAAGTTTGATTCTAGTCAAGTAGTGATCCGTGTCTATATTTGCTCCTTTCCTGACTTGAATATTCAAAATCTCTTTATAATTGGGGTACGAAATGGCAACATGGTCAATTTGAAATTCACCCATGTACGTGTTGGGGTACCTGCAGGTCTTTTGTTTTGTTATTTTCTTCTTAAAATGGGTTGACATTATTTTTAGATTAAACTGCGAACATAGTTCAACCAATCTTCTACCATTATGGTTAGTCCATTTATGAGCGGGAAAACTGCCGACTGTTTTCCTGTACTTTTTTTCTTTCTCTAGTTGGGCGTTTTAATGCTTTACTTCGAACTTTCTTTACTTTGAATGCTTTACTTCGGCTTAATACTGCTTGCTCGCAAACTTCATCCCACCACGGATGTTTTCTACGTTCTTGTAAAGGGACCAACTTTAAGGCTGTTTTAATGATTTTTTGTTTTAATTCTTGCCAGTTCTGCGCAGGTTGTTTATCAAGTTCTTCTCTTAGGGCTGGTTTTATTTCCGTTGGGTCAAACTTTGGTATTAGCAGCCCCTTTTGAATAAGTTTTCGAGGTTTTAAGCTAAGTTTGATTCTAGTCAAGTAGTGATCCGTGTCTATATTTGCTCCTTTCCTGACTTGAACATTCAAAATCTCTTTATAATTGGGGTACGAAATGGCAACATGGTCAATTTGAAATTCACCCATGTACGTGTTGGGGCACCTCCAGGTCTTTTGTTTTATTATTTTCTTCTTAAAATGGGTTGACATTATTTTTAGATTAAACTGCGAACATAGTTCAACCAATCTTCTACCATTATGATTAGTCCATTTATGAGCGGGAAAACTGCCGACTGTTTTCCTGTACTTTTTTCTTTCCCTAGTTGGGTGTTGAAATCACCCAATAGGATTTTTACATAGTTAGAGAGAATTTTAGAGATAGTCTTTTCCAGAATTTCCCAGGACTTATTTACTTTTTCAAGATTAGATTTATTTTCTTCGTTAACTGGGAGGTGTGCATTGATTAATGTATAGTTTTTGTTAGCACACTTGAGGGATAGTGTTATAAGTCGATTATTTACTGGCTGGACATTTGTTATAGAACCAAGAATGTTTCTTGAGACAGCGAAAGCAACACCGAGATGTGGTGTATTTTTGAGTATTCTTTTGTCCGTTTTACTTTTAAAAAGTCTGTAGTTGCCGAATTCCAAGGTGTTATCATCTATCAATCTGGTTTCTTGCAAAGCTAAAATTTGGATTTTTTGCTGATTTAATGTTCGGTCCAATTCGTGTAGTTTTCCTGGACGCAGGAGAGAATTGATATTTACCGTTCCAAAGAAAGTTTTTATTTTCGGTTTCAGACGTTGACCAGAGGTCTCCGACTCCCTCTGAAAGATTTTGCGTTTAAGCCCGGACGCCCCAGAATCCGAAAGTCCGGTTGTACCAGCAAAGCTGGCAGAGATTGTCTACCTCCTGGGGTAATTTTGTAATTACTAGAACGCTTCATCTTGTATTTTGAATTAAAGGTTTAAACCATGACGGTTCAGAGGTTAAGACTGGAGGGGTTAGTTCCAGAATTTAAATATCAGCCGCACCACTTGTGAACAGACGCTGACCACTCAACCGCTTGATACAAGTCAGACGCTAAGTGGATTTTGTTTTTTTTGCCTTAGTTCGGGGCTGCTTATTTTGAGATATTCGCAGCTGTCCATTAATATCTAATGGAACTTTCACTATCCACCACCCGTGACCCGTTCAGTACCTTAGCCGAGGTATACTGGACGAGGATATATATATATATATATATATATATATATATATATATATATATATATATATATATATATATATATAACTATTTCGAAGATTGCAAAAAAAAGTTGGAATAACTGTATAGCCATGAGAGGGGATTACTTTGGAAGAGTCAAAATAAATTTGGATGGATACATAAAATTTTTGTGATTAATTTCAAAAACCACCCTACTTTTAGTAGTATTCCTGATTTAACGTCATCAGATCAGAAACTTACTTAATTACTTAAAAAGAAAAAAGTTTCATTATTATTAAATCATGAATTTTCCTGACATATTGCTAAAGATTCGAGCTGTCCAATAAAAAAATATTACCCCTTGATTTATGTTAAAACTTTGAACACGTTTTGTTTAGGCAACAGTAAATTTTTTTCTTGTCGGGTAAGAGCAAACATAAAATCGTTTTAAGATTCCCTATAGAAAATAAAACCTTGTTTCGTTTTATGTTGAAGATATTATTGATTAACAATAAAAAGTACTCTCGGTAGTTTATGTCTGTCATAAAACAATATTGAAACGTTTACTGATTTCAATAAAAAAATTAAAACTGTATGTATTACTTAAATATCTAAATTCTCTCAAGTATATCACAATTTAACAATTCAGGTACTGAACTGAAGAAGAAGTCATAATGAAGAGATTATAAGAGAAAATTGTAGAATCTAATATACCCGAATACTTCTAATTTGTTCTCTTGATAAAATTTTTTGATAGAAACCGACTGGATAATAATTATACGAGGTATCGAATAAAACTTATTTATATTTTATCGAATAAAAATTTAGTTTTAGTGTTTAAGAATGTAACATCGTTTTACAAAACTATAGTCACACAAATTTAAAAATAAAAGTGATAGATAACAAGGTACTAAATGTTTTATTCGATTAAAAAAAAACTATCGTAAAGTAACGGACAAATCAATCAATAATTTTATACGAGATATATTTTTTAAATATAATTAATAATAATATAAAAATTTCACAATTTCTCACAATTCATTTCCTTCCTGATTGTACAGAGCCAAAAACGATAAAGCACAACTCATTCTCTTTGTTTTGTGATCATAAGAAAGCAGTCTTGAAATCCACCGAGAAAACAATTTTCGATAATTCAGTTTCTCGGAAGAATAGTGTACAAAACTGACTTCAAACTTGACTTTCAAATCTGTGGAAATTCACTTCATAACACGAACCAAATCTTCAGAAATCAAAGAAGATCATTAACCCGCCTTTCCTTAAACATTCTCACTCACTTTCGAACTTTACTGTCACTCAGCATTATCACCGTAAACCTTACAAATTTGACGGTGAATTTCCGGTGCTGTCAAGTTTCTTGCACTCAAGAATCGAATTACAAATCGTTTCTCACAGTCGGCGATTCAATTTTCAATTCAGCACATAGAAGCACAAATCTGGGAGCAAACACGAAAGCACACTGCGGCGATTGTGCGTCATTTATAACCGGATTTTATTTAAAAAATACCACTCGCGTATATTCGTAACACCGACATTATTCAATTCTTCTAATGAATCCTTCGGTGCGAAACACTAAACTCGAAGAGATTTACCACTAAACACCAAATCACTTTTTTTAACTTCCCAACGCGCGTTTTGTTAACCATGTTAGCATCATCAGGAGGTGATTTAATCTAATTCTAAATCTAAAAGTATGTTCTATTTATATGATAACCGTGCCTAACGAAGCGTGTAAAAATCATGAACCGTGAAGTTAACTGAGCGTTTCGTTAACAATTAAAAAAATTGACTGAATGGAACAGGTTCTTTATCATAGCTAGAGCAGAAGAATACTCGATTTTTTTATTATATTTATGCTTATTTTTGCCTACAAACGATGCTAATAAATGTAGAATAGTTAATTTTTTTGTAGTGTCAGTAATTATGCAGAAAAAACAATAAATATTGTTCAATGCAGTAAATATTGATAATAATACGAAAAATAAGAATGATTAATACAGTATTTGTTGTATATGTACCTTATTTGTAGTTTATTGTAGTCACAAGATTTTTTTTTTAATTCATTCAGGTAAATAAATATCGGATAAAACCGAAAATAACGAAGTTGTTGGAAAAAACGACCATTTAATCTAGATTAATCCTAATTAGATTAAATCATCTCCTGGTTATGCTAACATGGTTAGCGAAACGTGCGTCGAGCAGTTAAAAAAATGATTTGGTGTTTAGTGGTAAATCTCTTCAAATTTAATGTTTCACACCGAAGGTACCAATAGAAGAATTGATCAAAAAATGATTACGTTTAAAAATGTTAAAGCCTAAGAAATTAAACTGTTTGTAGGTTCTTGAATTAGTAAACATATATCAGCTTCTGAAACTTTATCAACTTCAGTGCTTCCCAGACATAATCAGTATCATGGTTTGTAGGTTATTTTTTTCTGTAACTACATAAAACTACATACAATTTCCATTAAGAAACGATTGACTCGACACCTTACCCATCATAAACTCACTGATACAATTATAATCGTTTCAGTAGCACATGGTCTATGACATTTGATTGTCCGAAGATTTTACACTCGATATAATCGTTTGTAGTTTATATATTGTTTGTAGTTAGCTTCTGAAACTTTATCAATTTCAGTGTATCCTAGACATAATCATTATCATGGTTTATTTTTTAGGTTAAGTTTTTCTGTAACAACATAAAACAACAGATAATTTCCATTAAGAAACGATTGAGACAACACGTTACCTATAATAAACTCGGTGATACAAATACTATCGTTTCAGTAGCACATATTCTATAAAATTTGAAAATGGACAGAAGGATCCACATTCGATATAATCGTTTGAGTTTATAAATTGTAAATAATCATTCAATCGAATTCTTGTTGAAAAGGGTGTTGTTGAAGATTATGTTACTTCCCTAAAGAATCAACTGAATTTCGTCGTTATTTTGGTATGTTATCCACGATTTTGGATGGAAACACTTGGCCCATAAAACATGTATAGTTTATGATAGTTTATGCTTAGATTTTATCCGATATTTATTTATATGAACAGAGTAAAAAATAATTATGACTACAATAAACTACAAACAATTTAGCACTAATTTTATTCAATATCTATTGTTTTTCCTGCATAATTACACACACCACAAAAAATGAACTATACTACATTTATTAGCATCGTTTCTTGGCAAAAATAAGCAAAAAAAAATCGAGTATTCTTTAATGCGGGTTTCAGCCTGATGGAGTTCTTACATTTTTCTATTTGAATGTTTTCATGGGCATCCAAAGCCCCATTATTACTTATACTCGAGTTAAACGGTTTCAATAACAAGATTGTTTCTGAGTATATATCCCTAACAAGATTATGTACGAAGCAAAATTGTTTTCAAGTTAATAACAGGTTTTACAAACAATAAAAAGGAACGACAATGGACAATCCTCTGTCACCCTTCTTTGCCAATTTATTCATGAGTAAACTTGAAACCGAGACGAATGATGAATTCAGTTACTTTTCGAGGTGTGGTTAAAATATGTGGATGACTTTTTTGCAATTTTCGAATCAAAAAATTTTACGTATGAAATATTTTACCCGAAAATAATGATAGATTATAATTTTTGGATGTTCTATTCAGTAGAAACAATAAAAATAGGTTAGATTTTGATATTTTTTGAATAAAACACCACCACATTCCTAACGATTCGAATCGTAGCTCCCAAAATAAGATGGCAAGTTAAAATTGTATAGTAAGTAGATTAATCAATTTTCCTTTAAATAAAGAGAATTATAACAAAGAATTAAAATTAATTAGGAAGGTATCCGAAGTAAATAATAAGAATATTGTAAACTAAATAAAAAACATAAGTTTAGACAACTATTGAAAGAATCTTTTCAAAATGATCAGAACAAAAATACATTTATGACAATACCGTTTGATGCCAAATTAACACGAGGAATAGATAAGATTTTCAAAAAAAGTGGACATTAAGATTGTTTATAAACTTTATAATAAATTAAGAGAATTCCTAGGTAATCGAAAGCATAAAGTAGATCAACATGAAAAGTCGGGGTATTTACGAAATTAGTTGTCAAGATTATGATTTAAGGTATATTGGGCAAACTAAAAGATCCATGTATTGTCTAAATGATTCTAGCGTGTTCATATATTTTTTTCTCTTTTTTAGGTTTTTCGCCACGATCTAAAACTAAAAAAAAATGAAAAATATCTGTTCTTATGTAAAAAAAGGATCACTTGGCAAAAAACAAAAACAAAATGGAGACAAATTCCTCAGTTATTCTTTTTCTGCAATAAATTTGCCTAATGAACAAAAATTTAAGAAAATACATTTTTTTTTTAATAAATACAAACTTTTGATCATTAACTTTAACTAACATAAACAGTGATTCATTATTTATATAAGAACAGATATTTTTGATATTTTTTTTGAGTTTTAGATCGTGGCGAAAAAACCCAAAAAAAATTCGAAGAGATTTATTATTCAACGTAAATCACTTTTTTAAGCTTCTCGACGCACGGTCCGCTAACGATGTTAACATCATCAGGAGATTATTTGACTGACTTGTTTGATTGACTATTCACTTATTTGACCTTATTATTTCAAGTAAATTTTCTTCCAGTGAGCCATCTATTTAAGTTTTAAAAGAAGAAGTAGTCACTGAGAACCAAATCCGGCTAATACGGATCATGTAGCATAATACGGATCATGTAGCAAAAACTTCGAAGCGTTTTTGCAGCAACAACCCGAAACGTGTGGATAGGTTTATTATCGCAGTGAAGAGATTTAATGAGGTGATCTATGTCTTCTTGACATATGGTGTTCTAAGCTGTCTGTACTTTAGGTCTTACAATTTTTAAAGTCGGTGAAGTTTGAGGTAGATTTCTTAGTCTTCTACCTGGATCTCTTCAAAAACCTCAAAGAAATTCCGATAACACGGAAAAAATAAATAAAAGAGCCATATTAAGCAGATATAAAGAACACATTGCCCATATTAGATATGGGAGAAATGAAAAATCTTGGGTTGCCCAATATGAACTCGAGCATAATATAGATATTAGTAATTTAAAACTTCTTGAAAGTGTGAGAAATAATAGGGCTTGGGATGCGTATGAAAGCATTTAAATAGAAAATAAGAAAACCATAAACCGTGATAAAGAACCCTTTCCGTTCAATCAACTTTTTCAATTATTAATGTAACGCTCAGTTCAGTTTACGGTTCATGATTTTTAGACGCTTTGTTAGGTGCGGTTGTCAGGTTGTCAGATAAATAGAACATATTTTTAGGTTTAGAATTAGATAATCCTGATGATTTTCTGATATCCTGATGATTTTAACATGGTTAGCGAAACGCGCGCCGAGAAGTTAAAAATAATGGTGTTTAATAGTAAATCTCTTCGAGTTTAACCAACATTATTTTATAAATCAATATATTATTGTATTTATGATACGAGACAACCTCTGCCCACAGCTAGTATATTCTTTAAACGTATGGAACGGAATGGCATAAAATGAAAAGGCCGGCATGGCATGATATGCAGATGATAGCAGAAAGTGCATGCAGTTTGTCAAATTTAGTTAACAGTTTAATATGAGTATATCTATTATAAAAACTAGATAAAATACGCCCAGCCTACTAAAGAGTCAATAGGAAAACATATCTATGAAACACGGACAAGGGCAATCCTGGAGTGGATACTGCTTAATCAAAAAACATCTACGAAGAAGACCGAAAGCAAGATGGACCGATGACATCATCAAGTATATTGGACCCGAATGGCAAAGCAAAGCCCAGGATCAAATTGGAAGCATGTTGTCTATAGCATGTTGTCTATGGCCTCTTGCCTTCATCCTGCACTTGATGGACTCGGGTTGATGATGATCACGTTTCTCCCCATCAAAGTTCAGGTCTGAGCTCCATATGTCATCATAGGTAATATTCATCTTAATCCTGATTAAATAATATCCTGATGATGCTAACTTGATTAGCGAAACGTGTCAAAAAGTTCAAAACGATTTGGTGTTTGAGTGCAAAATCTCTTCGAGTTTAGTGTTTTGTTCCAATTCTATGTTTATTTCATCTCGAGTGCTTGTAACCAAACTAATTTCTTTCGATGTATAAAATTTATTCCCGAGTATATCACCAAACGAGGTAATAGAATTAGTTGACAAATTACTTTTCAAAAATCGTTGGATCAGAATTATTTTGAATTTGAATTTTGAATTTTGAATTTGATAATTCATTTTATGTTTCTAATGACGGTTAATGTTTCTAATGACGCATAATGGGGAACCTTTTAAGTCCTTTACCGGAGGAAATTTTCATGGACAACTTAGAAAATAAGATAAATCAACATCAGTTTTTTAAATCATTACTTTACTGGTACAGATATGTTGATGACATTCTAATTTACAGGTTCTGATTGACAATTAAATCAATTCTTAACTAAAACATTAAATTCACAGTTGGAGAAGAGCAACATAATAGTATTAACGTTTTTAACTTAATTATTACTAGAAAAGACAAACAAGATTTTGCAATTTCTCGTAAATCATCACATACAGATTTAATTATACACAATAAATCTTATCTCCTTATTCACAAAAGATGGCAGTAGATAATTATAATAAATTATTGAATGTCATCAAACAGATCACAGTAAATAACGGATACGACCCAAACATTATAAATAAAATAATTAATAAAAAAATTATAATAAAGACATTAATTTAATATATCCGGCCAATAATATCGAAAATGCAGTGTTCAAAACAATTACATATACGGGAAAAGTTACCAAACTAGTGTCGAGATATTTATCCAAAACAAACATTATAAATATTGCTTTTAAAACAAACAATAGTCTAGGACGCCTCATTAAAAACAATAAAAATAAAGAAAAAACTGTATAAATCAGGTGTTTTATTTAATTGAGTGCGGGTCGTGTCGAAAAGTTTATATTGGACAAACAGGAAAACCTTTCTCTATTAAGCTCAACGAACATAAAAGAAGTTACAATGAACAACAAAATAAGTCTCATTAGGCTAACCACTTAGTTAGAAAATCATAGTTTCAATGATAATTTTATAATGTTACATAATGAGAATAAATCTAAAAAATTAAATCTTTTAGAGAGCCTAAAAATTAATAAAAGAAGAAATTTGAATATTTTGCTGAATGACCTGCTAGACTTTTTTCATCATTATTAAACTTATATTGCCCTCCTAGACATTGACAAAAACATGGATTTCCCCACTATCATGTTTTATGATATTGTTAGGTTGATTGACACTTTAGGTTGTAATTACTTTTCCAACTGTTAGTTTAGCATAGTTTATATTTAAAAAAGGTACTGTGTGTCGAAATAATTGTTATACATACAATTTTAAATATAGTGGACATTTTTAGATATTAATCTTTGCTTATTTATTTAAAATGAATTTTGCATCAAGTATCGGCTACCTCAGTTAAATTTATTAAAAAAGGTTTAAATAAAACAATTAGTCATGTGTTTACGTGAATCATTTAAAACGTAAATGTAGTACGCAAATGTTAATGTTTATGTAGTGAGCAATTAGTGCTGGTAATTTTAATTTTGATATTAAACGACAATAATGTGTAAGTTTTTATTTTGTTTTTAACAAAACAAACCAAATTTATGTTGAAACGTATGGAATGAATGATTATATAAATATTAATTTTATTAAACTCAATTTAATTCGATCGAAACAAATACGACGTGTGATGTGAATGTGAAAAAGTTCTGGTTCTTTTTCTGCGGAAATGTATATGTACATTTTGTATATATGCTTTAAAAAAACTTTTTTTTCAAAATAAAGTGAACAATTTTTGATTTAATTTACGAAAATGTTTTCTCTTAGATCCTATATATGCAAGATACTTTTTATATTTAATAAATAACCAGTATCGAAACATGTACTCTTATATATTTTTTTATACAAAAAATGTGTTTTGATGTTTGCTGAGCATAAAAAGTAAACTTATGTATCAGAAACTAGAGACTGTGTTGAAGTTCGTGAGTTAGAGGTGCGAGTGGGATCGAGCGGATTGAATATAAAATATTATCGATTGCGTCTTTAGATCACCTCTTTAAAGCTCTCGGTCTTTTGCGAAATTATGTCGCATATTCCAGACGGATAGTTCTTTTAGGCAAATACAAATTCACATAAATAGTTTTGGATCTGAAAAGATTCAAATATTTTGTTTGTTGCAACGAATCTACAACTTTTTGTCTTTAAGTTTGTTCAGTTTTTATTTGGAAGCCTTGGAGGAGATAATTTAACTTATGGAGATTGTTTCTTGAAACAATTCATTAACCGTATTAACGTCATCGGGAGATGATAAAGTCTAGCGATATTGTTAGTGGGATACGAGTTGAAAGATCATAAGCAAGTTACTTGGTTTAGTATGTTCGTTAATAGTGTAAGTATTAGATACATTGTAGATGTAACTGTAGATATAATTGAATATTTGTGACAAAACAATTCATTGTTTTTGCATCACGATAATGCACAATAGTACACCGTAATAATTATTTTCAATTTTTCGGCAAAAGTCACCATATTCACCAGATAAAGCACCGTGTGACTTTTTCCTGTTTCATTCCCTTTTTGTTCCATTCTCTCCAGCTTTTCGGTGGCCTACCCTGAGGTCTTTTTCTAACAAAATTGTTCAATTTCGCATTATTTGCAAGAGTATTGTCGGCCATTCTGCTGATGTGTTTATTCCAGTATTTTCTTCCCTGTCTCAGTTCTATATATATATTTCATTTTCAGTGTCCAAAGGTTTCCTCCAGAGGTCTCATTTCATTCTTTTTGCATGGAATCTAGTTATTCTTTCTTTGTAGCAAATATTCTGACGTCACTTGCATATTTTAAGTCCCTCAAATATTTGTCGTTTACATTTAAACTTTCTTAATTTTTCTTTTAATAAAGGTTTAAAAAAACAACCAATCATGTGTTTTTAATGTTACTTGAATCGATGAAAACGTTTTATGCAGTGAAAAATTAGTGCTATTAATTGCAAGTCCATTCTGCTTTTGTGTTTATTCCAGTATTTTCGTTGCTGTCTCACCCTTCTTCCTATGTCCTGTACTCCATTTTGTTGTCAAAGGTTCTCGCTTTTATTTATGTCGTATAATGTTATTCCCTGAATGCTTTTTATTATTTCTATTGCAATCGTTCGCATCATTTGCTTTGTTTTCTTTCTGACGGAATTGTTCAATTTCGCATTATTTGCAAGTGTATTGTCGGCCATTCCAGTTATGTGTTTATTCCAGTATTTTCCTCCCCGTATCATCCATCTTCCAGTTCTATATATATTTCATTTTGAGTGTAATGATTTTCATCTTTGCTGAATTTATCCGTGAACCTACTTTTCCAGAGGTCTCATTTCGTTCTTCTTGCATGGCATCCAGTTATTATTTCTTTGTAGCAAATATTCTGACGTCACCTGCATATTTTAAACTCCTCAAGTATTTGTCTACTTTTTTAAATTATTCTATAATTATTTCCAAGTGTATTGTCGTCCATTCTGCTTATGTGTTTATTCTAGTTCTTTCGTCGCTGTTTCACCCTTCTTCCTATGTCTTGTGTTCCATTTGGTTGTCGAACATCCTCGCTTCTAATTATGTCGTATAATGTTATCCCCTGAATGCTTTTTATTAATTTCATTGCAATCGTTCGCATCATTTGCTTTGTCTTGGATGGATCAAATTACTTAAATTATATATTTTTATTTTACTGTATGTGTTGAGATATTTGTTTTCCCATACAATATTGCCTGAGAACATCCTGAGATTTGAGATAATTTCACCATTTGTTCTCGCAAAAGAAGTCCGAGAAGAAATGGTGAAATCTGTCGGACTACGTTTTGTAGATATTTAAAGTGGTTTCCTTGCTCTATAACCTTATCGTCGATCTCTAATTTGCATCATGTGGTGATTTAGATATTACTAGTCATTTGGTTTTGCCTGTGATATTGATAGACTAAATAATTCAGTTCAGGCTGTGAAATCAGATGTATTTTGTTGAACATCTTGGAACATCAAATAAATTATCGTTTTCGAGGTCTCGTAGAAATACAATAACATCAGTTGAAAAATCAGCGGAATTAAGATCTTCTTCATTGAGAGTCGACGATTCTGATGGTTTTGGAACAGGAAGTTCATTACTATGTGTAATAAGTCGTAAAGATGATGGCTAATCAGGATATTGCATAGTATCTTTTAACTATGCTCTAACAACTACTATATTAGTGAGGCAGAATAACAATCTGTGATATGGTCCTCTCCAAATAATCGGCACGACAAACCGCATTTTTCAATTTGCACCTTTCAGCCAACCTGCTAACAAAGTTAAACAACTTTAGAACATATATGGACGCAATATATTTCTTGCCTTGGTCTCCAACTTTAAGCCTTTTTCCCAAGGGCAGTAATATTACATTTTTGCAATTTAAAGGTGAGCTCTCTGCATATTTAACTTTTAAATATTGACGTGTGGTCTGTGAGGCTGAGCATTGTTCGCAATTCTTAGAAATGCCCCCTTTCCCCGCACGGGGTGTGTTGGGCTCCCAAGTACCTTCGAGTTTTTCGAGTTGCGCTCCAGTCATTGAGAGGGATATTAGTGTTGGCGGGATCGAATTCGATATGCACAATCGATTTGAAATTTCAGAGCGTTTTGTACATGTACAGTTTTTTGTTGTTTCATTTCCAGAAATGCCATAAAAAAAAGCAAAATGGACCCGAACGCAAATCAAATTTAGAGAAAAATTGTCTTCTGGCGAAGTCAAGAAGGGTATTTGGAACTTCAAGTAGTCATTTTGAAGGTGATCACTTTCTGGCTGGGATTTTGAAGGTTTTGAAAGGTTTTGAAGGTTCTACTGATTATGAAGCTGATAATATTGGAGATAAATATACCCGAACGGAGTGACCGTGATACTGACACTGATAAAGGAATATCCGAATCTGAAGACGTGCAGGAACAAACCCAGTTGTCATCAAGCAAAGACGCGATTTCTTTGTCCAATTTACAGTCGTATTATGACAGCAAATGAAAAAGTATAGGTACTACATATAGAAGAGTTTTTTTGACAGTGATATTTAGACGAGATGAGAGAGACTGTCGCAGTGCAGACAGAAATTTGCCAAAGAAAATAGACCAAATTTACTAGATCTTGATATAATAGAACTTTCTTCTTCGTGTACTTCACTATACTTCTCATTATAAGTGCATTTTTTAAATCAAATTATGAATATGCTAACTATCTTTTTGTCACAGATGGTATAGGACGAGATATTTTTTGGTGTGTAATGTCGAAGATTAGATTCCTTTGCATTTTTCATTGCTTGCGATTTGATAACCCTACTGACTAGGCAATAAGAAAGGAAACTGACAAATTAGAAGCTCTGCTGTACATATTCAACAAATTTGTCTGCAATTGTCAAGCTGTTTATAATGTATCAGAGAGTGCTACTGCAAATGAAATGCTTGTGGTATTCAGAGGACCGTCATACTTGATTATTTACATGTCAAGTAAGCCATCTAAGTATGGACTCAAAAGAATGTGTTCGTGTTACGTATCAAATGGTTATTTCCATAATGGTTATATTTATTCAGGAGGAGCATTAGATGGCGAAACTTTAGTGGAAGACAATGGTGTGATACGTTTGACAAAACCCTTATATGGCAACGATAGAAACGAGACTTGATACAACTGGTTCACGTCTATAGAACTGATTGTTTGAAGAAGAGGGATTTGGTTTGTGTTGGTAGAGTGTAAAAGAATACAAAAGAAGTGCCTAATCAATTTTTTCCTTTAAAACAAAGAGTGAATGGTACAATACTATATGATTGGTAATTTGTAAACTAGAAATTATAGCGTATTATAATTCCACATGATGAAATGGATAAAAAATGTGAACTTTACCTAGTGTAGCCGCCGAACAAGACGTTCCCTCTATGGCTATATTTTACCGCATGTTGGATATTAGTAGTGTCAATGCGTCCCTATTATATCAAATTCATCAGCCTAGCAGCATAGACAGGTGATCTTTTGTAAAAGAAATAGCACGCGTAATAGTGTTTAAGTACATGTAGAGACGAGTGCATAATATGCGATTGCCGCGAAATTAAGAATGGGTTTGTCAAAAGTCTTAGGAAAAGATATGTCCGATCAGCCTCTACCACAACCTTATGATGAGAAAACAAGAAAGACATGTCATTCTTGCTCTCCAAAAATACTAATCGCAAGTCAACATACAGGTGTAAAAAAACATGTGAGGCAGCAATGCGTTAAACAAGTCTGCCCATATTGCATTTAATTTTCATATAACTTAATACATTAAACTTGAAGAGATTTACCACTAAAAACCAAATAACTTTTTTTGAATTGCTCGACGCACGTTTCGCTAACGTTAGCGTCATGTTAGCGTCACCAGGAGATGATTTAATCTAATTCTAAAACTAAACTATGTACTATTTATATGATAACGAAGCGTGTAAAAATCATGAACCGTGAAGTCTACTAAGCCTTACATTAATAATTGAAAAAGTTGACTGAACGGGATAGGCCCTTTATCTCGGTTTATGATTTTATTACATTTTTTTATTTGAATGCTTTCATATGCATCCAAAGTCTTATTATTATTAACACTTTTAATTAGTCTTACATTACTAATATCTATACTGTTCGATTGCATGATGGGTAACACAAGATTTTTCATTTCTCATATCTAATGTGGGCAATATGTTCTTTATATCTTGTCAATATGAATCTTTTTATTTGCCCAATATACCTTCGATCACAGTCTTGACAAACTAATTTCGTAAATTCCCGACTTTTTATGTTGCTCTACTTTATCCTTTGTATTACCCAGAAACCCCAGTATAGATATTAGTAATTTAAGACTAATTAAAAGTGTTAATAATAATAGGGCTTTGGATGCATATCAAAGCATTCAAATAGAAAATTGTAAGAAAATCATGAACCGAGATAAAGGGCCTATCCCGTTTAGTCAACTTTTTCAATTATTAATGTACGCCTTAGTAAACTTCACGGTTCATGATTTTTACACGCTTCGTTATCATATAAATAGTACATAGTTGAGTTTTAGAATTAGGTTAAATCATCTCCTGATGATGCTAACATGGTTAGCGAAACGTGCGTCGATCAGTTTAAAAAAAGTTATTTAGTGTTGCGTGGTAAATCTCTTCAAGTTTAGTATTTCACACCAAAGGTTTCAATAGAAGAATTGAACTTAATACATTGTTATTTTTTTTGTAAAATCTTAATGTTTGCTATCTTATGTTTTTAGTATATTTGTTATCAAAGGGCATGAAGAAATGCCATTTTTATTTACTTTTCTTATTGTTTATATGTTTTGGTGGAAATAACGATATCTCAGAATAAATGCCAAAAAAATTAGTCAGATTGATATTGATAATAAAACACTAATAAATATTAAAATTTCGTACATTTATTTATTTTTTAAATTTGTTATAGATCCTACTCTAACATTTGATAATATAATTATTTGTCCCAATTTTTTATAATAGTTCATTTCTAAACATAGTGGCTTGTCAGGCTGCATGTTTGTAGTTACGTTAGGAAAAATACACGTCAATAGCTAAAGGTTAACAAAAATTGTTGACACCGTTTACGTAGTGCCTAAGAATTATATGTTACATTAATCACAATTATTATAAAATAAATAGAATAAATCAGGTAAAACTTAAAACTTACTTCACGAAATAGAAAATACTACAACTGTGTAGTTGTGGGTTTCTTATTGAAGAAACCGGTAGTCTACTAATGGACCATACTATTTGTAGATATAATAAACAGGTTATGTTCGTTACTGCTCACTTCAGATACATGCGAGGAATGAATTGCAAAATGTAAATATGCCTGTTGTATTAAATTTATGTCTGATTATTACATTACACCATATTATTATTACATTACACCATATTATAGTATATATTCCACCATAAACAACCAAAAAATGCTATGTCACAAATACTGTGTTTCCGTTCTCGTTTTCTAAAATTTAACTTCGATACAAGTAATTTCATTTGGAAATCCACGGGATAAAACCGTTTTTAATTTCACGTTAAAATGAGACAATTTATATCAGCTTAGACATGTAAAACCCTTGAAATTAAATGAACACGTCACGTTCTCTATTAAGTAGAAGCCCTTTATGCGAGGTCCAGCTGAGCCGTTTCGATCAAATAACATTTATTTTGGTTGGTAGACAGTAAAAATAGTGCTGTGACGTAACTGATCTTGATATATTAAACTTATTGTCTCTATAAAACTTAATCTCTAGTAATGATTGGATATTGATAACATTAAATGAAACATGTAAAAATTGTTTTCTTTTTTATAGCTTTTTCTTAAAGTCAAATATGGTTGGTGCGCATTCAGAAAGTGTAATGTAATATTTCAGAAACGAGCTTTCTTTTTATCGGAGGGTGCCAGTGCCATTTTGGATCATATTGTTGCTAATACCTAGATGCCGTTGCATTATTATGTTGTGTGAAATTATTATGTTGTGTTATTATTTATATTGTGTGAAAATTTTACTGTCTATATATACATAACCATCATGATCAGCCCGTGTCGATCCACTGCAGGATTAAGGCATCTTCAGCATGTTTTCAATGATTCCCGGTCCTGGGCTTTCCTCTGCCACTCTGGTCCAATATATTTAACAATGTCATCAATCCAAGGTGCTTTCAGTCTTCTTCGCGGACGTTTGCGATCAAGCGGTATCCTCTCCAGGATGCCTTGGTCCATCTGTCATCCCATCGCCACGATATATGGGCTGCCCATCTCCATTTCAATTGCTTTACTGTTCCAGTGATGTCACAGAATTTCGTTAGTTCCCTGATCCATGCGCAGGACTTTCTGTCTCGTCTTGTAATACCAATACATACATTCCTCTATGTGCTACCCGAAGCTTTTGAATTGCTTGCGATGTGAGTGTCTAGGTTTCAGTTCCGTATGTCATAACGGGTACAACACACTGATCGAAGACTTTTCTTTTCAGGCAAAATGGGAGTCTGCTCGTAAACACAATGTTGTGCCTGCCAAATGCCTGCCAGGCACATTTAACACGCTGTTTCACCTCCATGGCGGTATTAACCTCCATGGCGGTATTAACCTCCATTGAAATCCTCTACCCAAGTTATATAAAGCTGTCCACAATCTCCAAATCCCTTCCTAAAACTTAAATTCTTCTGTCCTGAGCGGAGTTATCGAACATAACCTGACTCTTTTTCGGGTTTATTTTCAAGCCAAATGGGTCGCCAGTTCTTGTATGCGTCTTTGCCGCTCCTCTGGGTCTTGTGAAAGGAGAACCATATCATCTGCAAATCTAAGATGGTTTAAGTTTGCACCATTGATCTTTACACCATCCTGTTCCCAATCCAGTTTACAGAATACTTCTTCAAGGCTAGCCGAGAAAAGAAGAGGCGATATTGCGTCATCCTGCCGTATACCTCGTTCTACATTAATATTCTACATATATATCTACATATATATCTATTATCTACATATATATCTATTCTACATATATATCGCGAGACAGGTTTTTGATTATTTATAATAAGTATCGATACTTTATTCCACAATTTTTCCATATCAATTGTTAATATTTCACAAAGTTTATAGGTGGGCTTTTTCCATTATTTGTATTCAAAAAATCAATTTTGGCTCCTAAATATTATTTTATAACATAGTAATAAGTAAACTACATAATATTTTTTAATTTTAGCGCTTCAGCAAACACAGGCTTTCCTGTGTTTGTTGAAGCGCAACACAAATATTTCCTTGTTTTTGGCAGTTTGTTGTTGCTAGTTTGTCCGGAAAACAATTTGCACGGGAAGTGATTTCAGCTAATGCGCGTCAAGTGCAAGCCAAAGCATTACTAATTAGGTCATCAGAATAGATGAGCAACATTTGTTAGAGCGAAATATAACAATGAAAACGTCACCAAGCACGGAGCTTGATAATGTTAACAAATTTATAAGTTTTGCTTAAAAAAGATGGAACAAATATATGAGATTTTTTTATTCGATGAAGTTTTATACTATCTAAAGATGATATATTTTTTTCTGTGAATAATACTCTAATATACAGTCCACAATACGGCATTAATAAAATCAAAAAAAAATATTTCATTTCCCCCTATTATACATTCTGTTCTATACGATGAAATTTTTTAAAATATTACCTATATTCCTCTCATTCTCAGAAAACTTACTGCAGGGTAAGATATAATAAAGAAATATCTACAATACACCCCATCAAATTAAGAGTACCTTAAGGAAGCGTGCTAGAATCAACAATGTTTATATTAGATAGAGTTGACTAACTAACTGACAAGCACACGCACACAGCTGCATTTTCGGGTCATGACATTACTAGGTCACCCCAGCAACAAATACAAACATCATCATAGCTGCGTGTTCCTCTCCGGTCACGATCTGATGCAAAAAGTTTTTCTTTCATGCCGAGAAAGCAAAACATCGCACACAGTTTTTCACTTTTCCATCTGTCTGTCGTTCAGCTGATGTGGTACTCATTTTCCTTCTCGATCTTTTCAATAGCATGCAAAATTTAACCTCTCTGCCATTTGTAATTGAGTTTGCACATCGTCTTTTTTCAACAATGCTTGCAATTCGACATCTTCAATTTTTTCGAATGGCATTCATGGCATTTCAAAGGTACTGTCGTAGCAACAAAATGACATAAGAGATTAAGGTATGAACAGACTCATGTTTCCAGGACCATCTCTTACAGTTACAGATGTCTACATGATTTTTGTAACATTGATGAGAATGTTTTTTTTATTTGGGTTTTTCGCCACTATCTAAAACTCAAAAAATATCAAAAATACCTGTTCTTATTTAAAGAAAGAATCACTGGGTAAAAACAAAAAAACCAAACGGAGACAAATTTCTCAGTGATTCTTTTTTGTAATAAATTTGCCTAGCGAACAAAATTTTAAAGATATAAAAATGTTATAAAAAATTTTACAAACTTTTAACGTTAACGTTTCGGAGGGTACTCTCCCCCCGTTTTCAAAACTAAACTAAAAAATAAATTATTTAATTTGTAATATATAAAGTAACGAGTGAAAGTAAATATATTTTTTTGTATATGTCGACGATACTTACATTGACAACAATAGATTTTCATGAAAGTGACATACTACCAAAAAATATATATAGGTAATGTTTACTGTGTGATTGATAATTCTACTGATTGTGTATTCAAATATTTAAATGTGTTTAATTGTATTCTTTAGAATCGGGAAACATATTGAATTTAAATCTACCGAAGGCATAGCAATACAGTTATTTTTATTTAAATTAATTATAGCGGTTTCTTTTAATCTTCTGTATTTTGTTACCGATTCTTTTAATACCGTTTTGGAATTATTCCAATTGATTTTATAACCCGATTCCCATGCGTGTTGACAAATTCTAGATTTATTAAAATCGCTCTTTTACTCTAACATCTAACGGTCTAGATGTCTCACCTATATAGAATTTGCCACATTCGCAGGGAATTTTATAAACCACATTTTTGGTATTTTGTTGTATATTGTTTGGTTTAGTCTTTGTTAATAGAGATCTAAGAGTATTTTTTGTTTTAAATGTCGTTCTTATGTTGTATTTATTTCCTACTCTTTTAATTGTGTCAGAAATACCGGGGATATAAGGAATTGTGAGGTTAATTGTTTGAGAGTTATTATTATTGTTATTAATAACTTGTCTGTTTTGTCTAGTATCAAAATTTTTAAGCGATTTATCTATAAAAATTTTTGGGAAATTGTTTTTTATTATATAAATTTTTAATTATATAAACTCATATAAACTTTTAATTACTTCTATTTTGACCGATTTTGAGTGATTTGAAAAGAAATTGAGATACCTGTCTGTGTTTGTCGGTTTTCTGTAAACTGTAGTTTTTAATGTGTTGTTTTGTTTTATTATTAAAGTGTCGAGGAATGGCAATTTATTCTCCTTCTCCATCTCTAAAGTAAACTTAATTGTAGGCTCTCGAGAATTTATATCTTGTAAAAAATATTTAGATCGTCAATGCTATGTTGCCATATAGCAAAAATATCATCAACATATCTAAGCCATATTATTGGCTTTTTAAGAGATTTATTTAATATGTCATTCTCGAATTCCTCTATAAAGATATTACTCATCAAAGGAGAAAGAGAAGAACCCATTGCCATTCCGAAATTTTGTTGATAATAATCATTTTCTAATTGAAAATATGTGGTTTTTAAGCACAGAGTTAATAATTCCAAAATTGTATTTATGTTTAGTTTAGTGCGGTCATTTAATGTTGTGTCATGTTCTCTCTTGTTGTCTCTTGTTGTGTCATCTATTTCTAACTATTAAAAGTGTTTTATCAACTGGTACATTAGTAAATAAACTCACCACGTCAAAACTAACCATTAAATTTTGGTTTGTAATTTTAATGTTCGAACTTTTATCTAAAAAATCTGAAGTATTATTAACATATGAATTTGTTCTATCCGAAAGTGGATTTAAAATGTTTAATAAAAGTTTTGCTAGTTTATAACATGGAGAATCTATACTACTAACTATAGAGTGAAGTGGTATATTAGTTTTGTGTATTTTTCGCAGACCATAGAAATAAGGTGGTTTACTATAATGTGGTGTAAGTTGTGATCCTTCTAGATCTGTAAATTCACGTTTGTGTTTATATAATGTATTGTAAATTTGTCTCTCTATTTTTAATGTTGGATCTGTAGGTATTTTAGTGTAATAGTATTATATTCTATAGTGTCCAGAATAACTGTGACGTTACCTTTGTCTGATGGCAATATTTCAATAGATGTGTCTTTTTTTAATTTATCTATAGCTAACCTTTCCTCATGGTATAAATTTGATTTGATTTTAAATTGTTTTTCTAAGATAAGTTTTAACCTAATTCTGTATTCATTTGCACTTTCCAAAGGTAATTTTTGAGCAACAGACTCTACTGACGAAATAAGGTCTAATTTAGGAACATCTTTCGATGAAACACTAAAATTTAGTCCTTTAGAAAGTACATACTTTTCAGAATCAGATAATATTTTATTTGAAAGGTTAACTACAGTTTTATTAATGAAATTTTTGTCTGTATGTGTATTAATGTGTTTTGTATGTGTTCTATGTTTTTCAATAATTAAATTTTTAAATTTCTTAATGTGAGTATTTTTTTGGATATTGAAGTGATATATGTAACTGGAATAGACACTATTATAAATGTGATTAAAATCTACTTCAGTTACTTTTTCGTATATTTGTTGTATTGTATTATTAATGTCAGTCTTTAATTGTTGTTTAGTTTATATTTGATGTTGGATGCAATCTCTTAAAAGTGCTAAACTAGCCCTATGTAAAATATATATGCTTCTGTTTAAATAAATAAATGTTCAAATAAATAATGTTCAAATAAAGGAAAAAAATATACACCACAATCATTCAGACATTACTATTGATGAGAATGCTCTTTTTGCATTTCATGTAGGAAGATATTAAAACACCTTTTTATAGAAATGGCCTAGCATGTCCCATTTTCAAGTACAGAGAGAAGCAGCTCCTTTATATAATAAGGTCTTTCATAAGTTCATAAATTTTAGTCGTCGATTTTAGAAAAATCCAGCTGATAAGTTTTGTTATATATGGGGACGATTTATTTTAATCACAAACTAGATCTATATCCGAAGAAGTCAAAAAATCCTATCTTTTATATTTTAAGTGCCAAATTGGACATCAAGATAAAAGTTGGGCTTCTCATGGTTATTGTGTGAGTTATCATGTAAGTGAAGTGGATTGATCGTAAGAAAACATTCTATGCTGTTTGCTGTTGCTATGGTGTGAAGCGAATCTACTGACCATATAAGTGATTGCTACTTTTGTATCACTACAACAGAAGGGATTTCAAAATAGCAAAATTTAAAAATTTGCCTTCTATACTTAGGTCAGTTCCTCATAGCCAGGAACTAACCTAAGTCTTTAAACCTGATCAAAATGTTTCCCGGTGAATCTAATTCTTCATCAGGATATGACCCACAACTTCCTGAGAACACCAGTTGACCCAATATTTTTTAACAATTACCAGTGAATCTCACTTAATAACTTAGAATTAATTAAATGATTAGTACGTGACCTGGGATTGTCAAAACAAATATCGAAACTTCGCGAATCCGTCTGTTGTGATATTGGTAGTTTAATGAATGAGCTTAATATTGAACATGTACCTTCCGAGTGGCATTTTTTCATAGATTCGTCGAAATACAGCTTAAGAACAGTTTTGCTTGATCATGGAATCAAAAACCGACCTATTCCTTTAGTCCATTCCGTGACAATGAAATAAACGTAATACAACTTAGCAACCATACCAAACCGCGTTAAAAATAAACAGTATCAGTGGGATATTTGTGGGGATTTAAAAGTCATAGTTATATTGCTAGAACTTCAAGGGGGGTTTTACAAAGTATTGCTGTTTTTTGTGTCTACGGAACAGTAGCAACAAAAGAACATTACAGTAAGAAATATTACCCTTATAGAACTTCTTTTGAATCTGGTACTTCAAACATAAACTCCTTGTTAACCCAATAATGGTAGTTCTTCCGCCTTTCCATATTAAGCTTGGACTAATGAAAAACTTTGTCAAAACCATGGACAAAGAAGGTAATGGTTTGGTACATGGTATCTAAAAGAAATATTTTCTCAATAAAGTGATGCAAAACTAAAAGAAGGCATATTTATTGGATCTCAAATCAAATGAAAAATAATTGTTAGATTGGAAGTGTAGTGAACGGATTTCTGGGCAACAAGAAAGAAGAAAACTATAAAAACCACTTAGATAAACTCTTAAAAGCCTATGAAACACTAGAATGTCGCATGTCCTTAAAAATGTATTTTTTATATTCCCATTTGAATTTTTTCTGGAAAATTTGGGCGCAGTAAGCGACGAACAAGGAAAAAGGTTTCACCAAGACATCAGCACGAGAGAAGCTAGATACCAGGTACGCTGGAACCCTTCTTTGTGGAGCGACTACTATACGTTCTTAAAAAGAGATGATGTTACAAAACAAAACAAAGAAGAGTGAAAGTTTTTGTCGCTCCGTGACATCTTATGTAATATATTTTTTTATTCACATAATCCTCAGTAATATCTTTGTATAGATTGTCCCCCCACCGACCCCATGTAATAAAAAAAACTGTACGTGTTAGAGTATTATTACAAAATACCACAGATACACCTATTTTCATTACTGTTATCTAAAAAAAGTTTAAATTTGTTGACCTGTTCGTCGGGAAATGTTCGGATTTGTTCCTCGGGAAAAAAATTAAGTCGTATACCTTTTGTTGTCACCAAACTTTAGTAATTTACTTTGTCTTAAAGTTAATGTCGTTTATAATGTCTTGCTCCGAACCTACAAAAGACTCCGTAACATGAATTGTTTCATTGACTAGCAAGGTATGTATTATAGTTGTTCATTACATTAATTTGTTAGCTTCTATTGATTGCGCGGTTGGTTCTTGGTAAAATGTAGTAATAATAATAATAATTAAAATACTTGGTATTTGTTTCACAATATATTCAAGATATTCTCTGATATGTTTCGACGATGTTCGCGACGATTTTCAAAGAGCGTTATGTATAAACTAAACTAAAGTTTCAAAGTTCTCTGTAATGAAGGTCGGTTTTTTTGTCTCGTTAAATTTATGACACTTTCAATAATTATTGTAGTTCGGAAGTCTACCTGGGTGTTTGTTAGATTTTTACCGTCGTATACACCTTTTTTAATTTCGGAAATTTCAAAGTAATTTAATAGCCTGCTTTTATTGCAGCTATTAATTTGGCATTACTTTTGTTAAAAAAATGATTCTAGTCTATGCATTGTTATATATATATATATATATATATATATATATATATATATATATATATATATATATATATATATATATATATATATATATATATATGCACATATATATATATATATATATATATATACATATATATATATATATATATATATATATATATATATATATATATATATATATATATATATACATATTCCACCCTACGCAAATAAAACTAACCCTAACAGAAGAGCTTGATAAACAACCAGCACAGAACTGGCAGGAATTGAAACAAAAAATTATTAAAACAGCCTTAAAGTTGGTCCTTTTACAAAAACGTAGAAAACCGTGGTGGGATGAAGTTTGCGAGTAAGCAGTATTAACCCGAAGTAAAGCATTTAAAGAGTGGAACAGTCAAAAAACAGCAATAAACTATAACATCTTTATAGAAGTAAGAACAGAAACATCGAAGCTAATTAGACAAACTAAAAGAAAATATAAAAACAATCAACTTAATGAAATAGAAAAAGATTTCCAAAAAATAGCACCCGAAATTTTTACAAAAGATTTAAAACTAAATTAATAGGCTATCAACCCCAAAGTCTTTGCTTCCAAAAGGAAAACGGACAATTAGCTCTAAATAACCAAGACAATTGCAAAGCACTTTTTTGAAGAAATATTTTGAACAACTACTAAACTGCCCTGAATCCTTAAACAGATAACCAACCCTAAACCCTGGACAAACAATTCCATATTCATTACCACCGAATGAAGATTAAATAATTAGCCAAATCAAGCGACTTAAAAGTAACAAAGCTTCTGGTGAAGATGGAAAAACTTTACAAGAAGTTTGGCGAACCGAACGGATTCTGGAAGATTGGAGAGATGCTCTAATCCATCCAATACATAAGGAAGGAGATAGAACGGATGTAAACAACTACAGAGGGTATCTCTTCTCCCAGTTTGCTACAAGATTCTATCTTAATGTCTACTAGACAGAGCACAGGGACAGTTAGAACCTAAAATTGGTGAATATCAAGTAGGTTTTCGACCGGGCAGATCCTGCCCTGAACAGATCCTGAATCTAAAGTTGATTCTAAGACATCAAAAACTGTACAATAAAAATCTCGTCTGTACATTTGTGGATTTCAAAAAAGCATATGGTTCTATTGACCGCGAATCTTTATTCCAAATCTTGAAAGCACAAGGACTAGATCTGGAAACGCTGGCCATTATTAAGGTCAAAAGTTAAATTCATGGGTGACATCTCAGAGCCCTTCGAAATTAAAACTGGGGTGAGACAAGGGAATGGACTCCCGCCACTCTTATTTAACTGTGTTCTAGAAAAAGTAATACAGGAGTGGCGTGAAAAAAAGTAGAGCCTGAATATTGACCAGCCCATTAAACTGGGGAGAACCAACATCAAAATAGATTGTCTGGCGTTTGCTGATGATTTAGCAATTTTGGCTCAAGATATATTAACGGCACAAAAACTGATTGAAATCCTAAAAGAAACAGCAGAAAAGGTAGGACTCCAAATTTTCTTTGAAAAGACACAATAAATGACCAGCAACAGACTAAGAACACCATTTCTAAAAACAAAATATGGTAACATCAGACGAGTCTCTCAATTCAAATATTTGGGTGAAATAATCATGGAAAACGGGTTGGAAAAAGCGGCCAATAAGGGTAGATGTCAAAAAATGGAAACTGCATTGAGACTTACACAAAATATTTACAACAAAAAATGTATATCTATATTTTAAATATAAACACATATTATATTTTATTTCGTATACTTCTGATTGTCACAAAATTTTGCTTTTTCTTTGTTGTTACTAGCGATGAAAAATTATTCTTATTAGTTTGTACATAAAACTCTGAAAATGGTTGCGAGGCCGAAACATGTCAGAGAATATCTTGAATATACTAGACTAATTCAAAAGTTCGCTGAGCGTAAATGAAAAAACAAGAAATGACTTTATTCTTCCGTATATTCTCCGTAAATACATTTTTTCCAGCGGTTCTTCAATTCATTTATTCCATCTTTGAAGTGATTTTCTGAAAGTCTTTTAAAATACTCATCTACGACTCCTATAATTTCTTCGCTAAACAAGGTCTTTTCTCACGATTTTTTGCGTCCAATTGATTCAAATAGTTTGAGTAATACTGTCCTTTACTTCAAAACCACTTTGAGGGTAATCAATTAACAAAATGCCTTTCGCATACCAAAATACTGGATGTCATAAACTTTTTGGTCTGTTTTAACCGCTTTGGCTGCTTCGGAGCTGAACAACCGGGATCAGTCTACTCTGGGGTTTGTTGTAGCAGTTCAGGATCATAGTGGTAAACGCAAGTCTCATTCATAATTACAAAACGACGTTTAAAATATATTTTATTATTTCGAAAAATACAAATGTTGGTTAGAGTTAGAAGTTTCACTCAAGGTCGTGCGGCACCTATCTGCACATAGTTTTCTCAAGCCTACTTCCTTTTTCAAAATATGAAACACCCGTTCAGTTGATATGTCCATGGGCTTAGCAATTTTAGTCAAAGTCAATTGTCTGTTATTCATAACCATATCATGTATAGAGTGAATTATTTGTTTAGTAGTTGAAGTGCAACTACTGAACCACCTATGAACGTCGAATAAGTTATTCGACGTTCAGACCGAGGATCATTATCCAAGCTTGTATGATCACGTTGAAACTCACCTGCCCACTTACAAACCATTGTTTTTGAAGGAGCAGAATCCCCTAATACATTTATCATTTCACCATGACTTTCCATTGCATTTAAATCTTTTTTTACTAAAATTTAATCACTACACGATTTTCAATATATTCCATTTTAAAAATAATACTGATACGTTAACTATAAGCTGCTGTTTTTGTACGGTTGAATCGAAAGATCGACTTGAAACTTCAGATACGTTCACATGAAGAATGAAACTTCAAAATATAGTAGATTATATAGCTCTTTTACCGCTCTATAAGTGTCACTCCGCGAACTTTTCAATTAACCTGGTGTTGTGAAACAAAACAAAAACCAAGTGTTTTAATTATTATCATTAATTTGTTAGTTCTAGTTCAAGTCATCATTTTTGCTCATTGTAATTGTACAAATTGAAAATAGCAATAAAAGCTGTGAACATTTTTTATTACAATTAACTATTAAAAAAAAGGAAGTAAAGTCCAAACGTATTTCTCCTAAAAATAAAAATCTACCTACCTTTTTCTGTCTCAATTTTATGGCCAATTTTAGCCGGTTTAAGTGCATCCTGTCCCCATGTTCGAAAGCAGGCCCCGTCGGATCATGATTCAGCAAGACCTCGAGTTCGTACGAGCTGCGAGTGTGGTCCAGAAGGGCGGTGGCAAAATCCTGACACTGTTTCCGCAGTTCCTGGTACTCGCCACGAAATTCGTGTTCCATAAAACTCAATCTGAAAACAAATTCGGTCCGGTGATTAACGTCACTTACCGGCGTACAGAATGTCTATCCCGGGTTAAATTAGATTTAACTTTCGTGAAATTAATTACCTAATATGACTCGAGATTTGATGGGGAAACAATGCGTTAAGAAGCTTTTGAACAGAATGATTTTAACGTGCCGCGACTTCGTGACGATTTTCAACATACACTCACTTTAACCATACAATTCAAGAAACCTTATGTTACAATGTTAAACACAAATAAATTTAACACTAAACACCGAATCACTTTGTTTAAAGTTCTCGACGCACGTTTCGCTAACCATGTTAGCATCATCAGCAGATGATGTCAAAGTCCAGGTCTGAGCTCCATAAGTCATCACAGGTGGTATTCATCTTAATCAATTATCAATTAGCTCCTGATTAAATCATCCCCTGATGATGCTTACATAGTTAGCGAAACGTTCGCCGAGAACTTCAAAAAAAGTGATTCGGTGTTTAGTGGTAAATCTCTTTGAGTTTACTGTTTCATACCGAAGATTCCAATAGAAGAATTGATACAATGTTGTTATCTAATTGTTACAATTTTATTTTAAGATTTCCCATAAAAAAAGCAAATACATTTTTCGCAATAACTTTAATAACTTTTCAATTTATATTTATTTAACTATGTTAGCATCATCAGGATAAGTCTATATCTAAACCTTATCTATTGGGACCATATGAAATCAATTCTTCTAGTGGAACCTTCGGTATGAAAAACTAAGCTTGAAAAGATTTACAACTAACACCAAATCACTTTTTTAAATTTCTCGACGCATGTTTTGTTAACCATGTCAGCATTATCAGGAGGTGATTCAATCTGATTGATTTCTGATTGAAGATTGAATCATCTCCTGATAAGGTAGTGGCAAATCTCTTAGAGTTTGATATAGAAAATAAAATGTTCCAAAAGAATGGACAAATGCCCTGATTATAGCAATAAAACAAATAAAATCAAAGGTAGACAGAGCCTATGTAAACCTACTGAGATGCATGTATGATGAAGCTACAGCGAGAGTTCACATGGATGATCTTGAAGTTAAAATCAATATAGAACGGGGTGTACGGCAGGGTGACCCAATATCCCTTGTTCTTTTGTCAGCCTACCTTGAAGAGGTATTCCGTAATCTGGATTTAGAACCTGATGGAATAAAACTAAATGGTGTATACTTAAGCCACCTTAGATTTGCAGATGATATCCTTATCTTGTCACAAAACCCAGATGAACTATAAAAACACATACAAGAGCTGCAGAAGGAGGGATAACCATTTGGCTTGAAAATAAACCTGAAAAAGGGTCAGGTTATGTTCAACAAATTTACTGAAAACAGAAGTATATCTATTTTAGGCAGTGACTTAGAGGTGGTGGACCACTACATATATCTTGGGCAAAGGATTTCAATGGAGTAGCAGGTATTTGGCAGGCTCAACATGGTGTTTAAAAACAAACTCCCACTTTGTCTGAAGGGAAAAGTTTTTGATCAGTGCGTGCTGCCTGTTCTGACATACGGAAGTGAAATATGGACACTCACATCATAGTCAATTCAAATACTTCGGGTAGTACAGAGGGGATTCGAAAAGTGTATTCTGGCATTACAAAGCGGGACAGAAAGACCTGCATATGGATCAGAGAACAGACGAAAGTATGTGACATCATTGCACAGGTGCAGGAATTGAAATGGAGGTGGGCAGGCCATATAGCGAGGTGATGTGACGACAGATGGACTAAAGCAATCCTGGGATGGATACCGCGTGATCATAAGCTTCCACGAAGAAGGCTTAAAACACGATGGATCGATGACATCATCAAGTATATTGAACCCGAATGGCAAAGGAAAGCTTAGGACCGCGCGAGTTGGAAGCATGCTGGGGAGGCCTTCATCCTACAGTGGATCGACAATTGTGATTGTGAGCCCGGCCCGTGGAGCACGGAGGAACTTTTCTTTGATTTTTATTACTTTTCTCCACCAGCACACTAGACTATTTTTCATAGATAAGAAGAGAAACCATTTGGAATAGCTTGGAGAAGAAAAATATAAACATCTTATCGCAGTAACCAAAAGCATGTATCAAACAACAACAAACCAAATTAGATCGAACGATAGAGTATCTGGTCCTTTTACAACAATGGATATAGTGAGACAAGAAGGACGACTGAGTCCGCTACTGTCTATAAACACAATAGATACAACAATCAAAATATGCAACAATAAATTTAAGAAATATTTTGTGGGATGGATAAGGATGAAGCCCGTTAATGCCGAAATGTGTATATTTGCTAACGATATTGTTCTTTTGGCAAAACCTAAAGAAGAATTAAATCGTTTATGAAGAAAGAACGAACACTGTATCGTGGCGACGAGGAAAACCGATGCCTGGAAGCGGAGCCGAGCGCCGAGCGAACAGCCCCGAACACCCCGATACAATCTGTGCAATCGCCGGCCGTCTATAAGAGCGGGCGCAACGATCCGTGCACGTCAGTTGAACTCTTCAATCGAAGCAAATAACAATAAGCAAATATCGAAGCAAAAAGGCTAATGAGATTTTGGCGATACGGGGTGGCTCTTTACAGAACGAATGTATCGATACCCGGAATGATTTAGAAAGATTATCTACAATCTGTAAAAATATTCAATGTAATATATCTATACATATATATATATATATATATATATATATATATATATATATATATATATATATATATATATATATATATATATTGGAGTTTGAACATATCCCTCACCCAGCATATAGTCCCGACTTTGCTCAGTCGGATTTACCAGGTCTGTAAATATGAAACCGGCATTTGCATTTCCTTGTTGACAGCTGACAAAGACATTGAATTCACAACAATACAAGTGCATAGTTTGTAATAGCATTGACCATGTCGAATTTTGTGCTTGGAAACTACAATTTGCGCGCATCATTGATTTTCTGTTACCCTTGTTGGATGAGGCTGATGCTCAAACACCACAACAACTCGTAGATAAATTAAATGTGACACGAAAAGCCGTCTCTATACGTTTAAAAGCCATGAGAAAGATCTAGAAGAGAAGCCATGAGATCACGTATGGGTCCTGGTGGGCCAGTTTACCGGAAACCAACCCACACCAACAGATACCTGAATGCAAGGTCCCATCACCATCCAGCACAATTTCAAGGGGTTGTCAACACCTTGATTTCTCGGTCTCTCCGACTATCTGAAAACATCCACCGAGAAAAAGAGCTCAAAACAATCACCGACGCTCCAAAGCAGAACGGCTACTCAGAGTATAGCATAAAGAAGGCTATTAACTATCAAAACAACCAACAGAAGTCAAAACGGTTTCCGCAGCTTTCAGTCTTCAGACAAACATTGAGAATGCCAAGTGTGACCTTGGCGAAACGTCAGCACGTTCCCAACAAACGGGACACAAACGATCGGATGTACTCCCGGACTAATAGTCTAATGTATTATATATATTTATATATATAGATATGTATATAAGTTTTTGTAAAATGCAAAAAAAAACTATTTTCTTTTCGTCCGCAAATCGTGAGGGAAACTGATCAAGCCATTTTTATATATATAACAAAAAAAACAATGATCGAATCACCCGTGTCTAATGACTGTATTGTCTGACCAATAAAGTGTTTATATACATTCTCGTATAACACCATATATTTTTCTTGAAAATATTAGAAATAAAACAAATAATGGAACCTTGTACGTATGTATGGGAAGGGGAAGCTGTATAAAGAAAACATAAAAGTTTATGATGGGAAAGATTATTTATATGTGGTTATAAAAAAAACGACTGAGTTCATTTATTATAGCTTACTAAAGTTTGTTATGGGTTTTTAATTGAAACTTCTTGAGAAACCATTAAAAAACATCCTTTTCCAGTTAATTTTATTCGATATAATGGCGGTTCTTCTATAAATAAAAGTTGTAAAATAAAGATACTATTTTCAGATAAGAAGGGTTATATTTTGGACAAACTAATTCAAGAGGGTCCGTACAAACAATTAATAGGGGTTAGGTTAGGTTTGGTATTTGCCTTTTTGATATACTTAGTTATTGAGTGTTTAAAAAATGTACACCTGGAGGTTATTCCTCGAACTTTAGGCCGTTGTTTTCGATGACATCAACCGGTACCACGATCACTTAATGAAAGTAAAAAAAACTAATGCAGCCAGATTTACCTCTTCTTAAGTCCTTAGTTATTTTCACTGCTAAAACTGAGCCATGGTCTAGAACATGTGTACCAGGTTTTATCATGTATTCGAAGTATTGCCCATCGCTAGCTATATATTTTTGCCACTTGTCTGACAATTTGTGAATGCCACGCTAAAAAAAACGGTTGCTTCTTTGAGGCAAACCAGTCATCGAGCCATTTTCGTAAGAAGTGAAGCGCTGCTCAGCAAATGCGTGTCCCATCGATGCATATAAGTAGTAATCAGACAAATAAACGCCTCAACCGTTTCCTTGACCAGTTTTGCTGTGTGTGATGGTGTATTATCGTGAAATAAAATCATTTGGTGTTGTCTTTTTTGATATTCTGGTTATATTTCACGCAAAGCTTAATTAAAAAACGATCATTTGTTGTTGGAAGCGTTCAGTATTAATGGTTTCGCCAGGTTTTACCAGTTGATAATAGATCACAGCCTTTTGATCCCACCAAACACAGAGCATTGTCTTCTGTCCATAGCGATTTGGGCTTGCAGTCGATGTGGATGATTCGCCTGGAGTTACACATGATCTTTTATATTTAGTGTTTTCAAAATATATCCACTTTTCATCGTCAGTCACAATTCGATGCAGAAACTACTTTTTCTTGTACCTGGCGAGCAGCATTTCGTAACTGGTTTTTAGATTTTCCTGGCGTCTTTCATTCAATTCATGTTCATTTCCCATGGCTTTCAAACATACAGAGACGACTTTTCGTGTCACATTTAATTGATCCACGAGTTGTTGTAGTATTTGAGCGTCATCATCATCCAACAATGCTTGCAATTCGTTGTTTTCAAACTTTTTCGGAGGTCTTCTACGTTCTTCATTTCTCACGTCAAAATCGACACTTTTGAATTTTTTAAACCACTCAAAGCACTGTGATTTACCAAGAGCATGTTAACCATAAGCTTCGACAAGCATTCGACGCAATTCTGCAGATGTTTTATTCAAATGGTAACAGAAAATCAATGATGCCCGCAAATCATAGATTCCGGGCACAATCTTCGATATGTTGTCAAGGCTGTTACAAACTATGGTGTTGTATGAAACGTGACAGACCTGGTAAATCCGACTGAGCAAGGTCGGTGCTATATGCTGGGTGAGAGAAATGTTCAAGATCCAATTCTTTAAGTTTTGAGGTGGTTAGGTATGAAGTATATGGTCTTACTGTAGTAGGACTGTTTTACGGTTGACCAAAAGTTGGATTTTTTCGTCCAGGACTTTCAAAATCAGCTGAGAATGGTAGAGTTATGAATGTATCGCCTTACCATCAGAAACCAACGCAAAACAACTGAATTCCTTCAAAATTCCACTAAACCCAGGGCATGACGTTTTTGACAAATATTTCTTTAGTTGGTACCGAAAAAGCTGGTTGCCTGCTGTAACGGGTACAAATTAATCTAAATCCATTTTATTGCTTTAAAAGTATTTTCCCTTTTTTGTTTCCGTACGCCATTCTTTTTCTTTCGTCAAAGTGTCACTGAGCAGAGTGTGGAGTCACAACTAATTAAATACATGTGATTCATTCCATTTTTCCTCCGATCTTCCTTGGGTCCACTAATCAACCATCTTTTGTCGCAGTTTTCGCCCAAGAGGTTATTTTGGTAGGAGATTGTCACCGGTTTTTCGTTGTACGCAGTGTGCAATTGAAAGGTTGTTTTTTCCGTTGAGCTTTGGGGTGAAAGGCCTCTATGGTACAATAATATAGTTTATTGTATTTTAACGAATTTGCACCTCGAGGTCCCAAGTATAAGACCGCATCTTTAGTTATATGTTGGTTTGATTAGTAGTCTTATGTGTACTCCTTTTGAGAGGATTTGGACACCCAACTCATGGGAGGGTCACTATCACTCCATTATGGTGCCCATTACACCGGGGCTGCGTTGAAACTCTTTACAGGGTCCTTGAACGGAGCCGAATTTAGGTGAGGCGTACCGCTCTACTTCCCTTTCCACCCTTGTGGAAAGTTTGACTCCGATATCCACGTTTTTCGTTGTTTTCTTATTATCTGCCTTATATTATCTTATTTTTACATTTATCTCAGATAATAAATATGGAAAGGCCGATCTTCCTGCTAAGTGAGCCTTTGTGTCACCTTTTGTCTCACCTTTTGTGTGAACCATTTTAATTTACTTTTACTTTTACTATTATTATTTTTTACTTGTTATTTTGGGAGCCGCAGTGCGCCGCGACCTAGCTAACTAGCTGAACACCAATATTATTCAATTCTTCTATTGAAACCTTTGATGTGAAACACTAAACTCAAAGAGATGTACAACTAAACACCAAATCACTTTTTTTCAACTTCTCGACGCACGTTTCGTTAACCATGTTAACATCATCCAGATTCTTCATCTAAATCATTTAGATTAAATCATCTCCTGATGATGCTAACATGGTTTAGCAAAACGTGCGTCGAGAAGTTGAAAAAAATGATCTGGTGTTTAGTGATAAATCTCTTCGAGTTTATATGGTTACTATTGATAACTTCACCACTACCTCCTAGCAATAGTGTGGGATAGTCCTAATTCTCCAAAGTTTCCTAGTGCTTGTTTTAGGATTTGCTCATAAAATGACGGCATCGACAGAACGTCGACGATCTGATCTTCCCCTATCCAACCATTGAGCCAATCTTCGCCGATTGTCGTAAAGAATCCACTTTTCATAGCACGTCACAATTCGTTCGAGAAAACAGTTTCACTCAACTTCACTGCACACTTTAAAAAGAAGGGCAGACGACACGTCAAAATGACGATTTTTTGATTTTCATTCAATTCCTGCGGCACCCATTTATCGAGCTTTTCTGTCTTTCCAATCTCCTCCATATGGTTTGAAATCATCATATGCTTTACGCCTAATTCAGAGGCAAACTCCCAAACAGTTGTACGCAAATTGGCTTCGACTAAGGTCGATTGTCAATATCCGATCACTACGCGCCACCATCTTCAAGACTCTCATCACCGCTGCGAAATTGTTCATTAGTGGTTTCGGAGTCAAACGTATCGTAGATATCGTGAGCTGTTTCGATAGCTTTCTAGCCTAGTTTGAAACAAGAAAATTGTGTGAATTTGCTTTTTGTCCATGTTGCATCTAATGCTCTAAACAATTTGCCCAAAATAATTTTTTAGAACAAAACTAATACCACAGTTAGATAAATCGAAAAACGCTCTTTAAAATGATATATAAAGTCAAATTACTTTAACACAAACTAATTTCAAAATACAGCATTTAAAATTAAAATAACAAAAATCGCAATAACTTTCTTAACAAGCTAATAACTGGCAATAATCTTATTTTCAATTCTGTGAAAAATAAATTACTTATTTTAAATCCCAAAAGTGCCAAAATGGTATGCCTTACCAATAATTCAAACCATGAACATCAGTGAAACCAATAGCATCACCCATTGATTATCACCGGATACACTTAGCAAAATGGTTGGTAAACGAATTTGAGAATCTACCACACCAAGTATCTTCCTGCTCTTTGATTAATTCAACACAATTCATAAGAAAAGTTCAAAACGCACTTCTACAGGAGAATGATGTCTTGGCATCCTTTAACGTAGCATTGTCGTTTCCGAGTGTACCGATTCCACATATAATATTTTTAACGGTTTCAATAACAAAATTATTACAGAATAACGTTTCGAGCCACCTCGTATATACAAGGTGCGTTTCACAAAAAAAAAATATTTTTAGGGGCGCCATCTTCTGACGGGGGTAAGCGTTGGAAAGGTGTATCCTTCACAGACGTTCTGACAAAATGTCATGACATTCGGAGCCTTACAAGCCAAGTTACCGGGCTTAAAGAGTCAGTGTGTTTATACCATCGATCGAAAAATGAACATCGAACATAGAGCGAATATCAAGTTTTGTTTTAAGTTTGGTAAAACATTCACCGAAACCTTTCAATGAATGAAACAAGTGTATGGTGAGAATTGTTGATCCCGTGGCAGAGACCACGAGTGGTTTAAACGATTCAAAGAACGACGTGAGGACATTCAAAAACGTTCGAAAAAATCCGTAGTTACTTAAATTAATATTGAAATTAGGCGTGAAGTTATAAAAAATCAGCCAAAATATTCGTTGCGATACATGTAAATGGAATTGAACAAGATTTAATTCATCGCAGTTTGACCAATCATTTGGAACTGTTTTGTTCTACACAAATTGACACACAAAATTGTTCCGAATCCAGCATTGCTAAGACTTCATTAATGAATTGAAAAAGGACTAAAACTTCAAGTACACCATTATTACTGGTGATGCGACGTGCTGTTTTCAATTTGATTCAGAAACCAAGCGCCAAAATGCCGAATGGAAGCATTCGAGCGAGCCAAATCCGAAGAAAAGCCGTCTCGAGAAATCAAAAATGAAAATTATGCTGATATCTTTCTACGATTCGGAGGGAATTGTGCATAAGGTGTTTGTTTCACCTGGTGAAACCATCAATACTGTGATTTATCTTTATATTATGAAGCGTCTGTTGTCGCGTATTGGTCGAGTGCGGGCGCAATACCGTCAACAAGACCGCTGGTGCTTGTTGCACGAAAATGCGCCGTCCCATAGCTCGACACTCATCACTGATTTTTTTACACAACATGGCATTTTAACCATCAATCATTCACCATACTTGCCTGATTTGACTCTCTGCGACTTCTAGCTCTTCGAAAATCTTCATTTGCCGATGAAAGAATAGCCTTATGTGATATTAAAGTCATTTAAAAGGCATCGACCGCCATCCTGAAGGACATATCTTTGGGCGAGTTCAAAAATGTATTCGTCAACCTAATTGGCCGTGCAAAAAATTGTATTGGCGCGCAAGGAGACAATTTTGAATAAAAATAATATTTTTTTGCCGAAAAAGATTTTTTAAAGTCCTGTTTTCCGCGAAACGGACCTTGTATAACAAATTTTAGTAAAAGCCATACCCCTATGGAGAACAAAATAACTAGCCTATACGATTTTAACTCAAATCCAATTATTTCTCTCACCCTTTCGCAAGCAAAAACGTCCGAAAAGGATGGGTTTTTACCTTCTGAGCTCCCAGGAGAGTTCGAAAGCCGTCAATATTGGATCCTTTGACGATAGGGCAATGAGGGACGGGGATGCCAATGCCCTGTACGCGTTGATTCTCGATCTAGAGTGTCGGAGAGAGTCCTCGAGCCTGGAGGTGACGCACTCGTCGCATCCACATCTGAAACGAAGTCTCCTTTTAATTAGTTAGCTTGATGAAATATGTTCGTTAGAGTTGTTTCTATAAAGCTTGTGAATATATATATATATATATATATATATATATATATATATATATATATATATATATATATATATATATATATATATATATATATATATATAGATTTAATGAATCAAAAATTAAAATTTAAAATTTCCACTCTATTTAAAATTGTATGTATATTAATTGTTACGCCGTTTTCATTTTAATTTCTTTTTACAAAAAACATGATATTCTTTCAATTCTTCTATTGGAACCTTTGGTGTGAAACACTAAACTTGAAGAGATTTACCACTAAACACCAAAACGCTTTTCTTGAACTGCTCGACGCACGTTTCGCTAACCATGTTAGCATCATCAGGAGATGATTTAATCTGAGCGTCTTAATCTGAAAAAAAGCGTTTTGGTGTTTAGTGGTAAATCTCTTGAAGTTTAATGATATTCTTTGTTTAATTTTGAGTTGATATATTTTTGACTTTGATTCATTTAATAAATTCATTAATTTTAGATTTTTTTGTTTTTTAATTATAACCTAACAATTTTGGATTTTTCACTTGCAGCTGAATGTCAAAATGGAAACTGCACACAAAATATTTACAACAAAAAAACATTACAACACAGTTATAAAGCCAGAATGTCTATATGGGGCACAAACGCTCATTTTGAACAGAAAGAGAGACATCGAGGATATTGAAAAGAAGGAAAGAAAAATCTTAGGCCCCAAACAAATAAATAGCACAATATACCGACTGCGAGAAAACAAAGAAATCAAACAGGTCACAAATATATATATATATATATATATATATATATATATATATATATATATATATATATATATACATATTCCACCCTACGCAAATAAAACTAACCCTAACAGAAGAGCTTGATAAACAACCAGCACAGAACTGGCAGGAATTGAAACAAAAAATTATTAAAACAGCCTTAAAGTTGGTTCTTTTACAAAAACGTAGAAAACCGTGGTGGGATGAAGTTTGCGAGTAAGCAGTAAAGCATTTAAAGAGTGGAACAGTCAAAAAACAGCAATAAACTATAACATCTTTATAGAAGTAAGAAGAATATATATATATATATATATATATATATATATATATATATATATATATATATATATATATATATATATATATATATATAGCGATATGAGAAGAAGAAAACTTAAGTTTTATGGATACTTAAAACGGATGAATCCTAGTAGGCTAACTAGACAAATAGTCGAATTTTATGAAAATAGGAGTAGAGCTCAAGTAGAAATAATTAAACGGATTGCTGCAATTAAAGAGGACCTAAGATCAGCAAATATTACATATAGTGAAATTCAGAATAGAGGCTGTTTCAGACACAGAGTTAACGTCTGAAAGGTTGACCAGAGAGAAAAATGTAGGAAGACTGGAACAACTTGGTCTGACGAAACAAAAAAAGCTCATAGCGAAAGAATGAAATCAGTACGGGCGCAAAGAGAAGCTAACAACAAAAAACGCCTCTAACTGTACTTCGTGTGGTTCACCAGAGCCCATACGTGAATAATAATAACAAAAATGTTCATTTAGGCGGAGACGCAGGTTGTTGTGTGTTCCACATGAGATTGTGGAACCCAACGGTTGGGTGTGTGATGACACTCAGCTACTGTGGACGCTGAACTGTGTGACGAGAAGTCGGCAAAAACATAAATATGTTCATATATATATATATATATATATATATATATATATATATATATATATATATATATATATATATATATATATATATATATATATATATATTTATATATATATAAATTAAGTTTTTTTCAGTTAAATACATAATAAAAAAATTTATTTATTTAAGATTATTAACTTTTTTTCTCTACAAAAGGAATGCTATAAAGTCGAATTGACAAAGTGAACCGCTAACAAGCAAAATAATGAATCGTATGTTTCCTATCAGTTTTTTGGATATTTATACAATTTTATATAATTATAATAAAAGCTTAATCAGGTGTTAACCACATCACCGGAATGTAGGTCATACCGGGGCGGTGTTGATGAACCATGTTATATATATATATATATATATATATATATATATATATATATATATATATATATATATATATATATATATATATATATATATATATATATATATATAACCAATATTTTTATGGAACACTTTGAAACTCAGGCCATTAACATCAGTCCGTTGAAACATACTTGCTGGTTCCGATATGCAGGTGACACCTTCGTCATTTGTCCGCACGGACCACAATCTTTAAATATGTTCCTTTCGAATTTGAACAGTATACATCCCCAGGTCCAATTTACAATGGACATTGAAAACAATTCTGCTCTCTATTTTCTTGACGTTCTAATATCAAAAACGCCAGAGCAAAGTTTCTCCTATTCTGTCTATCGTAAACCCACCCACACAAACCGTTATCTAAATGCGAACTCCCATCATCATATATCCCAATTAAATTTGGTAGTCAAAACTTTAGTCACGAGATCACTAAGATTGTCGGATAGAGAACATAGGTAAACAGAACTTAATTCATTAGAAACGGCACTAATTCAAAATGGCTATGACATGCGTCAAAAAAAAGGCATATTAATAATGTTCAAGCAACTGGTCATTCCAACCAATCTACTAGAAGAATTGTCCCAAAATCCCAAAGTTCTTTTGCCATACATCAAGGGAGTTAATGATAAAATTTGCCACGTATTCGGATCCCTTAATATCGAAACGATATTTACAACAGAAAGAAATATATCCAGTTTCCTCAGACCTGTAAAGGACAATATTCCACAAGAGTTACATGGGGTCTATAAGATTCCTTGTTCTGGCTGCTCCCAATCATATATCGGTCAAATTAATAGATGTATCCAAAATCGCATATACCAGTATTCTCGCGCCGTTCGAAAATCTTATCTCTCCTTGAATTTAGCAGAACATCATCTTCAAACGGGTCACAAAATAGATTTCGACAAGGCCAAAGTAATCGCACCAAAGCACCTATATATTCTTACAAACCCCGCATAATTCGTGAAGCAATTGAAATCGAAAAACGTCCAAACTGCTTAAACAAGAGGGACGACGGTCTTAGAGTTCCAAATACATGGAAACCGCTTATTTCCAAATTGTCCATCCGAAACCCTTCTAGTCAAACGTCCACCTCTCGTCTCACCCCCACCCCTCAACCGAGCGCCACACCTACAACCTCACCTATTAATACAGAGGTTGCGCCGTCCACGTTCTTTTCTGGTTGTGAACTCTGGGGAGTAGGCAGATTGAGGCCTCGGAGAAAATCAACTAGATTCTCTTGAAAATGTCTTCAAAGTGGAAGCCGAAACGTCGAGAGACAGGGTGTTCCATAACTTATCCGCCATAGAGCAACTGGTGATTGTAGAGATCACAATAAGAGGATTTAGTCAATAAATGTGTTGGCAAATTTTAGTTATTAAAATGATACAGAATATTGAAGGTGAAAATAAATTTTCAAAAAATTGAGATAATTTAAAAACGTTTGAAGATATCAGGTTCAAAATTGGGATAGTTGGATTTTCAAAGGCGACAAATCCGAATTTAGTACTATTTTCAGCCTAGTTCCTAGAGGCAGCTTGCTACCTACTTTGTGAGGAATTTTTGAAAAAGGAAAAACCCCGATTTTTGAACCTGATATCTTCAACTGTTTTTAGACTATCTCAATTTTTTGTATTTGTTACTTCCTCAGCATTTTGTTACAGTATTTGTTACTTTCTACAGTAGGATTTCTGGCATTTGTTCTTCCGTGGGTATTTTTGTCTTTGATTTGTTTTGATCTTCATATAACTGGGAATAAAATTTTCTAACAACCTCTAGCATTTGCGTACGCGCCCTGCATACTGTGCCATCCTCACGCCTTAAGGCATATATTTGCATTCTTTTATTTCTCAGCTTCTGCATAGCCTTGTTAATTCTTACAGGGTTTTTTGCAATAGCTGCATGTTGAATCGGCGCTTGTCTTCTTTGATACGTTTTCTTATAGTTTTACAGAGTTCAGTGTACTCGACCCTGCCAGAAGGACTACCTGCATTTCTCATTGCCAGCCGTTTCTTCATTAAACCCGGTGATTCTTAGGATCCTCTGCCTTGGGACAGGTCATATTGAAACATATTGAAATACTATATATATATATATATATATATATATATATATATATATATATATATATATATATATATATATATATATATATATATTCGTAAATGTAATCAACGATTCTTCATATTATTTTGAAAAAAGTTTTCTTAAAACATGCATCCATTTCACCATTTCTGTGGAAAACAAAATTTTATTTTTATTTGTCATTTTCGTCAATTGTTGCGAAAATTCAGTTTTTTTGTTTCATTGTCCTCTTAAAGTATCATTTGAAAATAAAATGTAATATTTTTAACATCAAAGTTGAAATTCCTAGCACTAATTGTTCACACGATAACACGTTTTAAACGATTCCCGTCATATTAAGAAACACATGAGTAATTGATTTATTAAATTAAATGATCAGAATGACCACCATGCAAGCCTGGCACCGTTCTGATCTATTTTCCCGAACACGTTGAAAATGTCCTGGGATATTTCCAATTTGGTTGATAGCAGCTTCTCCGTAAATAAGAAGTATATCGTGATATTCGCGTACAAAATGGAATTTTGGATTTGGATGTAATGAAATTTAAATACACACACTGATACACGCTGAAATATTTTTTTCTTTCTGTGATCACTCACTGTTCACGGAACATCTCAATTAGTCAATACGATGTTGTCTCTATCGTATTTTGGCTGATGATGCATGGTTTATTCTTAATTTTTTAAAAATTATTTTAACAATGTTCATTAGTTTATTTGTGGTAAAATATACTTTTACAGACATTTGGTTAAAATGATAATTCGTATCATAGCTTTTCGATTGGCAATTTAATGACTTTCGTATTTTTTTCGCGAAAACCCTTTTGACCCTAATTGTAAGAAATTTTTTCTTTCAAATGATGTCAGAAATCGTTGACTAAATTTACTAAAACTATCTCCCTTAGTTCTTGTCGTATTTTGAGTTATTTTAAATTTTTAAAATACGCCAAACTTAGTGATGAAAAAATATTTATATTATCAATATTATATTAATATTATATTATTTGTATTATCAATACATAGTTAATGTAAGTTTAAATGTCAACTTAATGGTAAGTTTAATAAAATGTTGCACTATATATAGTTTGAAATTGGATGAAATTTGTATCAGCCTTTCTTCCGCACCCATTCTATTCTCCAGATTTGGTGATCCAGAAGTCGAAAAGTTGGTATTATATGATAGACAAACACGTTTTAACGTTATCTTCTCTAATTAAAATCGTTATTGTCGATAGAGTGATGGGGAAAGTAAAGGGCGTGGGAATGTTTATCTAATCAATTAAATGAGAAGTTTTTACATCAGATAATACAAAATAAATGGGACGGAAAACATTACGGCAAATTCAACACGTCGAAGGAAAAGTATTAATTTTTGTTAATAGAATTTGTTAGGTTCTTAACATAAAGTTTTTTTTTCTTAACTTTAGACCAATTTTTTTTAAATTGTTAATGAAAAATATTTCAGAATTATGTTATGCAGACGAGATATTGATCCTAGGGAAAATGCACTTGATCTTTTCTAGGTTGGGTTCTTAAGTTAACCCAGTTATGCCCACAGTCCTACTAGAAGGACTCTTCGCAGATCACTTTGTTATCGACTCTTACGTTAAGTAAACTACTCTGCATGAGATGGCAGCATGTGATTTCTTTAATTAAAAATGTAAACTGACAGTTAAAATTAAATAACTATAAGTTTGCTGTGATTTGTATAGTTCTTGTGTCACTTTAAAAGTTACCATGCCCATGCCAATAGACTTCAAGATGCCTCGGTAAGTTTATTTATTATTTTTTTATTTCCAGGGGCATGCAATTCAGTTGTAGTATTCGAACAGCATATATAAAAAGTTTAAAAAAGTTTTGTTTGTTGTTAACATATGGCATGGTCCGCCGGTGGATCATGCCCACCAAATCTTTGTACCCACTGTCCTTTTAAAAGGACAGTGGGCACAAAGATATTCTTTTTTCAGAGAACTTATACTTGATGATCTTATAAGAATGATAGAAGGAGATAACGATGTCAACACGAACAAAGTGGATATTGTAATTATATCACCAAACAATGCCTGCGACGAATTAACAGATTAACGAATTAACGAATTAACAGAGATTCAGTCGATGATGAGAATCTAAACATAAACAATATTCCTGCTTCTCAACTTAAAGCAGAAGCTGAATTATTTGTATCGGTCGTTGATGAACAAGAAGACGAAGAAGGGGAGAGAAGAAAAAGAAGAGGATTTAATTCCATTGTAGGAAGTTCGTGATTTATTGAAAAAAAGAGAGTATTTAACCGAAATCAAAAATAAGGAATATAAATGGACAAAACACGATTTACACAATTCGCGTTTGAATGTAGAGTGGCACCTGTTTAGTTGTTCATCTAATAACTCATCTCCTGTACAACTCTTCAAAAACTTCATGAATGCAGAAACAATTCAAATGTTTCTAACTCTATCCTTGATCGATATACTCATAGAAAGAGGTATCAAGTATACGGATACTAATAGAATGAATCGACTTAGTAGTTGTCTCTTGGCATCTGATCAAGATTTGAAAAAGAAAAGAGTAGCTTGTGACTGTAGTCTATAATTATTGTGAAATGGTCGGAGAATAATTTGGTACACATGACCTCCAATTATTATGGTATAATGTCACTTCACGCTCTTAGCGGATATTGCCAGAAAGAAAAGAAAAAAATTCCGTACATCAACCACAAAACATTAAAATTTATGAAAATACACTGTGGGCAAGTGGAGAATATTAAAAATATTCAAAAAATAAGGAAAAAAAATCAAAGGAAAAAACATTTCAGGAGAAAGAAAACTGGAATCGGGTGTCCACAAGGATCGGTACTAGGCCCTCAACTATACACGATCTACACACACGACATACTGAGAAACTCAAGAACCAAGTTGCCACTGTACGCAGACAATACAGCAGTGACAATCAGGTATAGAAGAGAAGACATCGTCTGCAAAAGACTGCAAGAGCATATAGATCAAATAACTGACTGGTGTATTGACTGGAAGATCCAGATCAACAGGCAACAGAGCCAAGCAATCCTACTGCAAAAAAGGAAATTGATACCTAAAACCAATATAGAAATAGATGGCGAAATAATAACATGGAGCCAAGAAGCAATATACCTTGGAATTAAATTGGATTCCAAACTCACATGGAAAAAACACATACGAGAAGCGATCAGTAAAACCAAAAATGCCATAAACAGGCTCTATCGGCTGATATGCAGAAAAAGCCAGATGAATCAGCTAAACAGCTCATGATCAAATGTGTAGCAAGGCCGCAATTAACATATTATTCAGCTGCATGGGGATACGTAGCCAGAACTCATATAAACAGGCTGGCGTCAGCAGAAAACAGATGCGTCAGGATGGCAGCAAATGCACCACCATACAAAAGAAATCAGAGGATACACAGCGATATAAACTGGGAACCCCTGCATACCTTCATGAAAAGGAAAGCAGAAAAAGTATTATTAATTGCAAGTAAGAATGAAAATGCAGAACTAAGAAGACTCATGAATTATGATCCGAATGAACTCCTGAAGAGAGCGAGATATTACAAGAGATACAAATTCCAGGTACTCGATTAAAGTAATTAAAATAGTTAAATTTCGTAGAATACAATAACGGGATTTAAATCCCAGCAAATAACTTAAAATTTTTAATGTTATTTATTTTTGGGCAAAATTTCCTGGAAAGAGATGGGACACAACTTGCAAAACAAAGTAAAACTATCAAATAATACAGTTAATTTCAGGTGAGATTCCCTATATCGCATTAACAGATACAGGAGTAGCAACAAGTAATCACAACACCGGTTGTGGAAATTTCTTGCTAAAAACGAGTGACTAAAGGTTTATAGGTCTAAGACCCGAAAATCGGAGGAACTTGGTGGGGTTTTAGCCGGTAAAAATCCGGCACTACCCGGAGAACAACGCGTCCTGTATAAGCTCTCTGGGTGTCTTTTGAAGATTTCCCGATCATAACAAAAAAAAATCCTTCAGTTGCTTTCGAACGTACAACTCGAAGCCCAACTGATGACGGCTTAAGGCCAGAAACCGGTCTCGGGAGATGTTTGTTGGCGTTTGATGGCGACTGAAGGATTGAGAATTTTACGTGGAGTACAGGAAACATTTTTGTCCTTGTTCTTTGAATATTATTAAAATTTATGATACCAGTATGGATGGTGTTGGTCTTAGCGACCAAAACATTAGTTTATACCAAATTAGTGTAAAAGGGAAAAAATGGTATTTCCCCCTCATTATACATCTGATTGATGTGGTCAAGTAAAATGCATGGCAACTGCATCGAAAGCAAGGAGGCAACATGGATCATTTGTCCTTCAAAAGAAATGTTGCTCTTTCTTTAATTTAAAGCAATAGAGAAGGCAGGGGAGTTGATTTGTGTAGAAGTTTTGGCAGAGCTTTGACTGAGAGCTTGATTTGTGAGAAGATTTGACCGTAAATGCAGGGTTAGTCTTCATGTGAGATGTTTCATTTCTTATCATACAAGGGGATGAAGTAAAAATTACTTTTGTTTTTTTTGTTGTTGTTATTGTTAGTTTATGTAAGTATTCTACCTGTGGACTGCCATTTTACATTGTTTATACATCATAGAGCAACATACACATTTCCAATAAAAATTATATTCTTGAAATTATGTTGTTTACTCTTTTGCTCACTGAGCTTTTAAAAGGACACCCATTTCTCAGTAACCCATAGTCACATATTTTTTTTACAATTTTTAAAGCTTGTGTTCTATTGTCAGGAACTCATAAAACAGCATATTGACTGCAAATTCGAAAACAAATTTGCTGGGCATATTTGGGTTAATTCTTGACCTTTACCTTTCATTGATTTATTTCATGTCATCTGCTCCGATGGAGTTATTTTTTTTACAGTCTTTTTTGACTTTAGGTTCAAAATAATGAAGAACTTGATAAATGTTATGTTTAGTTTCGTTATTAGTGCTCATCTATATATATATATATATATATATATATATATATATATATATATATATATATATATATATATATATATATATATATATATATATATATATATATATATATATATATATATATATATATAGGTTCTCGGGTAGAACCGCGTTTTAGTTTTATAAAATCTCGACGTTTCGGCTTCCACTTTGAAGCCATTTTTAAGAGAACCTAGTTGATTTACTCCGAAGCCTCAATCTGCCTACTACCCAGAGTTCACAACCAGAAAAGGGAAGTTATAAACCCCCGAACCCAACGGTCGGGGGTTATATATATAGGTTATATATATAGGTATATATATATATATATATATATATATATATATATATATATATATATATATATATATATATATATATATATATTCGTAAATGTAATCAACGATTCTTCATATTATTTTGAAAAAAGTTTTCTTAAAACATGCATCCATTTCACCATTTCTGTGGAAAACAAAATTTTATTTTTATTTGTCATTTTCGTCAATTGTTGCGAAAATTCAGTTTTTTTGTTTCATTGTCCTCTTAAAGTATCATTTGAAAATAAAATGTAATATTTTTAACATCAAAGTTGAAATTCCTAGCACTAATTGTTCACACGATAACACGTTTTAAACGATTCCCGTCATATTAAGAAACACATGAGTAATTGATTTATTAAATTAAATGATCAGAATGACCACCATGCAAGCCTGGCACCGTTCTGATCTATTTTCCCGAACACGTTGAAAATGTCCTGGGATATTTCCAATTTGGTTGATAGCAGCTTCTCCGTAAATAAGAAGTATATCGTGATATTCGCGTACAAAATGGAATTTTGGATTTGGATGTAATGAAATTTAAATACACACACTGATACACGCTGAAATATTTTTTTCTTTCTGTGATCACTCACTGTTCACGGAACATCTCAATTAGTCAATACGATGTTGTCTCTATCGTATTTTGGCTGATGATGCATGGTTTATTCTTAATTTTTTAAAAATTATTTTAACAATGTTCATTAGTTTATTTGTGGTAAAATATACTTTTACAGACATTTGGTTAAAATGATAATTCGTATCATAGCTTTTCGATTGGCAATTTAATGACTTTCGTATTTTTTTCGCGAAAACCCTTTTGACCCTAATTGTAAGAAATTTTTTCTTTCAAATGATGTCAGAAATCGTTGACTAAATTTACTAAAACTATCTCCCTTAGTTCTTGTCGTATTTTGAGTTATTTTAAATTTTTAAAATACGCCAAACTTAGTGATGAAAAAATATTTATATTATCAATATTATATTAATATTATATTATTTGTATTATCAATACATAGTTAATGTAAGTTTAAATGTCAACTTAATGGTAAGTTTAATAAAATGTTGCACTATATATAGTTTGAAATTGGATGAAATTTGTATCAGCCTTTCTTCCGCACCCATTCTATTCTCCAGATTTGGTGATCCAGAAGTCGAAAAGTTGGTATTATATGATAGACAAACACGTTTTAACGTTATCTTCTCTAATTAAAATCGTTATTGTCGATAGAGTGATGGGGAAAGTAAAGGGCGTGGGAATGTTTATCTAATCAATTAAATGAGAAGTTTTTACATCAGATAATACAAAATAAATGGGACGGAAAACATTACGGCAAATTCAACACGTCGAAGGAAAAGTATTAATTTTTGTTAATAGAATTTGTTAGGTTCTTAACATAAAGTTTTTTTTTCTTAACTTTAGACCAATTTTTTTTAAATTGTTAATGAAAAATATTTCAGAATTATGTTATGCAGACGAGATATTGATCCTAGGGAAAATGCACTTGATCTTTTCTAGGTTGGGTTCTTAAGTTAACCCAGTTATGCCCACAGTCCTACTAGAAGGACTCTTCGCAGATCACTTTGTTATCGACTCTTACGTTAAGTAAACTACTCTGCATGAGATGGCAGCATGTGATTTCTTTAATTAAAAATGTAAACTGACAGTTAAAATTAAATAACTATAAGTTTGCTGTGATTTGTATAGTTCTTGTGTCACTTTAAAAGTTACCATGCCCATGCCAATAGACTTCAAGATGCCTCGGTAAGTTTATTTATTATTTTTTTATTTCCAGGGGCATGCAATTCAGTTGTAGTATTCGAACAGCATATATAAAAAGTTTAAAAAAGTTTTGTTTGTTGTTAACATATGGCATGGTCCGCCGGTGGATCATGCCCACCAAATCTTTGTACCCACTGTCCTTTTAAAAGGACAGTGGGCACAAAGATATTCTTTTTTCAGAGAACTTATACTTGATGATCTTATAAGAATGATAGAAGGAGATAACGATGTCAACACGAACAAAGTGGATATTGTAATTATATCACCAAACAATGCCTGCGACGAATTAACAGATTAACGAATTAACGAATTAACAGAGATTCAGTCGATGATGAGAATCTAAACATAAACAATATTCCTGCTTCTCAACTTAAAGCAGAAGCTGAATTATTTGTATCGGTCGTTGATGAACAAGAAGACGAAGAAGGGGAGAGAAGAAAAAGAAGAGGATTTAATTCCATTGTAGGAAGTTCGTGATTTATTGAAAAAAAGAGAGTATTTAACCGAAATCAAAAATAAGGAATATAAATGGACAAAACACGATTTACACAATTCGCGTTTGAATGTAGAGTGGCACCTGTTTAGTTGTTCATCTAATAACTCATCTCCTGTACAACTCTTCAAAAACTTCATGAATGCAGAAACAATTCAAATGTTTCTAACTCTATCCTTGATCGATATACTCATAGAAAGAGGTATCAAGTATACGGATACTAATAGAATGAATCGACTTAGTAGTTGTCTCTTGGCATCTGATCAAGATTTGAAAAAGAAAAGAGTAGCTTGTGACTGTAGTCTATAATTATTGTGAAATGGTCGGAGAATAATTTGGTACACATGACCTCCAATTATTATGGTATAATGTCACTTCACGCTCTTAGCGGATATTGCCAGAAAGAAAAGAAAAAAATTCCGTACATCAACCACAAAACATTAAAATTTATGAAAATACACTGTGGGCAAGTGGAGAATATTAAAAATATTCAAAAAATAAGGAAAAAAAATCAAAGGAAAAAACATTTCAGGAGAAAGAAAACTGGAATCGGGTGTCCACAAGGATCGGTACTAGGCCCTCAACTATACACGATCTACACACACGACATACTGAGAAACTCAAGAACCAAGTTGCCACTGTACGCAGACAATACAGCAGTGACAATCAGGTATAGAAGAGAAGACATCGTCTGCAAAAGACTGCAAGAGCATATAGATCAAATAACTGACTGGTGTATTGACTGGAAGATCCAGATCAACAGGCAACAGAGCCAAGCAATCCTACTGCAAAAAAGGAAATTGATACCTAAAACCAATATAGAAATAGATGGCGAAATAATAACATGGAGCCAAGAAGCAATATACCTTGGAATTAAATTGGATTCCAAACTCACATGGAAAAAACACATACGAGAAGCGATCAGTAAAACCAAAAATGCCATAAACAGGCTCTATCGGCTGATATGCAGAAAAAGCCAGATGAATCAGCTAAACAGCTCATGATCAAATGTGTAGCAAGGCCGCAATTAACATATTATTCAGCTGCATGGGGATACGTAGCCAGAACTCATATAAACAGGCTGGCGTCAGCAGAAAACAGATGCGTCAGGATGGCAGCAAATGCACCACCATACAAAAGAAATCAGAGGATACACAGCGATATAAACTGGGAACCCCTGCATACCTTCATGAAAAGGAAAGCAGAAAAAGTATTATTAATTGCAAGTAAGAATGAAAATGCAGAACTAAGAAGACTCATGAATTATGATCCGAATGAACTCCTGAAGAGAGCGAGATATTACAAGAGATACAAATTCCAGGTACTCGATTAAAGTAATTAAAATAGTTAAATTTCGTAGAATACAATAACGGGATTTAAATCCCAGCAAATAACTTAAAATTTTTAATGTTATTTATTTTTGGGCAAAATTTCCTGGAAAGAGATGGGACACAACTTGCAAAACAAAGTAAAACTATCAAATAATACAGTTAATTTCAGGTGAGATTCCCTATATCGCATTAACAGATACAGGAGTAGCAACAAGTAATCACAACACCGGTTGTGGAAATTTCTTGCTAAAAACGAGTGACTAAAGGTTTATAGGTCTAAGACCCGAAAATCGGAGGAACTTGGTGGGGTTTTAGCCGGTAAAAATCCGGCACTACCCGGAGAACAACGCGTCCTGTATAAGCTCTCTGGGTGTCTTTTGAAGATTTCCCGATCATAACAAAAAAAAATCCTTCAGTTGCTTTCGAACGTACAACTCGAAGCCCAACTGATGACGGCTTAAGGCCAGAAACCGGTCTCGGGAGATGTTTGTTGGCGTTTGATGGCGACTGAAGGATTGAGAATTTTACGTGGAGTACAGGAAACATTTTTGTCCTTGTTCTTTGAATATTATTAAAATTTATGATACCAGTATGGATGGTGTTGGTCTTAGCGACCAAAACATTAGTTTATACCAAATTAGTGTAAAAGGGAAAAAATGGTATTTCCCCCTCATTATACATCTGATTGATGTGGTCAAGTAAAATGCATGGCAACTGCATCGAAAGCAAGGAGGCAACATGGATCATTTGTCCTTCAAAAGAAATGTTGCTCTTTCTTTAATTTAAAGCAATAGAGAAGGCAGGGGAGTTGATTTGTGTAGAAGTTTTGGCAGAGCTTTGACTGAGAGCTTGATTTGTGAGAAGATTTGACCGTAAATGCAGGGTTAGTCTTCATGTGAGATGTTTCATTTCTTATCATACAAGGGGATGAAGTAAAAATTACTTTTGTTTTTTTTGTTGTTGTTATTGTTAGTTTATGTAAGTATTCTACCTGTGGACTGCCATTTTACATTGTTTATACATCATAGAGCAACATACACATTTCCAATAAAAATTATATTCTTGAAATTATGTTGTTTACTCTTTTGCTCACTGAGCTTTTAAAAGGACACCCATTTCTCAGTAACCCATAGTCACATATTTTTTTTACAATTTTTAAAGCTTGTGTTCTATTGTCAGGAACTCATAAAACAGCATATTGACTGCAAATTCGAAAACAAATTTGCTGGGCATATTTGGGTTAATTCTTGACCTTTACCTTTCATTGATTTATTTCATGTCATCTGCTCCGATGGAGTTATTTTTTTTACAGTCTTTTTTGACTTTAGGTTCAAAATAATGAAGAACTTGATAAATGTTATGTTTAGTTTCGTTATTAGTGCTCATCTATATATATATATATATATATATATATATATATATATATATATATATATATATATATATATATATATATATATATAGGTTCTCGGGTAGAACCGCGTTTTAGTTTTATAAAATCTCGACGTTTCGGCTTCCACTTTGAAGCCATTTTTAAGAGAACCTAGTTGATTTACTCCGAAGCCTCAATCTGCCTACTACCCAGAGTTCACAACCAGAAAAGGGAAGTTATAAACCCCCGAACCCAACGGTCGGGGGTTATATATATAGGTTATATATATAGGTATATATATATATATATATATATATATATATATATATATATATATATATATATATATATACACATATATATATATATATATATATATATATATATATATATATATATATATATATATATATATATATATAGATATATATATATATATATATATATATATATATATATATATATATATATATATATATATATAAATATACATATATCAGTTTAAGAAAATTAGTGATTTTATGTTAATTATTACCAACTTATTATGTTGGTTGTTCACATTAAATCAACATTAAATGAAGGATCTGTATAAGGAATTATCAACCACTTTCGATAGTTAACGAGTTGTCTGATACAGAATTACATTTGAATTTCTTTTAATAATAGTATTAGTTGCAGTCGAACATCATAAAACCATATGATATTTTTTGTCGCAGCAATTACAGTAAATTACTCCAACGTTTAGTCGAGATAGCACACTGAACTCCCAACACAAACTATAGTCTGGAATCGTAACATCTCAGTTCATATTTATTATCCTTTGTTTGAACACTGCACGCGTCATGGAATTTTGCCCAGGAGATTTTCTGTATCGGTACATTTGAAAATTATATGTTCGCAGATCGAGGCGATACAATCGCACTAAAGTTTGAGCTGAAAATTTCTTATACAACTTGATGACAGCTTTATATTAGTTACCAGGAGTATTCGAAACGTTTTTGGTTTGCAATTATCATTTAATATATTTGAACCCACGTCGTGCCAACTTTTTAATGCACTAAGTGTAAAGCGATTTGTCCAACTTTGCAAAATAAGCGATTTTCTTATTCTAATTTTGATCTGGTCATTAGAACTGATCATCTTGCTTTGAATTTTTAACGAACAATTTTTTCAGGTTCGGGAAGAGGAAGTAATCGCTGGAAAATAAATCTGTTGAATATGGCGCGTTTGAAAAGACTTCGAAATGTGATACCCACTCTTATTGTTAAATGGTAAGAATAGGTTGGAAGTAAATATATATTATGATTTTTCTGAAAATATGTTGATAAATGTTTTTGAATCATCTAAGATGAATAAATAAGCTAAAATATGATTTTATGAATATATCTTGGTAAATAATGACGCTGGGTAAGAAAAATAAAGACTTTGAAATTGAAAGACAAAGACATGTAGCATCCACGACGTTTGGTAAGCTTTCACATGTTCTTAAGGGCAAAAGCGCACGGTATCATTTAAGATTTCAAGTATATGACCAGTGCATATACTTCGGTGGAATATATTATGTCCAGACATAAACATTAACAAGGCGAATAGTTCCGTTAGAGCTTATCCAAAGAGCCGCGTAGCTATTAGGAATTATACCGAGAGATAAGAAGATAAATAAGTGAGAGTTCGTCAGAAGATTAAAGTGGCCGATGTCGTGATAAGAGTGTCCTGTTTAGAATGACATTATGCAGACCATGTGGCAAGATCCTTCAATGGATAACATGGATAGAGAGAAGGAATAGAGGTAGACAAGGTATCAGATAATGTGATGATCTGAAGAGGGTGGCAGATTTGCCATGCATGCGAATCGCAAAAGATCGACATAGGTGGTCACTATTGAGGAAGGACTAGGGTACATGAGGGCTAAAAGAAAAAAAAAAGAAAATGCAAAAAGACCAAAATAAAAATACGAATCATCTATTTACATTTTAAATTACTACTCTGTTGTCTGTAAGTCCACTCATTTACTTTTCCTCTTCAGTGTTCACTGGTTTATCCCTTCCATTTCTTATCTCTCCTTATTTCTTGTTTGTACTTTCTTCTTTCTTTATCTCTTCCATCTTCTTATTTCCTACTGACTTCGTCACTTCTAATTCGATGGCTCCAGTGTTTCCAGTGATTCATCTTAATGCTCTCTTCTCTGGCGTTTTCAACAACCTTTATGTCTTAGATGTGTCAGGTCTTATTTCTGATGTGTATGTCATTGGTGTTATGATTGCCTTATAGGTTCTTTTCTTCGTTTCGATGCTAATGTATTTATTTCTCCATATTGTATGCTGCTGTATATATATATATATATATATATATATATATATATATATATATATATATATATATATATATATATATATATATATATACTGGCTGGTGGTCGAATTCTACATAAAATACTGCCAAAATTGTACTCAAAATGCCTCAAAGATCAAAAAATACCCAGTCTATGAAAAAATGCTGAAGTGATTCTTCTTCATAAAAAGGAGCACAGGAAGATTTAAAAAACTACCGCCCAATAAGCCTCCTATTAGTTATGTACAAAGTTTTCACCAAGATAATATCAAAAAGAATATTAAGAACACTGAATGACGCACAACCAAGAGAGCAGGCATATCCAGGATGCCCACCAAGGGATATGTTCCAAATTGTATCGATCAAACTTTACCAGCGTATTCTATGGCTAAAAATAATGGTACTGTTACGGTTTTTCACAAATATTTTTGAAACCGTTTACAATAAAATTATGTAATTTGTGGGTATTGTAAACTATGGACGCTGAAACGAACTGTGTATTTCAAATATTAAATGTCAATCAGGAGTGTAACATAATGAGGGGTCCAAGGTAATAATTACCCAATTTTTTGTACGCATTTTTTATCATTTTCTCTTAGTTTATCTCAATAAGATGTTCAGTTTTCGAGTAAATCGAAACTGAACTTAAACTTTTTGTGGGCTATAATATATGTATATCCAAATAAAAAAAAAGTAAGAAAATCATATTTATTTTTATTAGGCAAATTTTTGATTTATTATATATAAGATAAATTTGTAATAACCAAAGCTTAAACATTTTATTTGCAAATGTTGTTTAACTTTATGCAGGTATTCAAACACAATTTTCTGTATTTGCAATTTAATAGCTTTCACATTCACCTTGAGTAAAATATACTATTTTCATTATACCGTATTATAACCCTAGTCAGTATAGGGTTAACTTCAATCTCTGGATGTTTGGGCACATTATAAAAAAGTATATTTTATCACATCATGCTTCTGTTAATAAAAAACTAAAATGGAAACGTACAAAACCATACAGATATTATATAAAAAGTTTTTCAATAAGAGCGTCAGAACTTTGAAAAGTAATAGTGATAACACTGTTTAAAATGTAAATGTCACTAATAGAGTGCTGTATTGGGTGGATTGTGTCAATTCATTGTGTTAGATCAATATCGAATATTTGCGTTTTGGGCTCTGGAGCAGTAGAGTGGCTGACCCCCACTTTGGAGAAAATAATCCTTTCCGATTAAGAGCACTTTTTTGAAGTTACTATTTGGTGCAGTTTTTGGGCTGAAGGAGTGATAAGACTTTATTTTTTTCAAGGCAATGATGGAAATCTTATTATTGTTAATGGTTAACGCTACAAGCATATGCTAACAGAATATCTTTGCCCTGAACTGATAAATGTAAATATAAACACTGTTTTCTTTCATGAAGAGGGCGTGACTTGCCAGACATCTCCTCAGATAATCGATCTGTTGCAAGAAAATAACCCTGGATACTTATTTCGCGAAACGGTATTATTAACTGGCCACCAAGATCATACGATCTCAGGCTCTTTCATTATTTCCTGTAGGGTTAATTAAATACCTAGTTTATAGAAAAAATAAACCCAAAATATTTCACGGCCTTAAATGAAATATTCAGAGCATCATTGAAAATATACCACGCGATTTTTGTGAAAGAGTAATCGAAAATTGTATTTCCAGAATGCATTCCACTAAACGAAACTGATGGAGACATTTAAAAAACATTATTTTGAATATATAATACCATTATAGTTATTAAGTTAAAATAAAAATTACCGGATTATAACTTGTAGTTATCAGTGTCCCTCATTTTAAAGTTCTGGCAGTTGTATTATATAAAAACCTATATACCCAAGCTTACCAAATACCTACCAAATATTAGCAATTTAGCAAAACTTATGAATAGAAAGCAGACATCGAAAGAAGATAAAACCAAAATAATGGAAGCAATGAGAAATTTGTTCTACCTGTGTCTGTATAAGGCAGCAATTATTAAAGAAAGGAACAAGAGCCTTACTCATACAGTTATTTAAAAAATTAAATCGAGAAATCAAAAAACTATCAACCCGTTAGCTTTCACATCAAAATATTAAAAAAAAAAACCAACAAAAATATGTGGTAAAAGGGGTTTTTGCAGAACGATGAAAGCTATAAAAATGAAAATTCTCGGACTGCACTAAAATGTTATGAGCTCTACCTAGAAAAGCAAATATAATAAGAATTTAATTTAAAATTTTATTCTCCCGGTTCTCTACCTATTTTAGATATTCATGTACACGAAATGGCAGTACACTTATATTTGAAATAGAATAAGAAAACATAATTTTTCTCAGATATTGGAAAAATCGTCTTTTCAATATGTCAAAACATTTTCATAGATTGTGTTCTTTAAAAAAAATATAAAGCAAATAGGCATTTTAAGGAGTAGTTTTGCCTATAAAATATACTAATATAATCAAAATACAAAGTTTGTGTTTTATTTAACTCCTCATCATATATTTTCCTGTGCATTTACAGCTTTTCCTTTTTTTTTACACCAATGAGATTTAATTACCTACTAAAAATAAATAATACGGTTTTGATATTTCTAATAAATATATAATTAATAGCATCTACTGATGACATTCAAAAATGCTTTCCCGATAAACCAATATGGCTAGTGACAGACGAGGCGACCTGGATGGCGCCACCCAATTATCAAGATACTTGTGTGTTAAATTGTGTCTTCTCATGATGTGGCGCTACCGAACAAGTTGCGCGACCTGATCATCCATCGGCAACTCTACTGCGACTCATCAGGTGACCCCACTCAGTCGGCTGTGGTTTTCTAATCAGCCTGTCACAAATAGTCGCAGTAAGGGGACACTTGAATGGTGAATGGATTGATGGAAGTGTTTATTTTTGAAGTTCAACAGCACCCTGTTGTATGGGAAGTTGCTTTTTGTATATTTAATCTGAAATAAACGTAATTAATATGTCACATGAAGATAGGTTAGCTGCTATTTCTTCGACTTCCATAATTCAACTGACACACCATACGAAAATCAAGTGGCCTCAAAATTAAATGGCGCCACCCATGTCGCCTTGTCCATCACTAGATTACATAACATACCGAACGTCATGTGGCATAGGCAGTGTAGCACCTCTGTCAAGTAGAATCTTAATAATTTCGTAGTTGTCTCGATGTGCAGATAAAATTAGGGGTGTTATGTCAGGGGTGAATGTGGCAGTGTCTGGCGGTAATGCTTCCCAACTCTGAAATAGTAAAAAAAATCAATCATTACTTTTTAATCTTGAATTCTAACGTAATATAGAGTATAATATAAAGCATGCTAAATCCTTCAATTCCATTAATAAATATCAAATCAAATATTAAAAATATGCATTACAAAAACAGAATTTTTTCAGCCACTGAAGCATTGGGTCTCTGAATGAGTTTTTCAATAAGATATTTTTCACTAAGCCCCAAACCACTTTTTAAACTTCTTGATGCACGTTTTGCTAACGCATTAAAGCATTTTAGCGTCATCAGGAGATTATTCAATCTAAACGAGATTGGGCCTCATCAGGAGATCATTCATTATAAATGAAATTGAAACATCTCCTGATGATGCTAACATGGTTAGTGAAACGTGCGCGAGAAGTTTAATAAAGTTATTTGGTGTCCAGTGGCAAATATCTTCGAGTGTAGTGTTTCACTAAATCCTAATCAATCATACAGGGTTCGGTAGAGCAAAGATTTATACAAATTTATTAACTAACCAGAATAATTCCGTGTAAGGGTTATTTATGCGGAAGGCGAAATTTTTGCTTTTTACAAAACGCGAAAGTTAAAAAAGTGGTTCATTAGACATCAACAAATTGTCAATATGATTTTGATTTTCATCGACTCTCTCGCGGGTGTATATAGTTTTCCTACTACTAAGAACCAGTATAACAAAGTGTGTAACCTCTTGAATCGTTAGATGGTATAATGCGAAGTTGCAGTGTTTTGTTTTAGCTCGTTTAACCCAGACCGATATAAGAAAGGAGATTTTACTTTAAAGATTCACTACATATAAAAATGAAATCCAAGTCACTTTTCAATAGTCTTTCAAAATTGAAATATTATAAATAGGTTACTAATATAAATTATACCATTATGTCAATTTACATTTAAATATTCGAATAATTCAATATAAAGTGGACATATAATAAACTAATTGCAACAAGGGGAAATTATTGTGAAGCTGGCAAAAAAGGGATAAATTAATGTTTTTATTTGAAATCAATAACCACCAAAATTTGTGGGCCAAAAATATGTTAAATGATTTAATGTTTAATATGTTTCAGAATATTATATTACACAATAATATCTAAGTTGTATAAATTTAATAGTAGATTATTACATACATACATACATATATATATATATATATATATATATATATATATATATATATATATATATATATATATATATATATATATATATATATATATATATATATATATATGCAGGGCGCGTACCCAAATGTTAGAGATTGTCAGAAAGTTTTATTCCCAGTTATATGAAGATCAGAGCCAGTCAGGGACAGCAATACCCACGGAAGAACAAATGCCAGATAGCCTAGTGGAGGAAGTAACAAATACTATAGAATTGATGAAGAACGGCAAGGCTCGAGGAAAGGATAGTGTAACTGTCGAAATGCTAAAAGCTGGTGGTCGGACGTTACATAAAACACTGGCAAAATTATACTCAAAATGCCTCAAAGAACAAAAAGTACCTGACTTATGGAAAAATGCAGAAGTGATCCTTTTACATAAAAAAGGAGCACAGGAAGATTTAAAGAACTACCGTCCAATAAGCCTCCTATCAGTGATGTACAAAGTTTTCACTAAGATAATTTCTAAAAGAATATTAAAAAAACTGAATGACGCACAACCAAGAGAACAAGCAGGATTCAGAAGTGGATTCAGTACAATGGATCACATCCAAGTTGTACAGCAGGTCATAGAAAGGCACAACGAATACACCATGCCACTGTGCTTGGCTTTTATCGACTACAAAAAAGCATTTGATTCCATCTCAAAGCATGCGATAATGGATGCACTGCTTAGCCAAGGTGTAGAGAGAGCCTATGTAAATCTATTAGAATCGATATATGATGGAGCTACTGCCACAATTCACCTTGATGATCTTGAAGTGGGAATTAATATAGAACGAGGTGTACGGCAGGGTGACGCAATATCGCCTCTTCTTTTCTCGGCTGGCCTTGAAGAAGTATTCCGTAAACTGGATTGGGAACAGGATGGTGTAAAGATCAATGGTGCAAACTTAAACCATCTTAGATTTGCAGATGATATTATTCTCATTTCACAAGACCCAGAGGAGCTACAAAGACGCATACAGGAACTGCAAAGGGCTGGCGAACCATTTGGCTTGAAAATAAACCTGAAAAAGAGTCAGGTTATGTTCAATAACTTCGCTCAGGACAGAAGAATTTCAGTTTTAGGAAGGGATTTGCAGATTGTGGACAGCTTTATATATCTTGGGCAGAGGATTTCAATGGAGGCGAATACCGCCCGGGAGGTGGAACGGCGTGTTAAATGTGGCTGGCAGGCATTTAGTAGGCTCAACATGGTGTTTAAGAGCAGACTCCCACTTTGCCTGAAAAGAAAAGTCTTCGATCAGTGTGTTCTACCCGTTATGACATACGAAAGTGAAACCTGGACACTCACATCGCAATCAATTCAAAAACTTCGGGTGGCACAGAGGGGAATGGAAAGATGTATGCTTGGCATTACAAGACGAGACAGAAAGTCCTGCGCGTGGATCAGGGAACAAACAAAAGTCTGTGACATCATTGGAAAAGTAAAACAATTGAAATGGAGATGGGCAGGCCATATAACGAGGCGATGGGACGACAGATGGACCAAAGCAATCCTGGAGTGGATACCGCTTGATCGCAAACGTCCGCGAAGAATTTTTTAGTTGCTTGACCAGTCAGTTGGACTGGGTTAGGTTAGGAGAAACTTTTTTCGGTGATACATTCGTTTCTTTTTAATTACTTGTGTTTTAGCGACGTTTTGATAAGGTAGCACTCCTCATCTTCAAGTGTTCCCATTTTTCAAATCCCTTCATCAGGAAAAACTGAAACTGTCTCGCAAGTTTGCGTTCCACCTATATGCGGCAAGAGATTATAACGGAGTCAGTGTTGTCCGTTGATGTTATGTTGTGTCTGACAGTCACTGGAGTTTTACTTTTGATTTCATTTTTGGAAAATCGTAGGTAAATTTAATGCGTCGTTTCTTTTATTAAGATTACCTGATTTCTCAATTACAATCGCTTTTTGCACGATTCTTGTGTTGTGGTATTTTGTGTGTGCAATGTGTTTGCAGCTATTGAAACTGATCTTGTGTTCTGGTTAGGCATAGCGTTGGAACAGAGCTAACGTTTTTGGTTTGTGGCGAATAGCCAGTTTGTGTTAGTCGAGTCTTACGGCTGGTTTATTCTATATAGAGTTTTTATGTAGAGTATATGCCCTGATTCTTGGGGGTATCTTGTTTTTAGAGTTGTTCAGCATTCTCTTGTTTTTGCCGGTTTTATTGTCTATGGCGCCTCATTAAAAACTATAATAGTCAAACTTTATAAATCAGGAGTTTATTTAAATGCGGTTCGTGTCCAGTTTGTTCAAGACTATTTAAGACAGGAAGGTCTTTTTCCACTAGGCTCGATGAACTGAAAAAAAAAATCGAGAGTTTGAATTTAAAAAAAATTAGAAAACATATTCAAAACATGTGGATTACATCATCATCTCTTCTGAAGATACAACTAATCTATCTAACCAAGTATCTAACCAATCAGAAGCTTTAAAAGTTTTGGAGAGCTTAATAGATGAAGATACATTAACATCATTCAGAATACATGATAGCTCTATTTGGAAGACAAATAGATGAAAGTTTTTGATATTTGGTATAAGTTGGCAAAACCAACAAGCATCACTAATCAATCAAGCAACGAAATTTCTCTTGCCCAAGAAGTAGGTAGTAGTTTTATATGTTTAGCAAAAGATCTCTGATAATGATGAAATTATGCAATCCCTGGCTGAAATGAGCGACATGCAAATTATTGACACCCTAGAGGCAACATCATCAAACAATAACCTGGATAATACGATAGTAATTTAATTATTCTATACTTTTAGATTTTTAATTCTATTAAACTATAGTTTACATACTCAAAGTAACTCTAACAATTATTATTAAACGATTTATTTTTACTAATAATTTAGAAATTTTATCAGTAATTATTAATATTATGCTAATCAATTTATATATACTATAAATTGTTAATATATTTTTTACAAAATATTTTAAGCCAATCAGATTTTTACATTCAAATTTAATTTAAATTTAAGATATTTAATTAAATAAATTACAAGAAGGCAATAATAAGTAAGATATAGGATATACTATTAGTTATCCAATCCAATTAATCCAATCAGTTATTAATATTTTAAGACTTGCTGCGTTAAGTTATCGTTTATATTTTTATAACTTAAAGTTATTGAATTAAATAAATTATTTATGAGTTTAATTAAATTTTTAACTGGATCCCTAAGTTTTGTAATCATTGGGTTATCCGCAGTAACTGAATCATTCACAGTAAATGACATGCCGTAATAGGGACTAAATACTTTTATACCTGCAGTAATATATACATTTACATAAATTTTAAAAATGCTTATATATATATATATATATATATATATATATATATATATATATATATATATATATATATATATATATATATATATATATATTTTTTTTTTTTTTATTATTATTATTAGGTGCGTATAGACCCGGTTGGATTACGCAAAGCATGCTGACTCATTTTCGAGTGTTCTTTCTGATCCTCCACACCTCTCTCATCCTTTCTCCGTGGATTCTCTTTCTCTCCTCCGTCCAGTTTGTTCCTGAGCTCCTCGAAACGTTCTACGGTCTACGTTGGACATTCTCTCTGTGGTCTTTCTAGAATGTAGTCTATATCCTTCCTCTGTCAGTTTTGGGCCGAGAATTTTCCTCATAATTTTGCGTTCTTCTTTTAGTATGTTTTCTATGCCGCTTTTTGTATGGAGTGTAAGTGTCTCGCTTGCGTTAGTACCTCTGGTTTGATTACTGTGTTGTAGTACCTTATTTTTGCGTTCGTGGCTAGGCATTTCTTATTGTAGATATTGTGTGTCTTGCCGTATGCCCTCTTCATCTTCTGCAATCGAGTCTTCTGTGCTATCTTCTCTCCTCCTGTGGGTTCGAGGATCTCGCCCAGGTATTTCAAGTGAGTGACCCTATTTATTTTGCCGTATTTAGTGTTCAAATTTTGGACATTTAATTTTGAGCAGAAGAAATCGGTTTTTTGAAAGGATATTTATAGGCCGACTTTCTCTGCACATTCCTTGAGGACTTCGATCTGTTTGGTTGCCTTTTTTTGATTGTCTGCCAGTATGGCTAGGTCGAAGGGTAGGCATGATATTTCTATGTTGTTTTTGGTTCGTCCGAGTCGTATTCGTTTCCAGTGTCCTTGATTTTTTAGTTACTTTTCCCATTCCCTTATGACTTTGTCCAGGACCAGATTGAAGAGGAGTGGGGATAACCCATCTCCTTGGCGTACTCCGGTTTTAATCGGGAAGGGTTCGGAAATTTCTCCCATAAATTTCACTTTAGAGATTGTGCCGGTCAGTGTCTACTTCATCAACCGTAGTGTTTTGGGGTCGAATCCTTGTTCTTCTAGGATGTTGAACAGAGATTTTCGGTCAATGCAGTCGTATGCTTTCTTGAATTCAACGAACGTGCAGATGATGATATATATTCTTTTATCATATTAAAATCTTTTTAATAAGTCTAAAATCAGTTAAACATCATTAATAAAAAAAGTATATAGATAGCTTTTAACAAATTCATAATATACTTTATCAAACTTTACTTAATAATAAAAACAGCAGTAATACCCACATTTACCCTACTTGAATGGTTCATCCTTGTTAAATTTCTATTGCCCCTTCTAGACATTGAAAAAATTAAATTACCCACCTGCCTCATTTATGGTATTATTAAGTCTATGGACAGTTTAAGTTGTAACTACGTTTCTTACTGTTAGTCTAATATTGCTTATATTTGAAAAAGGCACTGTGTATGGAAACAATTGTAATACATACGAGTTTTAAATATAGTGGAAATTTAAATATAAGTTTTAGTTTGTTTATTCAAAAAGGTATTCGAAAGCTTCTGTACTGTCCACTTTAATAACTCACAAGGAAACTATCTTGAATAAAAATATAATCAAACTATAGATATATGTTTAAAACGAGTCATGTTTCGTTACATATCCCTATAGACAAATTACGTACATACAAAAGAGAAATCTTCAAACAGAAAAGATAAAATACAACTCGTATGAAATTTATTTACCATATTTCTGTGAAATAACAGAAAACATGTCATGTCAGTGATTACACCGACAAACGTAAATGCATTGTCCACTAATCAAAACAACAGAAACTATCAGGATCGTTCGCCGTGCCCACTCCAGCTCGCCCCCAAACCCCTCTCTCCCTGTTTGCATATCGTTATCCAGGACGACTCAAACAATCCTTGTCCGTTTAGTGTCACTTTCTATCGTCTCTGTCCCCAAATTGGTACAAAACAAATCGCAAACAACGCTCTTATCTGATCTACTTTCAAAGTCCGCCGTAGACGTTAAAATGTGTATTATTCAAGATGTGTCCAGTAACTATTCGAAACGAAACGAAAACTTTATATAATAGTTTAAGTTTATAATGCATTATAATTAAATCTTACAACAAAAATACTTATTAATGATATCAAATAATATTTGAGTTTTAAGTTAAGGCATACGGGGGTCCATTACCAAGTCTGATACGCTAGATGGCGAGATGATTTAACTCTGACGAGCATTAAAAGCATTCTTTAATATTCAATTAATTTAATGTGGATCATCAGATTTAATCATCTCCTGATGATGTCAACATGGTTAGCGAAACGCGCGTCGAGAAGTTTAGAAAAAAAGATTTCTATTTAGTGGTAAATCTATTCGAGTTTAGTGTTCAGCACACCGAAGGTTCAAATAAAAGAATTGATTTGTTTATGCAAGTATGTTTGTGCATTTTTTGTATGTTTGTATATGTTTTTAATCAGGATTGTTAAATTTGATAGGAACTTGCACTTAAGAAGGCCAAGGGGCAACTACCTACGGCAGCGGTAAGACTTAGTAGAGGGTATTAAGAATGACCGGGTTAGATCAGGCTACCATTGGACTTTTAACATCGCTACACTTAATATACAGACAATGAAAACGGATGCCTGACGCAAGAACTATTGACCGAACTTGATATCATGCATCGGGCTATGTGAAACACAAAGAAAAGGTGAAGAGCTAATTTAACTGGATTCAATTGGTCGCGTACTCTTTACTCGGGATACGGAGAATTCCTCATCAATCGAAAGCTGCCCAGACTGACTAGCCCAATGCATCATTCAACTGAATAAAAAGTTTAAGCTTCAAATCGTCCAAGCTTAAGCACCAACTATAAGCTATAGGGCTGAGGAAATTGAAGAATTTTATGATGTTATACACGGAGAAATGTGTATCACTGATTATATCATGACCAACGATAAAACAATATTTTGCAATTGCACTGTCCTTAACAATTTTAATGTTGGAAGTGACCACCGAATGGTATGAGCAAAAGTTAGGATTAACTGTGCGCGAAAGAATGATAAGGTCAAAGAAGGACAAAGTGAATTCTGGCAAATTGCTGGAGAAGGGCAGCAATTTTGAGATTGCTTTGTCGAACCGCTTTGCTGTATTGCAAGATCCGGCGGAGATGGAAAAACAGTCCAATATGAAGAATTCACCAACAATGTGTTTGAAACGAATATAGAAAAAAACCTTGCACAAACCTCCCGAAGTCTCAAATGATCGGTCAAAAGGCGATTAATTGAACCTTTGGACATGTTCAGTTCCATTTCCATGTATCGCAACGAAGAATTTGACTGATTTTTTTATAAATTCACACACAATTTTAATGTTACTTTGAGTAACTACGGAATTTTTCGGTCAAGGATGTTCGTCCTCCTTGATGTCCTCATGACCTTTTTTGAAACATTTAAACTGCTTGTGGACTCTTACACGGGATAAACAATATTTTATCAAGTTTAAAACAAAATTAATCTTAATAATATTATTAATAAAATTAATATTCGCTCTTTGTTTGACGTTCATTTTTCGACCGATGGTATAAACACACTGACACTTTAAGCACGATAACTTGCCTTCTAATAATCAGAACGTCAGTGAAGGATGCACCTTTCAAACGCTTTTTCCTGTCAAAAGATGGCCCCACTAGAAATAGCTAATTTTTTAAAAGTCCTGCTTCCGTGAGATACACATTGTATGTTTTTTTTGTTTTTTTTCTTGGATTCTTTCTGTCACTTGTAATAAAAACAATTCTTTTTTTTGTTTATATTTTGGTTAATTTTTTAAGCCTCTCCAGAGCAACTACATTTTCATATTATATACTAATTAAAAATAACCTAAATGTACAAGATAATTTTTTTTAAAGAGAAGCAAAGTTCTGTCTACTTGATCGTACTAATTATTATATACAGTTTCGGAGTTAAAGACGATTGGGTCTGCTTCGATTATTTCGAGAGAGGATCATCCGAGCTTAACTGATAAGTTCTAAAAGAACGAAACCGGTCTTAAGATGTTGATGAATTTTTCCTCCTAATAATCGAACGAGATAGTTCGTCTAATTGGACTTTAGCATGGGGCCTTTTATTTAGCATGGGTGCTTTTATTTGTTTAAAAATATCTGTAACTAAAGAGACTGAATTGTTAAAGTATTAAAATGAGGAATATTATTGTTGAATAATTTTGCTTACTTTCCTTCCTATCGCACAATTTTGAAAAATACCCTTTTATCTTATCAAACATAGAAATTTAATCAATAACATTTTTTGTTAAATATTAAATGCTTATAAAACTTCTCTAACAATATTGTTGTTTCTCTTCAGTTTTTTAATAGATCTTAAATTTGTGCCATCTTTTAAAAACCCCGTATTTAAAAATACATTTAATTATTATATACTTTTTTTATTACAAACCGAAAACCCAAGAAAAAACAAAAAAATAATATTAAAACGTCAAGATGTTGCTGCAATTAATGAAAATACACTTGACAACATTAATTCGACGTTGAAAACAATAAAACATTTCGAGAAACTTTCTGCACCGAATTCCGACAAAAGTCTTGCTCCTTCATGTGTATAAAATTTAATTAAAGCAAGAACTCAAGCGGACATATCATTCTAAGGGCCGAGAATTCATCGCATTTACACAACGTGTCTTCCAAAAAGGACAGAACATTAACTAGCCGGTAGGGTCGTACGATTCCATTTCACACGAATTTTTAAAACTTAAGTTCAGTATGTTAAGTAGCATCATTACGTCTTAAGCTTCAAAAATTGTGTGAAAAAGATGATCTTGGCGGCAGAAAAATGGCCTTTATGTTTTGTGAAAACGATGAGCCGTTATCTCGATTCTGAATCAAAGAAATCAATTTAAGTTTCATTTCCCGTTAAAAACATATTAAAAAACTGTTTTAGGGCTGTGTTAGTTATCCTCAAAATTAAGTTTAGTTAGTATTTTTAAGTTAGTCAACCACAAGAATTATTTTATAAGTTGACTTGCAGTTTAACGTAGATTCCGAATCAACGTCTCTGAACCAAATAATGGAGATCAGATGGTATCTTAAAAAATCAAATAAGGAAGTTCTCAGAGGAGACAAACTATTTATCGATGGAGGTTCTCGTAGAACGAAGGCTCCTAGTATGGGCTTTTGCTCAGGCTGAATTCTTAATTGGCGATTACTCGCTACAAAACCATTAATTTTGATAATGTTTTCTTCATTGGATAACGTTCTGAACGAGATTCACGATCAACTGCTTCTGTATTATCACTAAAGTTCCTGTTGTACTTGTAATTTCTTTGACATAGCTTCATCTAATAATATGAGCGAGCCCCACCCATCCCTTCAACTGGAAGGCATATGTTTCATCTCTCGATGTCTAGACTCTTCAGGGCACCGACATATACCGTACCATTAAGAATAAAGAGACCCTATCCACAGCCAACAACCCATATTTTCACCGACTTCCCATTGGATGGCGCATATATGCAGTGTTAAATTTCCTTGGACTGCGTTCAATGAGACAGCAGTAGCTGAGTGTCATCATACATCCAACTGTTAGTTTCCACAATCTCATGTAAAACACTCAACAACCTGCGTCTCCGCCTAAATAAACCCCACCCATCTCTTATACTGAAGGGCATATGTTTCGTCTCTTGGTGTTCAGACTCTTCAGGGTACCGACATATGCTCCCTCATCAGGAATAGGGAGACCCTCTTCAGAATCGTTTTCGCCAACTTCGAAAATTTGGCGTATATATGCGTATAGGCGTATATATGCAGTGTTAGATTTCGTTGGACTGCTTCCAATGAGACAACACTAGAGAGTGTCATTATACGCCAGCAAAAAAAAAACTTGCGCGTGCAGCACTGTACACGTGATAGAAGTGAAGCTTCTCAAATTCATATATAGCGTCTGACACGTACGTCTATAACACTATCTTATTCTATCGCTTTGTATGGTTGTATATACATCGATTTTTTTTCTCCACTCTCGTGGTGTCGAAATGTATAGCTCTCTTTCTCCTTCTCTCTAGGTTGCATTTTTCTTCTCTCTCATGTGAGTAACGAAATGTGCCTAAACTTGACGCGGTCCTGAGCTCTCATCTGCCATTCGGATCCAATATACTTAATAATGTCATAAGTTCATCGTGTTTTCGGTCTTCTCCGTGGACGTTTACGATCAAGCGGTATCCAGTCCAGGACCGCCCTGAAGTTACTAAGTTCTCGGGTAGAAGCGCGTTTTATATTTGTAAAATCTCGACTAGTCGGTTTCCACTTTGAAGCCATTTTCAAGAGAATCTAGTTGATTTACTCCGAGGCCTTAATCTGTCTACTCCCCAGAGTTCACAACTAGAAAAGTTGTAAGCTCTCTTGAACTCTGTGAGCCTTTTCTAGTTGTGAACTCTAGGGAGTAGGCAGATTGAGGCCTAGGAGTAAAATCAACTAGATTCTCTTGAAAATGGCTTCAAAGTGGAAGCCGAAACGTCGAGATTTTACAAATCTAAAACGTGGTTCTATTCGAGAACCTAGTAATTCTAGTAGTACCGACTGCGGAAGCCTTTCCAAACATCATTACACACATATAACACACACATATATATATATATATATATATATATATATATATATATATATATATATATATATATATATATATATATATATATATATATATATATATCCATCTCCTTGGCGTACTCCGGTTTTAATCAGGAAGGGTTCGGAAATTTCTCCCATAAATTTCAATTTAGAGATTGTGTCGGTCAGTGAATGCTTGATCAATCGTCGTGTTTTGGGGTCGAGTCCTTGTTCTTCTAGGATGTTGAACAGATATTTTCGGTCAATGCAGTCGTATGCTTTCTTGAAGTCAACGGACTTGCAGATGATTACCTTTAATATAATTATTGTTCCCAAAATAATGGTTATAGAGAACATTCCTTTGAAAGGTTCAGCAGTAAAATTTGTTTGAATTCTCAATCATAAAGGTTTTACAGACAAAGAAAGGATCGATCCCTTGGCATAAATCAATATCTAACTTTTGTCTTTTCATTCAAATGATCTCATGCACTCAAAGCCTTATCTCAAAAATATCTATCAGAATTATTGGAACAATTTCGATAGCAGTCTGACATAACTGTTAAACCGTTCATTATTCCAGATGTATTTAAATGGAATGGAATATCCGCCCAAATTGTTTGTAATCATTTTAACTGACAATGCATTATTGTACATTGAGATGTCGAAATATATTCTTGTACATTTAACGAAATGTAATATAATTGCATATGGTTTTGTTGTAGTGAAATTTGGGTGAAATAGTTTATTAAATTCCTAAAAATTGTAATATGAAGTAGATTTTCTAATATATGGAAATCCTTTTCTATATGCATTTAGAACGTGTATTGTATATGATTTTTCCAGCTTCTGTTTTGCTATTTCGTTTAGTACTATAGTTTCGGGAATATTCTTGTAACAAGGCTGTCTCGAAGCTCTGTCCCAAAAATATCAAGAATAACTTAAAACAACAAAACTGCTTAAAAATTCAAACACTTTAACACTGCAGCACAATAGGCAACGTAGAACTGAACGCCTAAGACGACTTAGAACTGAACAACTGAACGCCTAAATACTTTAGAGAAAAACGCCTGAACTAATCTTAAGTCAATCAAAAGATGAAGCCTGTTAAGTATTCCTAAGAGAGAAGTTAATACAGCAGAAAAAGTCAGGAAAGAATAGCAATAGAGTAGATTGCTGCAGTTAAAAATTCAGCTAAACAAATCAGAAAAAAGCTAATAATAGTTGGAAAAAATCGCAGCCTTAATGAAAACTTGGAACCAATTGAAATTATCAACTGCTACAAAGACCTACAAGAATTTTTTTTGGTATCTAGGTTTTTAGGACTGATTTTAGCTATATTTGGGGCGCTAAATCTAAATATGAAATCAATTTTTCTCTATCTGCTCTACTTTTTTAAAAACATCCACTTATGGGTATTCTAAAATTATTATACAATGAGTGGACCCTGTATATTTGCCCTATTTTCAGACTGCCGTTGAGTTAGTTCCATGAAAATCCACTAGACGGCATGAGCATTGCCTTTCCGGTAACTGAAGTGACCTTCAGCACTTGAACTAGAGTTTTGGTTTGTTTGTAAATTCTCACCGTGCAAGGTAGATCGAAGTTGATCTCGTGATATTTGTGTTCAGAAAAGAGTAGTTACAAAGTTAACCTAAAACGTACTGTGTTGTAGATTGTTGTATTTGTGTTGTTGAATAGAAATAAAATGGGTTCAAGTAGAAGTTGTGTAAATCATCCTGATGTATTTTGCTCCATATGTGGAAAATACATGTTAAAAGAAAATAGAAAAACTATTAGTAACTTTTATTTATTAGGCTTGGTGATCAGGATAAAATCATGGGGCATCGCATCTGGTCGGAAAAACTGGTACAGAACATTTACCACAGTGGCCTACTGGGAAAAGAAAAAGGTCTAAAATTCGGTGTACCGATGGTTTGGAGAGAACCCAAAGACAACTCCGATGACTAATAAATATTACTGGAATCAATCTAAACAACCGTAGCAAGCGGACTTAACCTGATTTAATATCTGCAAGATGTCAGGTGTCTCACTCAAATTAAGTGCCGATCCCAACGTTTACCTAGGTACCAGAACTCTGTGAGGACGAGTAATGTCCCTCTGATCACCCTTGTGATAATAATAAAGGTGGCAGTGATTATGAGGGGATGTCACCAATTCCTCAACGCTTCAACCAAGATGAGTTAAATGAAGCATCAAAAGAAGCTTCTGATTTACTGGCTTTCTGGTTGAACGGCAAAAATTTACTGGAACGAGGAACCAACATTACTTTTTATCGTACAAGAGAGAACGGTCTGCTACCATTCTGCTCCCAAGAAGACAATCTTGTTTTTGGTCACGAAATTGGTGAAAAACTTCTGGAAAAATGAGTCTTCCTGAATAATTTCCAGATGATTGATGGCTATTTATTGACAGCTCAAAGCGAAGTTTGAAATGTGTCCTTCTACACAAAACGAAGTGGACGAAAAGTGGATCCCTATAATCCTCCTCGATAATCCAAAGACGCGAAAGTCGTGGGTTAATCCTGGTGAAAAGAGTTGCGTTGTGTTGCAGAAGTGTTGCTGTATAGATGATTATATGATTTGCTCTAATCCGATCAAACGGTCACTGCTGATCCTTATTTGCAGCAACTGTTTCGTGTTAATGATAGTCAGTAGGGAAAAAGGGTTTATACCTGCAAGAGGAAGTCCTTTTGATTCTGGACAACGCACGGTCACATATAGCAAAAAGGACTCTGAAAACAATTATCGACTTGCTTCGAAAATTTTATTGCGCCCGACGTATTTTCCAGACTTGGCCCCTTCAGGTTTTAATTTTTTCCAATTCGTGTAACATTACCTGCATGATAGATGCTTCACATCTCTTAAACATGTCGATAAAAACTTGAATAACTTAATCAATGGAATTCGGCAGTTCATCGCCAACCAAGCTGGTATGACGACATTTAAATTCAGCTGCCCAAAATTTTACGGTGGCAAATGATGGTGCAGAGTCCTCGTAAACAGTATCCTATGTCTGTCAAATGCAAGGATTTAATGACGGTTGGATGTTCGATTTGTTCCATTTTTACAGAAACACTGACATCGACTGACATAAATAATAGTTAAACAACTACCGAGGATCTAACATAATATGGCTGAAATTTGCAGGGTTATCTATCAATGCATGCGAAATTATATGACCAGAATATTTTTGACCAGTAACTCCATCTTTATGTCGATGCTGGAAACTTTCAGATTACCCTCGTAATCTTCTATTTTGAAACGATGTTTAAAAAATCTTCTTCCTAAACCAGGAAAAATCTAACTATTTGTAAAAATGGAGTGAGTATTTTCGGCACAACTCACTTTATTTACAAAAAATAGAACATGCTTTAATAAAGAAGTAAATGCATATTAAACATACTTAGATACAGCAAAACTACTAGTTATTATGCGTTTTATCGAGCATTTCCTTTAATTCTAATTCAATAGACAAGAGTACTTGCGTGCGGTTCTCCCATTTTGTGAATGGTCTTTTCGTGATCCAACAGAACCTCCACAGCCTCGACAAACTCCTCCGAAATGGCATGTAGGAGAGCGTCTTTAGTTTCTACCTTGTATCCGATCAGCAGCTCCACCATTTCCAGGTTTTCGTTGTCGATTGCCATCAACAAGGCGCTCCTACCCAACGGGTCCACGCAGTTGATGTTGATGTAACTGGTATCGCGAGCCCTCTGGAGCATCCTGGAAATATTGTAAACATTACGAATAATAACATCTTTAATAAGGTGATATAACATTTATTTCAAAGAACTTGGAAAGCATCAATAGGTATGTTGCTATGTACGTTCGTGTTTTTAGAAATCTAAAAGTATTTCCTCGGAATTATATTTAATCGTAGATGTGTTCGTGTTAAAAAAGTAATACGAGAGTTGTTATTTATGTATCCGGAATAATAAATAAAAACAAATATTTATCAGTGAAAATGGTTTTACTGTTTTTTAAAATATTCTCCGCAATGATCGATATACTTTTGCATACTTTTGAAGCAATTTTCATAACACTTTTTTCATTTCGATTGGGGAATTTCCAAAACATGCATTTTGAGCGCATCAACCACTTCTTCTGGTGTCAAAAATTGTTGAATGTAGTTCTTTCTTTACAGTTCGCGGAATGTAGTTCTTCGCGTCGCCAGGGTGAAGAATGATCCTGCGTCGCAGATTGTTTTTTCTTATTTCTTCAAATACTTCTGCTAAACAAATTTCATTTAATATTGACCGTTCTACGATTCTCTAGTGGAATTGCAGACACATGCCTATTTCTCCCAAAAAAACAAGCGACCATTTACTTCAAAATGCTCCTTGAACAAACAACTTTTGTTAGGTTTGGCTCATTTTGAAAGACCCATACAGTGGATTGCTGTTTACTTTTGAGCTCATACGCATAGATCCAAGATTCGCCACCTGTGTAGATATTTGAATTTAAATTTGAATTTTTCAGTTTAGGACCGTGTCAACAAATGACGCCATTTGGCAGTCCATAAAGAGTATATGCCAGACAAGAACTAATAAAAATAAATTGAATAGTAATATTGAATAGATCATAAAGTGTATAACAACAGTAATATGGATTAAAGGGTATATGGATATATTCCAAATGGAACTCGGACTTTAATAGCCAATAGTTAATATACAGTAAATAAAGGATATATTATATATTATGTATATTAAGAGTAGAGGAATAAGTGGCCAAATCAAGTCAGGGATATTTTAAGAGAAAAGGGAGTTTAAAGATAATAAAGATGGAGATAATAATGGAAGATAATAATTGGAGCATTAAAGCGACAAAACAGACGCAAGGCCCCTGGGAAGTCCATATCTTTGCACAAGAGCAGATAGCAAAGGGCACTACAAGACATGATGAACGGAAAGAGGAGCACCACATAAGGTATATATTGTCGGAGGGCCACCGACCATGTGAGAAACGACAGTGCACGATGTTAAACGTATTCCACTTCAAAAAGACGACTCGAGAGCTGGAGGGGGACCAGATGCAAAGAATTTAGATTTCACGGTAAATAACTTGGAGGTGTAAGCAGGATGTGAAGATTTAGAGCCATTTTGGCAGCAGTAGTCGTCTCGTTCATTACCCAATATTTCTGTATGGCCAGGAATCCAAACAAATTTTACCATCGACTATCTAGATTGGGATTCCTGGACGATGAAAGGAATGTTAACAACTAGAGGCGAAGAAAGGGTAGAAACAAGATATTGGAGAGAACTTAAGGAATCAGAGCAGATAAGCCAAAGATGTTGGACGGGATAGTGTATAAGAAATTACCTCTCTCTTATAGCAAAAAGTTTGGCAGAAAGGTTACTATTCCAGTTATAAAGACAAAAAACGCAAATAAAATTATCGTGGACAATAGCCAAACTCACTTCATCCCTCGACTTAGAGCGGTCAGTGTAAATGACGTTATCAAGTCGGAGGTTTTGAATGATTTTAGAGAAAATGGTAGTAGCGGAAGACAGTCGAGAAAAAGGTTTATATATGGAAGGAGGCTAAAATTAGAAGCACAGCGTACAATTAACCATGGCAGCTTGAGGAGGAAAGTTATTGAGTGACAGAGAGACAAGGAAATAGCAGGGTCAAGGAAAAAATTGGAAAGAGCAGTGCCCGAACTCTTTAATCGATGAGACAACAGGGTTGGGGAAATGAAAAGGGCCAAAGAAAGATTGATAAGAGGGAATGACGGATGTGCAAGGACCATTTGCTTTGCAAAGTGCCTCTTGAGCGAACAGCTTTTGTTGGGTTTGGATCATCTTGAAATACCCATATAGTCGACTGCTGTTTAGTTTTGGGCTCATACGCATAGATCCAAGATTCGCCACCTGTATATGTATTTAAATTAGAATTTTTCAGTTTAGGGACACGTCGGCAACTGAGGTCGTTTTGGCAGATGATAAAGAGTATTTGCCAGACAAGAACTAATAAAAATACATTGAATACTAATATTGAATGGATCCTAAAGTATGCGATGACAGTAGCATGGATTGAAGAGTTTCTGGTTAAATTCCAAATAGAACTGTTGAATGAACTGTAATGCAACAGCTGTTGCCAATTCCGGATGATACATATATAGCAACCCTCGTACAAAATTGTACAGAATGTTTGAATTAGGATATTTCAAATAATGTTATTGAAATTATTGCAAGTATCACACACACAATTTTGTTTTAACGCCATTTTTTTTCGTGCTATTTGTGACAGTTTGGGTTTACCAGTTGTGTACTGAAGACGTGCAACTTTTATAATGGTTAAATACATAAAAACAAATCAATTATTGTAACTCAATGGAAAATTAGGCGAACATATTCTAATTGTCCGGCGCCTCATAACACAATTATTTATTGTTTATTCAAGAAATTTCAAGAATTTGGAACAGTTGGGGATATGTCTCGCAGCCGAGGTCTAAGAATAGTAAGAAGCACTGAAAATGTTGCTCATAGAGAGCAAATTGCGGAGGAGCCTTCAAGAACTGCAATTCAATGACGTGGTGCACAACTGGGAATTTATCTAGACACTTTACGTCGAATTTGCGCTGTGGTCCTATGAAACGTTCCATCGCCACTAAACTTAAAAAGCCCGTCAAGCATTCGACACCATTCCCCTCCCCTCCTATCTGTATTTGGCGCGTAACAGTCAAAACAAAAACGAAAAACATTCCGAGACACCCATTATAATTGGCAACTTTGCGAAATAAATGGTTGTCTCCACGTAGCCAGATAGTCTATGAGTATTACATCACGAGGATACTAAAAAACAATAGTGATAACTTTTCCTGCAGGTGGAACCCTTTTACTCCAACCAAACTCATACTGTTTGGACTACTGCTTCGCTTTGTCTCAGCAGGACCCGTTTTTTTTTATACTCGCTTGGTATGGATCCACTGTTTGGACTGATGGTTCGCCTTTGATCAATTGTTAGCCAACGATAACAATTACAACGCAATTTTTTTAATATGTTTCTTTTTCGTTGTAACAGACAAATAATGAAATCAAATAAAGTTCTCAGTAGGGTGAACTGTGTGTCGATTGAGATTCTCGTGGGAATATGGCGGGGCATTTGACCAGGCTAGGTGACCATCGTCCAGAAAAGCTTACATTATATAACCATATTAACCTGTAAACCAACAGACGCAGGCAACGTCAGAAACTTCGAAACAAGGATGCTCTCTATGAAAAAATAAACAGTGTTAATGCTAATCATCAATGGGAAGTAACTGCCTCCAGTAGAATCCAATGGAGATAATAGTTCATCGATATCATGGAACAAACACAATATATATATATATATATATATATATATATATATATATATATATATATATATATATATATATATTGTATGGTCTAAGACCAGTGAAGGATAATATTCCACAAGAGTCTCGTGGCGTATATGAGATTCCTTGTTCTGGCTGCTCCCAAATATATACCAACCAAACCAATAGGTATATCCAAAATCGCATATACGAGCATTCCCTCGCCATCCGAAAATCGGATATCTCCTCGACTTTAGCAGAACATCATATCCAAACGGGTCAGAAAATGGATTTCGACAAAGTCAAAGTAATCGCACCTATATATTCCTACAAACCCCGTATAATTCTTGAAGCAATTGAGATTGAAAAACGTCCAGACTGATTAAACAACAGGGACGACGGTCTTAGTGTTCCAAATACATGGAAACCGCTTATATCCAAATTGCCCATCCGAAACCTTTCCAATCAAACGTTCACCTCCCGTCTCATCCCCACTCCTCAACCAAACGCCCCACCCACAACTTCACCTATTAATGCAGAGGTCGCGCCGTCCACGTCCTTTATGTGTAATTGTGAACTCTGGGGAGTAGGCAGATTGAGGCCTCGGATTAAATTAACAAGATTCTCTTGAAAATGGTTTCAAAGTGGAAGCCGAAACGTCGAGATTTTACAAACCTAAAACGCGAGAACCTAGTAATTCTAATATATATATATATATATATATATATATATATATATATATATATATATATATATATATATATATATATATATATATATATATATATATATATATATATATATATATATATATATATATATATATATATATATATATATATATATATATATATATATATATATATATATATATATATATATATATATATAAATATATATATATATATATATATATATATATATATATATATATATATATATATATATATATATATATTAGAATTACTAGGTTCTCGCGTTTTAGGTTTGTAAAATCTCGACGTTTCGGCTTCCACTTTGAAACCATTTTCAAGAGAATCTTGTTAATTTAATCCGAGGCCTCAATCTGCCTACTCCCCAGAGTTCACAATTACACATAAAGGACGTGGACGGCGCGACCTCTGCATTAATAGGTGAAGTTGTGGGTGGGGCGTTTGGTTGAGGAGTGGGGATGAGACGGGAGGTGAACGTTTGATTGGAAAGGTTTCGGATGGGCAATTTGGATATAAGCGGTTTCCATGTATTTGGAACACTAAGACCGTCGTCCCTGTTGTTTAATCAGTCTGGACGTTTTTCAATCTCAATTGCTTCAAGAATTATACGGGGTTTGTAGGAATATATAGGTGCGATTACTTTGACTTTGTCGAAATCCATTTTCTGACCCGTTTGGATATGATGTTCTGCTAAAGTCGAGGAGATATCCGATTTTCGGATGGCGAGGGAATGCTCGTATATGCGATTTTGGATATACCTATTGGTTTGGTTGGTATATATTTGGGAGCAGCCAGAACAAGGAATCTCATATACGCCACGAGACTCTTGTGGAATATTATCCTTCACTGGTCTTAGACCATACAATATATATATATATATATATATATATATATATATATATATATATATATATATATATATATATATATTGTGTTTGTTCCATGATATCGATGAACTATTATCTCCATTGGATTCTACTGGAGGCAGTTACTTCCCATTGATGATTAGCATTAACACTGTTTATTTTTTCATAGAGAGCATCCTTGTTTCGAAGTTTCTGACGTTGCCTGCGTCTGTTGGTTTACAGGTTAATATGGTTATATAATGTAAGCTTTTCTGGACGATGGTCACCTAGCCTGGTCAAATGCCCCGCCATATTCCCACGAGAATCTCAATCGACACACAGTTCACCCTACTGAGAACTTTATTTGATTTCATTATTTGTCTGTTACAACGAAAAAGAAACATATTAAAAAAATTGCGTTGTAATTGTTATCGTTGGCTAACAATTGATCAAAGGCGAACCATCAGTCCAAACAGTGGATCCATACCAAGCGAGTATAAAAAAAAACGGGTCCTGCTGAGACAAAGCGAAGCAGTAGTCCAAACAGTATGAGTTTGGTTGGAGTAAAAGGGTTCCACCTGCAGGAAAAGTTATCACTATTGTTTTTTAGTATCCTCGTGATGTAATACTCATAGACTATCTGGCTACGTGGAGACAACCATTTATTTCGCAAAGTTGCCAATTATAATGGGTGTCTCGGAATGTTTTTCGTTTTTGTTTTGACTGTTACGCGCCAAATACAGATAGGAGGGGAGGGGAATGGTGTCGAATGCTTGACGGGCTTTTTAAGTTTAGTGGCGATGGAACGTTTCATAGGACCACAGCGCAAATTCGACGTAAAGTGTCTAGATAAATTCCCAGTTGTGCACCACGTCATTGAATTGCAGTTCTTGAAGGCTCCTCCGCAATTTGCTCTCTATGAGCAACATTTTCAGTGCTTCTTACTATTCTTAGACCTCGGCTGCGAGACATATCCCCAACTGTTCCAAATTCTTGAAATTTCTTGAATAAACAATAAATAATTGTGTTATGAGGCGCCGGACAATTAGAATATGTTCGCCTAATTTTCCATTGAGTTACAATAATTGATTTGTTTTTATGTATTTAACCATTATAAAAGTTGCACGTCTTCAGTACACAACTGGTAAACCCAAACTGTCACAAATAGCACGAAAAAAAATGGCGTTAAAACAAAATTGTGTGTGTGATACTTGCAATAATTTCAATAACATTATTTGAAATATCCTAATTCAAACATTCTGTACAATTTTGTACGAGGGTTGCTATATATGTATCATCCGGAATTGGCAACAGCTGTTGCATTACAGTTCATTCAACAGTTCTATTTGGAATTTAACCAGAAACTCTTCAATCCATGCTACTGTCATCGCATACTTTAGGATCCATTCAATATTAGTATTCAATGTATTTTTATTAGTTCTTGTCTGGCAAATACTCTTTATCATCTGCCAAAACGACCTCAGTTGCCGACGTGTCCCTAAACTGAAAAATTCTAATTTAAATACATATACAGGTGGCGAATCTTGGATCTATGCGTATGAGCCCAAAACTAAACAGCAGTCGACTATATGGGTATTTCAAGATGATCCAAACCCAACAAAAGCTGTTCGCTCAAGAGGCACTTTGCAAAGCAAATGGTCCTTGCACATCCGTCATTCCCTCTTATCAATCTTTCTTTGGCCCTTTTCATTTCCCCAACCCTGTTGTCTCATCGATTAAAGAGTTCGGGCACTGCTCTTTCCAATTTTTTCCTTGACCCTGCTATTTCCTTGTCTCTCTGTCACTCAATAACTTTCCTCCTCAAGCTGCCATGGTTAATTGTACGCTGTGCTTCTAATTTTAGCCTCCTTCCATATATAAACCTTTTTCTCGACTGTCTTCCGCTACTACCATTTTCTCTAAAATCATTCAAAACCTCCGACTTGATAACGTCATTTACACTGACCGCTCTAAGTCGAGGGATGAAGTGAGTTTGGCTATTGTCCACGATAATTTTATTTGCGTTTTTTGTCTTTATAACTGGAATAGTAACCTTTCTGCCAAACTTTTTGCTATAAGAGAGAGGTAATTTCTTATACACTATCCCGTCCAACATCTTTGGCTTATCTGCTCTGATTCCTTAAGTTCTCTCCAATATCTTGTTTCTACCCTTTCTTCGCCTCTAGTTGTTAACATTCCTTTCATCGTCCAGGAATCCCAATCTAGATAGTCGATGGTAAAATTTGTTTGGATTCCTGGCCATACAGAAATATTGGGTAATGAACGAGACGACTACTGCTGCCAAAATGGCTCTAAATCTTCACATCCTGCTTACACCTCCAAGTTATTTACCGTGAAATCTAAATTCTTTGCATCTGGTCCCCCTCCAGCTCTCGAGTCGTCTTTTTGAAGTGGAATACGTTTAACATCGTGCACTGTCGTTTCTCACATGGTCGGTGGCCCTCCGACAATATATACCTTATGTGGTGAACAGAACATCATATCCAAACGGGTCAGAAAATGGATTTCGACAAAGTCAAAGTAATCGCACCTATATATTCCTACAAACCCCGTATAATTCTTGAAGCAATTGAGATTGAAAAACGTCCAGACTGATTAAACAACAGGGACGACGGTCTTAGTGTTCCAAATACATGGAAACCGCTTATATCCAAATTGCCCATCCGAAACCTTTCCAATCAAACGTTCACCTCCCGTCTCATCCCCACTCCTCAACCAAACGCCCCACCCACAACTTCACCTATTAATGCAGAGGTCGCGCCGTCCACGTCCTTTATGTGTAATTGTGAACTCTGGGGAGTAGGCAGATTGAGGCCTCGGATTAAATTAACAAGATTCTCTTGAAAATGGTTTCAAAGTGGAAGCCGAAACGTCGAGATTTTACAAACCTAAAACGCGAGAACCTAGTAATTCTAATATATATATATATATATATATATATATATATATATATATATATATATATATATATATATATATATATATTTATATATATATATATATATATATATATATATATATATATATATATATATATATATATATATATATATATATATATATATATTCACTTTTTTTTTACATATTGTGTTTTTCGGTAAGTAATTAATTGTTAATTTTTAATTTTTTTTTAGTAAAGTTTCGGTTCAAACAAAGAACCATCCTCAGAATAATTCTACAATACATATAACTTTTATAACTGTTATATATATATATATATATATATATATATATATATATATATATATATATATATATATATATATATATATATATATATATATATATAATTACTTGTAAGCAATAAAAATTTACAATTTTTGAAAGCAGCGTTATATTCATGTATCATTCTAGACTAAACTTAAACTCGATGTTGTCCATAAAAATTGAGAGAAATAAAATTAAATATCTCAGTTATGAAAATTTGTGTGATGGAAATTATGTAAAACGCCATCTCCGAATTCCATCAGTCTCAAAAAAATGCTTCCCTTCTTTATAAGTTAAAAACTTACTTTGGACTTATGGAATATTAATAGAGCATCATCGTGAAACTAGTCCAGCTACGGTTTTTAGTTTCGTGTTTTAACGTCTTACCAGAAAATGTTGCGCCATAATAAAGACAGAAAATATTTCTTCTGGTCTAAAAGCTTTTGAGAGGCAAGGCGGAAAAGGGGGTAGAAGGATCAAATTGAATTTTCTTAAAATGCAACACCATCGTAAACTATATGGTTTAGACGAGAAAAACGACTCTAGAACAGCAATTGATATTTTTAAAATTATTTACTAATGAATATTCAAAGTAGATCTAATTATCTTTTAGGGACGAACGCAGTTTTGTGAAACTCGAAGAAATTTACCGCTAAACACCAAATCACTTTTTCAAAATTCTCTACGCGCATTTAACTAATCATGTTAGTTAACTAACTAACCAGTCTAACAACCCAGACGTGTAGGAATATTATTGTGGTAGAAAGAAAGCTTTCTTTTTGGTCAGATTTTGATCAGAATCAGATACGCTCTTTACAGCGTATACTCACAAAAGATCTGCGTTTCAATGCTTACAAAGTTCAGTTGATACAAGAACTGCAGTGTAATGACCATGCACAGCGAAAAGAGTTTGTTGAATGGATTATTGAACAACAACTGAATGCTAAATTTATTAAGCACAATTATCCTAAGCGATGAAGCTCATTTTCGCCTTGATGGTTTCGATATCGTCAAAATTGCTGCATTGGGGGTTCAGAGAACCCACATGTGATTGTCGAAAAACAAATGCATCCACAACGTGTCACTGTTTAGTGCGGATTTTGGACTGGAGGCGTCATTGGACCATACTTTTTCGATAATAAGGCTAGGCTGGTCAAGCAGTTACTGTTACTGGTGCTCGATATCGCGACATGATAACCGAGTTCTTTCTGCTTACATTGGATGATATAGATGTGGACGACATGTCGTTTCAACAAGATAGTGCGATATACCACACAGCCCGTGAAACAGTCCAATGACACATTTGGACATTATGAGACATTTCATGGTCGTGTATACTCTCGTTTCGGTAGAAGGTACCAGAATTGGCCCCCTAGATCATCTGATTCAAAACCTTTCGATGTATTTATTTATTTATGAGGTTATTTGAAGTCAAACATATATATATATATATATATATATATATATATATATATATATATATATATATATATATATATATATATATATATATATATATATAATTATTATTATTATTATTGCCTATATTTAGCCTTCCTTTGTGCCCATATTAATTTCATTCTTTCGCTATGAGCTTTTTCCTTTCGTCAGACCAAGTTGTTCCAGTCTTCCTACATTTTCCTCTCTGGCCAACCTTCCAAACGTTAACCTTGTGTCTGAAATAGCCTCTATGTTGAATTTCACTTTGTGAAATATTTGCTGATCTTAGGTTATCTTTAATTGCTGCAATTGCTCCTATTTTCATAAAATTCGACTATTTGTCTAGATAGCCTACTCGGATTCATCCGTTTGTGTGTCCGTAAAGCTTAAGTTTTCTTTTTCTCATATCGCTATGTATATCTGTGTACTGTTTGATTTCTTGGTTTTCTCGAAGTCGGTATGTTGTGCTATTTATTTATTTGGGGCCTAGAATTTTTCTTATGATTTTTCTTTCCTTCTTTTCAATGTCCTCGATGTCCCTCTTTCTATTCAAAATGAGCGTTTCTGCCCCATATAAGCATTCTGGCTTAATAACTGTGTTGTAATGTTTCAGTTTTGTGCTTTTAGATAGGCATTTTTTGTTGTAAATATTTCGTGTAAGTTTCAATACCGTTTCCATTTTTTGACATCTACCTTTATTGGCCGCTTTTTCCAACCCATTTTCCATGATTATTTCACCCAAATATTTGAATTGACAGACTCGTCTGATGTTACCATATTTTGTTTCTAGAAATGGTGTTCTTAGTCTGTTACAGGTCATGTATTGTGTCTTTTCAAAGGAAATTTGGAGTCCTACCTTTTCTGCTGTTTCTTTTAGGATTTCAATCTGTTTCTGTACGGTTAATATATCTTGAGCTAAAATTGCTAGATCATCAGTAAACGCCAGACAATCAATTTTGATGTTGGTTCTCCTCAGTTTAATGGACTGGTCAACATTCAGGGCCGACTTTTTTTCACGTCACTCCTGTATTACTTTTTCTAGAACACAGTTAAATATGAGTGGCGAGAGTCCATCTCCTTGTCTCACTCTAGTTTTAATTTCGAAGGGCTCTGAGATGTCACCCATGAATTTAACTTTTGACCTTGGGTTAGTTAACGTTGCTTTAATAATTGCCAGCGTTTTGAGATATAGCCCTTGTTCTTTCATGATTCGGAATAAAAATTCGCGGTCAATAGAATCATATGCATTTTTGAAATCCACAGATGTACAGACGAGATTTTTATTGTACAGTTTTTGATGTCTTAGGATCCTGAACAGATCCTGAATCTAAAGTTTTAGATTCAGGATCTGTTCAGGGCAGGATCTGTCCGGTCGAAGACCTGCTTGATAGTCACCAATGTTAGGTTCTAACTGTCCATGTGCTCTGGTTCTATCTCCTTTCTTGTGTAGTGGATGGATTAAAGCATCTTTCCGGTCTTCCGGAATCTGTTCGGTTCGCCAAACTTCTTGTAGAATCTTGGTTATTTCTTTGATTCTACCTCAGCGGATTTCAGCGGATTTCAAAAGTTCAGCAGTGATTCCGTCGTCACCAAAAGCTTTGTTATTTTTAAGCCGCTTGATTTGCCTAATTATTTCATCTTCATTCGGTGGTAATTTATCTGGGTTTGTTTGTTTAGGGTTTGGTGTTGGTAATTTGTTTAAGGGCTCAGGACAGTTTAATATTTGTTCAAAATATTTTGCAAGCTCTTTTCAATTGTCTTGGTTATTTAGAGCTAATTGTCCGTTTTCCTTTTGGAAGCAAATATTTTGCGGTTGATAACCTGTTAATTTAGTTTTAAATGTTTTTTAAAAGTTTCGGGTGTTATTTTTTTGGAAATCTTTTTCTATTTCATTAAGTTGATTGTTTTCATATTTTCTTTTAGTTTGTCTAATTAGCTTCGATGTTTATTTTCTTACTTCCAAAAAGATGTTATATTTTATTGCTGTTTTTTGACTGTTCCAATCTTTGAATGCTTTACTTCGGCTTAATACTGCTTGCTCGCAAACTTCATCCCACCACGGATGTTTTCTACGTTTTCCTAAAGGGACCAACTTTAAGGCTGTTTTAATAATTTTTTGTTTCAATGTTTTCTTGCCAGTTCTGTGCTGGTTGTTTATCATCCTCTTCTGTTAGGGCTGGTTTTATTTTCGTTTGGTCGAACTTTGGTACTAGCAGTCTCTTTTGAATAAGTTTTCGACGTTTTAAGCTAAGTTTGATTCTAGTCAAGTAGTGATCCGTGTCTATATTTGCTCCTTTCCTGACTTGAACATTCAAAATCTCTTTATAATTGGGGTACGAAATGGCAACCTGGTCAATTTGAAATTCACCCATGTACGTGTTTGGGTACCTCCAGGTCTTTTGCTTTGTTATTTTCTTCTTAAAATGGGTTGACATTATTTTTAGATTAAACTGCGAACATAGTTCAACCAATCTTCTACCATTACGGTTAGTCCATTTATGAGCGGGAAAACTGCCGACTGTTTTCCTATAGTTTTTTTCTTTCCCTAGTTGGGCGTTGAAATAACCCAATAGGATTTTTACATGGTTAGAGGGAATTTTAGAGATAGTCTTTTCCAGAATTTCCCAGGACTATTTACTTTTTCAGGATTAGATTTATTTTCTTCGTTAAGTGGGAGGTGTGCATTGATTAATGTATAGTTTTTGTTAGCACACTTGAGGGATAGTTTCATAAGTCGATTATTTACTGGCTGGACATTTGTTATAGAACCAAGAATGTTTCTTAAGATAGCGAAATCAACACCGAGATGTGGTGTATTTTTGAGTATTCTTTTGTCCGTTTTACTTTTAAAAAGTCTGTAGTTGCCGAATTCCAAGGTGTTATCATTTGTCAATCTGGTTTCTTGCAAAGCTAAAATTTTGATTTTTTGCTGATTTAATGTTCGCCCCAACTCGTGTAGTTTTTCTAGACGCAGGAGAGAATTGATATTTACCGTTCCAAAGAAAGTTTTTTTTTTCGGTTTCAGACGTTGGCCAGAGGTCTCCGACTCCCTCTGAAAGAGTTTGCGTTTAAGCCCGGACGCCACAGAATCCGAAAGTTCGGTTGAACCAGAGAAGCTGGCAGAGGATTGTTTACCTCCCGGGGTAATTTTATAATTACTAGAACGCTTCATCTTGTACTTTGAATTAAAGGTTTGAACCATGACGGTTCAGAGGTTAAAACTGGAGGGGTTAGTTCCAGAATTTAAATATCAGCCGCACCACTGGTGAACAGACGCTGACCACTCAACCGCTTGATACAAGTCAGACGCTAAGTAGATGAATTTTTTTTTGCCTTGGTTCGGGGCTGCTTATTTTGAGATATTCGCAGCTGTCCATTAATATGTAATGGAACTTTCACTATCCACCACCCGTGACCCGTCCAGTACCTTAGGCGAGGTATATATATATATATATATATATATATATATATATATATATATATATATATATATATATATATATATATATCCCATCGTGTCCCGTTTGTCGGGAACTTGCAGACGTTTCGCCAAGGTCACACTTGGTATTCTCAATGCCTGTCTGAAGATTGAAAGCTGTGGACCGCTTTCTCACCTTGGTTTCCACATTTACCCTTTTTCGAATTAACTGACCCAAAACGGGTACTGACGTTTCCGTTTTTATGTGGGTGTATTTCCACCCCTTGAAATGTCGAACTTTCCCTTGAAAGGTAGAGTTCGACGAAGAATGAAATTAGTTTTCTCGAAGTCCAGGGAAACTTCGTGGAGGTTAATTAGAAATTAAGACTTTTGTCTTTATCGGAAAATTGACAGGTTCGCGTCCAAATGCCGGGCTATCAGCCAGCCGACAGTCCGACATTTGACGACGAGACACAGGGACTTTGATGGCAATTACTTACTAGGTCTTATGCAGGCTGGAAAAAACCGAGAAATTCGGGGCCCATGGGCCTGCTGCCTGAGATTGGAGGACGAACACGGACTTAGTTTTAGGGCCCTCCAAGACGAGTTTGGAGAGCAGTGGACATCGGGACCTGGAATTGGCTCACCAGTTGTCCCATTAATTGCTCCATAAGCCCGGGGAAGAAATTATTTTCTTATGAAGCGGGCAGGGTGGCAGGAACCGTGTTCCGCTGAGATCCCCACACAAAAGTTGGTGGGGAAATAACTTTAATCATTTTCGAACCTGAAAAGGCCCTATTATCCCTGGTAGCTTGACCTCGCCGGGCAACTTTGGAAACTCGCGGTATGCGAACCTCCGCAGTTGCTGCACGTCGCTGAGCTGTCTTTGTCCTTCTTACATTCTGTGGATGTCGTTCTGCACACTTGACACACGCGGAATCTGCGCGGCACTTCTTTGCCGAATGACCTAACTGTTGGCAGTTAAAGCACAATTGCACTGCACAATCCGGCTATGCGACCTTTGTCCCTGGATCTTGATTTCTTGATCGAACAATGTCTTCAAGTTGTAAATTTCCTTCTCCTTCTTAGGAATTACTACCAGTACTATCGCCATGGGCGCTCCTTTACTGGTCTTCCATCGCTCGACATGGATCGGGTGAAGACCAGTGTTGATCAACTCTTGCCTCACTGTAGCTGCAGGAATTGCTTCCACTACACCCCTGATGATTACGCGCAGATTGCGCTCATCAGGAGTGCAGAACGAGTGATATTTATACTCTCTTTCGTCGAGTAAATTGATGAGTGCTCTGTAGTCATCAGGAGTCTGCGGTCTGACCATGACTCCATTGGGTTTAGTTGTCGACGTTCCTATCTGGATGTTCTTCTCCTTACATAGTCGGAGAATTTGAAGATATGCCGATTTGTCTCTAAAGACAACCAGCGGAATTTTTGTACTCTTAGGGGCCGCAACGTTTGCTTGCCTCTTAGGTTCATCTTGCTTGGGTGTCTCCTTTTGACTTGGAAGCTGTGGCTTCTTGAAGATTGGTGCCTGCGAGGAGCTTTCAGAAGCCGGCTTTTTAAGAGGAGGATAGTCCTCTTTGCTCGGCTTCGCTGCTCTCTTCGTCTGCTTCTTTTTATTTCTACGTCTACTGCTGTAGTCCGACTAAGACGCTGATGCCCAGTCTGATTCTGTTGATTCTTTGTGTTGTATATCATCATCTTCCATAGCTAGGATTATTTCTTTTTCACTGCCAGTGGTTTTGATAAAAACCTCTGGCTTTTCATTTTCCTTAGCTGGTTTTCCTCTCAACTGTTCAATTTCTTTTCGGAGTTCTTCGTTTTTCTCCAATAATTCTTGGTTCTCATTTCTGAGTTTGTCCAACTCTGCATATGCGAGTTTGTTCATCTCTTTCGTATACCGCCGTTGATCTTCTAAGTCGGTAATACGTTTTTCCTTATCGGCTAATGAGCGCTGAAGCGCATCAAAAGAATCTTTCGTGATGGTGAACCCCTTAGGGTCCGCCATCACTCCGTTTGTTAACTACTTTATCTCAAAGTACGAACTCGGCAGAGAGATGCGTTCTCTCCAACAGCTCAACCAAAACTTTTTTCGAAAGCTGTGGAAACCGTCTCGTAATATTTATATTATTCTGGCTCGCAGATTGTGATGGTACGTACTTCTTATTGGTTCTGTTGTTGGTCCCGCTCCCTTGGACTATGTTTGGGGTGCCACAGTGCTAGTCAGTTGCTCTCCCAACTGCAGCCGGTGAGCTTCAGTCTGTCGGTTGATTACTGGTTTCCACGGGTCTGGCAGAAGGTTGTTGAAATTCAGCCCCATTTATGTAAAATGATCATGGAAAATTTTGAAAATACAGTGCGTATGTGCCAGCAAAGCCGTGGAGGTGATTTGCCCGATGCGCTATTTCATACATAACCCTAACCTATGTACTTTATGTTTCAATAAAAAAAAATACAATTGAAAACAAAACTGTGTTTTCTATCTATATCTATAAATTTTGGGACACCCTTTATAACCACTGATCCTATCCTATTGATATAAGCACAGTTGCTAATGATTCTCAACCTGATGATGAACTACTTCCTAACTGCGGAAACTCAAAACCACTCAAAAAAGAAAGAAAATATTGTTTGAGTGATTTTCAAATTTTGTTAAAAAAAGAAAAACATAGAAGACAATATTAATGAATAGTGCTATATTATTATACAGCAGACATCAAATCTTCTTTCCGAGTAAGTGTTACCTTGCTCTCGTATTATAGTAGTAGTAAAATTATGGATACCCACTGCCAATGTCTAGCAACAGTTTCAAAAAACTGTCCCCATATAGTTGCTTCATTATACAAACTTGAAGATTATACAATACGCTATGGTTATGATGCTCTTACGTTTATCTCAAAATTAAAAGAATGGAACAAGGGTAAAAAATAAACAATAATCACGATAATATTTCAACAGCTAACCAGTGGCGGCTCGTTAGAGAGGGGGTTGCGGCGCCGCTCCTCCAGCACACCATATTTTATTTCCGTACAGTTTCTTTCCTTTAACTCATTTAAATTATTTAATTAATTAATAAATCATTAAGACCCATCACACCAAATAATGCGGATAAAAATTCCATCCTCTCGCCACAATTTTTACATCGTCGGTCGGACGTTTACTTCCAGCAACCGTACGCCACCGTCATCTTATCTCGTCGTTGGCATTACATGTTTTGGTCGTTGCCAGAATTCGGGGGTTTAACTCCTTTCTAAAACATGTGATTTGGACGAAGATTTCCTGCGCCCGAGCGTATCGGTAATTAATTTTAAACGCTAATTTGGCGGGTACGGAGCATTTGATATGTCTCGCGTCGCGTATTTCGGTCGCCTAGCGAATACTTGTTTTGATTTAAGATTTGCTACGTGTGCACACACTGAGTGGTACTTTTTAAATAAAAATTATCAACTTTTATTTGCAAACATGAAGGTGCTTGATTTAGAACAGTTACTAATAACTAATTTAAGTTTGGAGGAGAAAGTTGAATTAAAAACTGTCGTCCTACGCGCGAGTTGAATTTGTATCAAGTTTAAAAATAATGTAAAAATAGCAGAAAAATCTTCATTAGAACCATTTTCCTCTACGCCCTCCCACTTTAAAAATCCACGAGCAGCTAACTATCTTACTAAACGCATTCATCCGAAGAAAACAATTATAAATTTAAATCACAAAAAAAAACAAAGTAATTGATGTTTATTAGGAAAACCAGTTTACTTCTAGGTACTTCTTTACATCAAATAATTCAAATCTAAAAAGAAAAATAATTTCATATGGGATACTTTGTTACCTCGAAAAAATTAATCAGTTAATAATTAATTTAACTCCGGTAGAATCTGGAGCGGTTGAAATTAGAATAATTTCAACCTTACCATTATCAATTCGAACATTTTTTTTATTACCATTCGCAATACATTCTTCAACTCTTAAAAACAATAATCATAAATAACAAAATTTATGCAAAATATTGAAATAATCGTGACGATATAACGTCCTGTCAACAAAAAAAATTATCAACAACTAACCTCTCGACTAAAACGCTTTTATTACCGGAAAAAGGCAAATTGCGACAATATGGTCTTGAATTTTTAGCACTAGGCACATCATCCCTCTTAATTTTATTTTGAAAATGTACTTTTAACATTACTTTAGATAGCAGAATGCAAATGTTTGTACTCCCTGCATATTTTTTCATAGCTTCCGGAGAAAATGGCTACTTAATCAGTGCTGTTAACCTCACATAGAAAAATGGGCGGCAAATTTAAATTTGTGATACAGCTAACTAAAAATATTAATCTATGACCGAAATGTTGTCAGACAATATGGAGGCATTTGCAAAAATAATCTCATTTTGCAAAATAATTATTTAGTGTTTATTAATTCATGTAAAATTTACGATGTAAAGTTTCCAAGCCAATTCAATTTCTTTTGCAAATAAATAAGGATGCTAATTTAACGCCTTTTTATAAAACAAAAAGTAAACTGAGAAAACTTTTACCAATATTTTTTTTCTTAAATTGCCACTTATTCTGCAATTAATTTTACTTGGAAAATTATTAATCAAGTTATGAAAACTCTGTTCATTTTTTAACAACTTCCAATGGAAACCTAAAAGTTCTTGGCAAGAAATTTGTTATAGAAACGTGATGGAAAATTTTTGGCAACAAATATTATTTCAAAAAATATTTCCTCATTATTTTTATACAGCTAAATTCGACGAAATTTACCACTAAACCTCAACTCACTAAATTTAATTTCTCAACGCGCGTTTCGCTAACCATATTTAACATTATCAGAAGATTTAAAGAAACCACTATAATTAATTTATATATAAATAAATGTATTGCTATGCCATCGGTAGATTTAATTTCAATATGGTTCCCGATTCTATAGAATACAATTAAAATCATTTAAGAATTTCACTAAACAATTACAATCACACGGTAAACCTCACCTATATATAGTTTTTTGGTAGTATTAATTAAATTATTAAATTAAATTAAATTGGTAGTTAAAATTACAATTACTGTCATTAAAAACTAATTGTCAATGTAAGTATCATTGACACATACAAAAAATATATTTACTTTGTATCATTTCATAATTTATAGAAATTAATATACTTTATTTTTAGGTTCGTTTTGAAAACGGAGAAGAGAATACTTCCCGAAACGTTAGCGTTAAAATTTTATATATTTTTTTAGAACATTTTTATATTTTTAAAATTTTGTTCGTTAGGCAAATTTATTACAAAAAAGAATCACTGAGAAATTTGTCTGCGTTTGGTTTTCTGTTTTTACCCAGTGATTCTTTATTTACATAAGAACAGATATTTTGATATTTTTTGAGTTTTATATCTTGGCGAAAAACCCAAATATAGAAAAAAAATATTATCACGAGATGATTGAATCTACTCATTTAAATTAGTTATAACCATTAAATCGAATCATCGTCGAGAAGTTAAATAAAGTGATTTAGTATTTAGTGGTAAATCTCTTCGAGTTTAATATTTCACACCAAAGGTTCAGGCTTCTTAGGAAATAGATGAATTGAAATATGTTTATACTTAAGACATTTTCAATCATCAAGCGGCTTAAAAATGGCAAGGCTTCTGGTGAAGATGGAATCACTGCTGAACTTTTGAAATCCGCTGGTCAGGTACAATCAAGGAAATAACCAAAATTCTACAAGAAGTTTGGCGAACTGAACGGATTCCGGAAGATTGGAAAGATGCTCTAATCCATCCACTACATAAGAAAGGAGATAGAACGGATGTAAACAACTATAGAGGGATATCTCTTATCCCAGTTTGTTACAAGATTCTATCCCAATGTCTACTAGACAGAGCACAGGGACAGTTAGAACCTAACATTGGTGAATATCAAGCAGGTTTTCGACCGGGCAAATCCTGCCTTGAACAGATCCTGAATCTGAAGTTGATTCTAAGACATCAAAAACTGTACAATAAAAATCTCGTCTGTACATTTGTGGATTTCAAAAAAGCATATGATTCTACTGACCGCGAATCTTTATTCCAAATCTTGAAAGAACAAGGACTAGATCTGAAAACGCTGGCAATTATTAAAGCAATGTTAACTAACACAAGGTCAAAAGTTAAATTCATGGGTGAGATCTCAGAGCCCTTCGAAATTAAAACTGGAGTGAGACAAGGGGATGGACTCTCGCCACTCTTATTTAACTGTGTTCTAGAAAAAGTAATACAGGAGTGGCGTGAAAAAAAGTCGGCCCTGAATATTGATCAGCCCATTAAACTGGGGAGAACCAACATCAAAATTGATTGTCTGGCATTTGCTGATGATCTAGCAATTTTAGCTCAAGATGTATTAACGGCACAGATTGAAAACAGATTGAAATCCTAAAAGAAATAGCAGAAAATGTAGGACTCCAAATTTTCTTTGAAAAGACACAATACATGACCTGCAACAGACTAAGAACGACATTTCTAAAAACAAAATATGGTAACATCAGACGAGTCTCTCAATTCAAATATTTGGGTATAATAATCATGGAAAATGGGTTGGAAAAAACGGCCAATAAGGGTAGATGTCAAAAAATGGAAACAGCATTGAAACTTACACAAAATATTTACAACAAAAAATGCCTATCTAAAAACACAAAACTGAGGCATTACTACACAGTTATTAAGCCTCATTTTGAATAGAAAGAGGGACATCCAGGACATTGAAAAGAAGGAAAGAAAAATCGTAAGAAAAATCCTAGGCCCCAAACAAATAAATAGCACAACATACCGACTTCGAGAAAACCAAGAAATCAAACAATACACAGATATACATAGCGATATGAGAAAAAGAAGACTTAAGTTTTACGGACACATAAAACGGATAAATCCGAGTAGGTTAACTAGACAAATAGTCGAATTTTATGAAAATAGGAGTAAAGCTAAAGGAGAAATAATTAAATGGATTGCTGCAATTAAAGAGGACCTAAGATCAACAAATATTACACAAAGTGAAATTCAGGTAGAGGCTGTTTCAGACACAAGGTTAACGTTTGGAAGGTTGGCCAGAGAGAAAAATGTAGGAAGACTGGAACAACTTGGTCTGACGAAAGGAAAAAAGCTCATAGCGAAAGAATGAAATTAGTATGGGCACAAAGGAAGGCTAACAACAACAAACGCCTCTAATTGTATTTCGCGTGGTCCACTAGGGCCCATACGTGAATAATAATAATAATAATAATAAGACATTTTGTCTCAACATTGTCTGTTACAGAACCATACGAGAGTAAAGTGACAAGTCAGATGCTTTTCAAAATAAAATATTGTTTTTTTTTATCGAAAATCCAAAATGAAGAAACCGTCAAAAAATACCACTTGTCGGACTCGGACTTTTATTTTTCAACATAATCTCCTTTTAGCTCTATACACTTTTCCTTTTCGTCTAACTTTTTTAAGGTGTCTAAAAAGTAAGATTTCGGAAGGTCCTCAAAATAGGCATCTGTTTGGACGATAAACTCCTCGTTCGATGTGAACTGTTGTACGGCGAGCCATTTTTTAAGTTTGGAAATAAAAAAAGTCACTGGGGGCCAAATCCGGTGAATTCGGTGGATGTTGTAATAATTCGAACTTTAATTCCATGATTTTAGCCATTGAAACTGTACAAGTGCGTACCTATGCATTGTCTTGATGGAAAAAGATCTTTTTCATTTTTAAATGGGGATGAATTTTCTTGATTTCTTCGCTCTACCGCTGCAATAACGACGCATACTACTCTCCAGTTATTGTTTTTCCTTTTTGAGAAGTAATTGGTGTAGATGATTCCGCGTGCATCCAAAAAAACTGTGTCCATAACCTTGCCAGCCGATTTCACCGTCTTCGCCTCCTTTGGAACCCGTTCGCCTTCAAAAAAGCGACTGTTTTGATTGTTCTCTTGTCTCTGGAGTATAGTAGTGTATCCATTCTTCGTCCACAGTTATGTATCGATGCAGAACTTCATCAGGATTGCGACGAAAAAACGTGAAAAGAGCCTCAGAGTCGAACACAGGATTGCGTTTATTCTCCACTGAGAGCAAACGCGGCTGAAATTTTTTTCACACCTAATTTTTTGTGCAAAATTGATAACACTGTACCTTGCGATAAGCCTGTAGCCTCAATTATTTCGTGCACTTTGATTCGTCAATCACTTAAAACCATATCATGGATTTTGTCATTTCGGGAATAGTCACTTCCACTAGACGTCCCGAACGATGTTCATCTTTTGTGGATGTACGGTAACGTTTAAACTCATTTACCCAATTATAAACAGTTGCAAACATAGGAGCAGACATGCGATGAACTTCATCCAACTCAGCTTTGATCTCTTTCGGTGTTAAGCCTTTTAAATATAAGTGTTTAATCAACACTCGAAACTCACTTTTTTTTATTTTTCTAAATAAATAAAAGTTTCTTGCTCCAATCGACAATAAAAATAAAACCATGTGATGAATATAACTGAGACTTTGACAGCAATCTAATGAATAATGATGGGGGGGGGGAGTGGTAGTTCACACTCCACCCCCCCCCCCACCCCCCGCAATAAGCCAAATATTACCTAATATTATACCGAAAAAATACGAGGAGTGAAGAGAGTTAAATTATTACATGTGAATTGAATATATATCAGAACTAGTGGACGTTGCGCACAGTAACGCCATCTCTTGTCGAGTAGTATATTTTTGTTGTTTTATTTACTTCAAACTAAAATCCTTAAATCCTTAAAAACTTAATCCTGGCTACGCCCGTGCTGTAGAAAATCTAATAATAATTATATAATTTTTTTGGGACATACCTTCTTGTAGACGCTACATCTCCCCGTTCTACAGCTAAAAGGAACTTTTTTTCATCTAACGTTAGTTGTGCAATTTCTTGATGAGGCCTTGTTCCAGTTTCCTCCTCCATCATCCCGTGAATACTGTGTCTCTGAAAAAGAACAACACAAGCATTATTAAATAAAACAATATTTCCCAATTTTTCTTTTGTAATGCTTATAAACTATTGCAAACCACATAAAATGTTAAAAATCGCGAAAAAAATGACGATAAAAAAGTAATAATAAACAAAAATAGTTCAGTTAAAATAGTTTTGTGAATATCAATAAACCAATAGAAAATGTCTATTAAATATATTGAATGGGAGAGTTTTGAATGAATTTTCATTATAAAGCTCTAACAAAGGCATTTCAAGTCAATAAAGATTTGGAATTTCTAAAAAAAGAGCCCGAAATATTTAACCCATTTAAAAATATACACTGGGAATCGAAAAATTAAACATACAGCATCAATTTTCCTTAACAAAGATAATTATAACAAAGAATTAAAGTTAATTAAGGAGGTATACGTAGTGAATGGTTATGATAAGAACATTGTAGATAAATTAATTAGAAAACATAAGGTTAGAAAATTGTTGAAAAAATCTTCGACTTTTCAAAAGAATCAGGACAAAAATAAATTCATGGTAATACCGTTTGATGCCCAATTAACACGAGGACAAGACATTAAAAAGACTGAAAAAAGTAGATATTAAGGTTGTGTACAAACAATATAATAAATTAAGAGAAGTCCTGGATAATCCAAAGGATAAAGTAGATCAGCATGAAAATCGGGGATTTACGAAATTAGTTGTCAAGATTGTGATCGAAGGTATATTGGGCAAACAAAAGGATCTATATTAACAAGATTTAAAGAACACATTGCCCATATTAGATATGGGAGAAATGAAAAATGTTGTGTTGCTCAACATGCAATCGAACATGACCACAATATAGATATTAGGATTTTAAGACTGGTAAAAAGTGTAAATGACAATAGGGCTTTGGGTGCATATGAAAAAATTCAAGTAGAAAAATGTAAGAAAATCATAAACCGGGATAAAAGAACCTATTCCGTTCAGTCAACTTTTTCAATTATTAATATATGGCTCAGTAAACTTCACGGTTCATGATTTTTACACACTTTATTAGGTAGGGTTATGATATAAATAGAAGATAGTTTAGTTTTAGAATTAGATTAAATCATCTCCTTATGATGCCAACATGGTTAGCAAAACTTGCGTCGCAAAGTTTCAAAAAGTGATTTGGTGTTTAGTGTTAAATCCCTTCGAATATACAGTATAAAAGTCAGTGAGTTAACCTTTATGATTATGTGAGATATTTTGTATGATACTAAATGAGTATGACACCAAAACTAAGCAGGATTCTTGTGATTCTGTTAAAAAAAGGTTAAATGTAATCAAAAGTTCACGCACCACGTCATTTTATTCATTTTATTATTTCAATTTAATAAGGAACGAGCTATTGGTATGAAAGAATCAAATTTACATTTTAGATAGAATATTGCTGCGTCTACTGTTATAAGAAAATGAATAAGATGAACTGAGCATCAGATTTATGTGTGAGTACGAGGTTCTAGTCAGACTAGAAGTATCCAAGAATGTAACGAACCGCATCTTAGACACCTAGCAGTATGAGCTCAACATGAAAATATCCCAGAGGTGTGTAATGCTTTGTTTAGTGCTGAGTTTAGATTTTTTTAGGTGATCATGACGGTTTTGCAGTAGCAAAGCCGAAATTTAGCTTTTGTATTAGAACGAGATGAAATTTTTAGAATTTGAATCTTGGTTCTGCAAGGTTCCAAATAGATGATAGTTTACAATTCGTAGCATTCTGCGCGCCATCTAAGTTGGTTCAGGACAACATATTACTCACAATGTATTTTTCATTCTAAACACATTTCTGAGCTCCAAAGTTGAGTAATTGGAGTTGTTGGATCTATGGAATTTTTGGAACTTGAGTATTGGCCTCGTAGGCAACACTCGAGATTATGTCTGATTCCTGATTTATGATAGTACTCAATTCGTAACGTTCCTAACTGTATATTAAGACTCAAAATAGAGTATTTTTATACGTATAGTTAGTTTCAAAATTGACTAATTAGTGTTGTTGCATCACTGGAATTTTTGAAATTTGAGTGTTGACTAATGCTTTATTATCTAACAGGCTACTGCAATTAAAAGACAATTCAAAACGCAAATAGATAAACAAAAATAATGTCAACTTAACCTAACGATGATACAAACGCACAAAACGGTACAAAAGCACCACACGAGCTTTCAGCGCCCTCTCAAAAGCTGATTTTATACTGAGTAAGCGGGGTCTAAAAAATATCTATCAAGGACAGAAGCGTTCCTGCTAATGACCGATCTGTTATGGTCTCGGCATGCACGAAAGAGCGGTGCGTAAGAGGCCAAGTTGGTGCTAGGGGTAGGTATGGAGAAAGTATCTCGAACTGTGCTGTTAATTCGAGGGACAGGATCACTGAGGAGTTGATCACAATCAATCAGATCAGTCAGATCACAATCAAGCAACATACACTCTACTGACAAGAGAATCTCTCCAATAACAAAGTGCATAGCCACACTTCTGTAGGGGTAGGCACCATCAAGCTTAAAAAACAGATACTTTAGAAAAGTTGGATAAAACGCAGAATCTTTGGAGCGTTGGCTTTGAAGAATTCGAATATATTAATTTCTCGAGTTTTCAAATTTGAATTAGCTCATTCTAGATATTATAGATCTTGCTCTACCCTTGAGCAAGATGCATTTTACCTAGCGGACCGAATGAAACTTCACAGTGTATCCACATTTTTCGATGTGCACACCAATCGAGGACCAAGTGGCCGTGTTTTTATTAATAAACCTTTAGTTCAAAGTGCACCTACTCATCTGAAAATGGTGTTCCAACTGGAAATCATATCATGACGTCCGATCTTGAAGTAACGTCTGGATATTAAGGTTAGTTTCAGAAGAGGCGTACTGGGTGGTGCAACCTAGAACGCGCGACCCAATGATCAAGATAGTTTAATTTTTACGTTCACACTACATGCCGCCATCCAACAAGTAGCTTCGCCTGATTGACCATCAGTGACCTAGGTCGCGCTACTCAGATCGCCTCATCTGATCACTCACCACGTTTAGCAAATATATCGTAAGCAAACACGCAGTGCTTTGAAGTTCACAGCGCGCATGTTGGATACTAAACAGTATCGTAGGGAAAGTCGGTGATATCTGCCGCAGGCCTCCTTGCCCTCTGCTAGCCAAGTGTTTCCAGCCATTCGAAAAGACATTCGTTTCCTACAGATCACATAAACTCACATGTTATGCATTGTAAATTCTGATCTCTTTCTGTAGCTGAAGGAGGAGTTTGTAATGAATAAATTAAGTTAAAATCTCATGAACGGAATATTAGGACAAATATTGTCCAGCAATTGATTAGTGTTGTCGTTCCAGCTCCATGATTTGTAATAATAAATCCTTATTTCGGAATGCATCTAAAATACTTAAAAAGTTCAACTAATTGTAAAGTTCAACTAATTCTGTCGGATTTACCACTCAAGCCTTTCTTCCTACCTCAAAAATCGAATTTACGTAAAGTTCTCTTTTCTAGAAAAAGAAGATCGAATACTCGATCTTGTTATAGAATTTTTTATTTATCAAAATACAAAACAGCAAAAAAAAGAAAAACAAAAACGATAACTACACAGATGGACATGTTTACCAGCATCATATTACACACATCCATACTACCCACGTATTGTTTTGCATCCAATAAAACTAATTGAACCTGGCAAAGAGGAAACACGATCTCCTTTGGCGTAAAGTGGCCTTTTTAATTTATCATTCGCTGTCAGATGGCGCCTCGGACGTTTTATGGATTTTCGCCAACGATATAGATACCTAATGACACGTCCCTGTTGGTGTCGGTGGATAGATTGGCTTGGCCAAAAACTAATTGCTGCTTTTTATTTTGAGTAATTGATAAGGCGATTTTTGCAATAGATAAAAAAAATTTTAGCATTATATTGAGAAATTCTCTGTCACTGCTAGTTAGTTATTCTTCTGTAATCACAAATTAGGAATGTTTAGGACGAAACTCGATCAAAAAGTTCTCGACTTCATTTTTTTTTAACTAGTTATATTGCAATTCAGTGCATTTATACCATCGACTTTCCCACTTTTTATATCCTTTAGTATAATGTTATGTGCCTAACCCTACAACATAAGCATTTTTCTCAACTTTAATCTTATCATTTGAAGTGAATCTTTATCCAGAGTCATTTATTTAGGTTTGGGAAAATAAACTAATCACTGAAAGTCAAATCCGGTGAATACGGTGCATGCAGAACCATTTCGAAGCGTAGATCAAGAAGTTTTGCAGAAAAAAGCCGATACGTGTATGTAAGCGTATTACCGTGGTAAAAGAGCACTTTCTTTTTAGCTAGATATAGAAGTTTAACGTGAACATTAGCCTTTAATTGACACAGTTTGAAAGCACAATACTTCCAAGTAATAATTCTACATTGTGCAACGTCATAAGGAATATCTTATCACGGGAATCTAAAAAGATAAAGCCATGACTTTTCTTGTAAGTAAAACCATTCTCTCCTTCACTATCTCCCACCCACACTTTGGATTACTACTTCGTCCGTGGCGTATAATAATTCATCCATATTTAATACAATATTATTAAACTTTGAAGAAACTCAGCTGAAGTGTTCATTCGAATGAATGGTGGATTATTGACAAACGCGACACTCATCAAACAGAAAACCTCGAAGAAAACTGAGGGAGGTTTTTTTGTTTTCTAGCCTGCGCCAAAATGTAGTTCTATGAATATTATGTTTCTAAGAACAAAGTCAATAATTGTTATTAGTTTTCAATTCTTCTATTGAAACCTTTGGTATGAAACACTAACCTTGAAGAGATTTACCACTAAACTGCTCGACGCACGTTTCGCTAACCATGTTAGTATCATCAGGAGATGATTTAATCTAATTCTAAAACTAAAGTATGTTCTATTTAGAGCTGTTCTATTAGAAAATAGAACATAGTTTGGTTTTAGAATTAGATTAAATCATCTCCTGATGATGCTAACATGGTTAGCGAAACGTGCGTCGAGCAGTTCAAAAAAAGTGATTTGGTGTTTAGTGGTAAATCTCTTCAAGGTTAATTGAAGTTTTAATAAACAAAAATCACATGATGCAAATCATTATACAAATTCTTTTATAGTATTTTTTTTTAAGAGTGACTTATTTTAACATAAAAATAATCAGTGTAACATGTAATTTATAATTGTTAAGTGGGCAAAACAAATGTCATTCAAGTAATAGCCATTTTCATAAACACATGCTTGGAACCATTCTCGAAGCCTTTGAAATTTAGAGACTTCATTTTTCTCAACGTCGCTTTATCGATTTATTCAATTTGGTCACATGTAGCGGTCTTTAATTCTTCCAATGACTGCGAAGGATACAGTATATCGCTGGAGTGAGAATTCACTCGATTTGAGAATGCAGCTCGAGCAACATTCATGGAAGTCCTGGCCATATGAGCAGTGGTTCCACGTCGTTGAAACCACACATTCCTCTAATTGATTCCTCGTCGCCAAAGTACTGATTAAATACTTCAAACGTATCAAGCATTGTTTGAGCAAAATATTATAATGCGCTTACCCATCTGCAGTTCAGAAGAGTGCCTGCTAGCATAGGCCCTATCATCCTAGCTAGATTCTGTGTGTTCACCGATCGAGAAGGACTAAATGACTTTGTTGCTGTTGCCCATCTAAGAATGGTTTTGTGGTTGGTGATCTTTCAATGATATTGAAGGGGTGCCGTAAGGGCTGTTGCGTTTTAATCACGCACTCAACACTTTGACAAACGGATCGAAAATTAATACGCTGGGCTTTCGAGTCTGGAACAAGTGAGTGCTTTCCGTATTTGGAAACAGACTCTGCTAACAGGCAAGTGTGCTGGTGCCAATTTTGGACGTCTGATGAGAAAGGTGTTTAATAACTTTCCGAGACTTTAATAAGCACACTGAAATCAGTGTTCACAATGCCATCATAATTCCAACTCCTCTGTATGGAGCTGAATCCGGTGTCATATATCGAAAGCAAATAAGACATCTCGAGAGATTTCATCAAGGGTAACTGCAAAAAATTTTGAGAATAAAATGGCAAGACTGTCAGCCCAGTGGAGTTTCTTAAAAGACTCAACATATATACCCAGTATAAAATCCCAGATCATAAAAGCTGAGTTGCGATGATTAGGTCACTGCCAGTGGATGAAGTACACTAAGATACTGAAGAAAATCCTCCATAGCGAATTAAAGAGTGAAATAAATTAAGAATTAAGAAACGAAATCTACGAGATCCAAAAAGAAGATAGGAAGCTGTCATAAGATCGCCTCCAAAGAACTCCATGCAGCGGGGGCTCGTAAGGAAGGGTGTTGGGGCGCCGCCCCTCCAGCATTTATCACAGTAAACAATTTTTCAGAGCAAAACACCATATTTTATTTCCTTTTAGTTTCTTTCCTTTAACTCATTTTCCTGGTTCACCTCCTGTATAGGGTTTCAATAGCACGGAAAGTAAAAAGGAGGACGTGGAATGTAAAACAAATTCATCAGCAGCATTATTTTCTTCTACGCCCTCCCACTTTAAAAACCCACGAGCCGCTACTGATTCCATGTCAAGCGTATCTGAATGGAAAAGATAGCAAACAAAAGACCCAAATGGTTTGATCCTTCAAGAAAAAAAGCCGCAACGAAAAGCCAAAGAGGCTGGTTCGGGTGTACCAGTTCTGTATCCAGTTAAGCTTAAATGATCCGCATGCACAAGACCTTGCAAATCTAAGTTGAATTGTTTGAGTTACTACAAAACCCATAATCCTTCAACAATGGTTCAGCAAAATTAATAGCTATGGCTCAGCTGTAGGCCTCAGGCTTCTTCACCTTCTAGAAGTACAATCAGTTAGTAGAAATAGAAGTACAATCAGTTAATAGAAATAGAAGTACAGGTAGTACAAGTACTTGTATTTCTAATAAAATAAATGTATCTAACGTATCTTTCAAACTGAATGGTTTTTTAAATTCTTGAATAAAACACAGATGGCGTTGTGAATTTGCCAAGGTCTAGTATCATTTCAGAAGTGTATTGTTTGACATTTAATAAAATGGAGTCGTACACAATACAACAATGCGTTAAAATTGTCGAATTATTTAATGAACATGGGCGTTCAGTCAAATATGTTTTTAGAAAATTACGTGATATTTGCAGTTTGCATACTTGTCCATGTGAAACCACTATCAATCGAATTGTTCAAAAATTGTAAGAAACTGGTTCGGTGGAAGATAAAAAAAAAGCAATATATAGTCGTAGTGGTCGTTTACAGACAATATTGATTTGGTACGTGAAAGTGTTGCAAAAGACCCTTGAAATTTCCATTAGTCGACGCTCACAACAATTTGGACTCTGTGAATCTACAACATAGCGTATTTTATAAAAGGATTTAGCTTTAAAGGCATATAAGGAACAAATAACACAGGAACTAAAGCCACTGGATCATTCAAAACGTCGTATATTTGTCAATTGGATCAAAGAACAGATGACTTTTCTCAAAAAATCATCTTTTCAGGTGAAACATAATTTGAATGTTATGTTAATAAACAAAATTGCACATTTGCAGTCAGGAAAATCCACGATGGACTCATAAGAAACCTTTACATGTTAAACGATTTTTTTTTGGTGTGCATTATGGTCAGTAGGTGTAATTGGGCCATATTCCTTTCAGAATGCTGCTGGTGAAGCTGTATTGGGAATGGTGTTCGATATCGTGAGATTATAACTGGATTTTTGTGAGTTGTATTGAATAATATTGATCTGGAGGATATGTGGTTTCGACAGGATAAAATAATATTTATTTATAGAAGAAACAGTGATGTTAACCAGGTCTATAAGACCAATCCACAATCGATTCGATATAGCCACGGTTAGGCCAAAATGTTATACAAAACTTTGACAAAAGAATGGACGTCTGTGGAGCTGCAAGAGATGGTCAATTGACAGATATTGTCTTTCATGTTAAAATACACTCTGCTTCAATTAACAATAAAAAGTTTATTGAAGTCAACACAAATTCTGTGTTTTATTCAAGAATTAAAAATAAAACTTCCAAATAAGCAATTATTTTTCATTTTCGTAATTTAATAAATTCCTCTCGATCGACATTCTGCTCGCTTCTAAATAATAGTTTAATATCGAACAAGATTCACGATCCCGATGCTAATTTAGTCGATGATTACTTAATAATTTGTTGTCGTAACTGCTACGACGGAGGAGAAGATTAAAGGGCCGAGGAGGTTTTTATATCTGAGGCAGACCATCCGAAAAAGAAAATAAAAAACATCGCCTGGAGTAAATTTGCATGCGGAATGATTTATTCGATTAAAAAATAATCTTGTTTTTTATTATGATTTTCAAATGTATTAAAAAACTGAATTATGGGTAATATTTTTTTATTATGTTCAATTTAATCCGTAGCAATAAATATCACTGATAAACAAACATGCGTTTATTTAATTGACGGTTTCAACTTTTACTTAATGAAAATCCATTATAAATTATTTTAAAATAAAACTACAGCTTTATACGATTTTCACTGAATTATATTATTATGACATGTTTCGCCAACACAGTGACTTCTTCAGATGTTGAGTATAAACTAATGACGGCCGCGGCTCATGTGGCATGACGTAACAATGTGAACATTTTCGACTACTCTGCGGTACAATTCAGGTTCTATGCTGGCTATTTCTGATCTGATCTCCTGTTTCGGCGTCTGATCTCCTGTTTCAGCTCTGAAATGATGTTTGGTTTATTCTTGTAGACTCTGCTCTTCAGATACCCCCAAAGAAAAAAATCTGCTGGAGTTAAATCACATGATCGCCGCGGCTAATTGATGTCGCCGTTACGTGAAATAATGCGATCTGAAAATTTACTGCGCAGTAATTGCATCATTTCTGGCACCGTCCTGTTATAACCAGAGATCTGCTCCCAGAAAAAATATGTTATCATGTTCCGATAGCGAACACCATTAATCGTTTCCCATTTACAAAACCCGTATAAAACATTCTTTAATTTTCTTTTCTGCTCTAAGACAGCGGCACTTTGCCTAAAGACGATGACCAATTTGAGCGCGACAGATCAAATGTAAGCTTGTACAAAATAAAAGCAGTTGCACGTCATTCAGCACCTGATCAATATGCCCCGTTGCCAGATTGTAACTAAATATAATAATCTTACTTTAGCGAACCATTTTTACAATTTAAACTTTAATAACAATTAAAAACATCAACTCTAAATTAAATGCAAATTACTAAGGAACTAAAAAAAATATATAATAAATGTTGAAAGTGTCGTCGATTTAGCACCTCTAGATAGATTCAGCATATGTAAAATGCTTCTTTCAGAAATCATCGACGTTTTTTAATATTTGAATGGTTAGTAAAATTAGATTATATAATTACCAATTACGTTTATTGATATATAATATGCAAGTATAAAATAGAAAAACCATGAAATATCTGCATGCACTTATATTTTCGTTAATATAATCACATTTTCGATCAAGTATATGCTCTGTGTCGTAAAATTTCATTATTTAATTTTCTGTAAGCTTAATTCTTTTTTTTTTCTTGATCAAAGTAATTTTTTTCTTTCATATAACCTCTCAAAAATGTATACGTTTTAGGGCAACATAGAAAAATTCCATAAGCCCTCGTCTGGGATCATCATTTTTCCATTTAAAACCTACTTCTTTCAATACGTATACGAGTACCTACGTATAAACTACATATGGGATTAAGAACAATCTTTTCTGCAATTCTTAGTACGAATGCTTACAGTGTTCATACATAATATAAATGGTGTCATGATTACAGCTTGTATCCATAGCTGCAGTATTGGTAACCCTTTTAGTAGAACTACGCTTCCTAGTCAATTTTAAAACTTCGTTATTTTTCACCTTTTGTAAAATAGTACTAATAGTGGATATACTCAATCTTAAGGCTATTGCAAAACGCAAAAAATACAACTTAAACTAAACATATCCAAGTATTGGCATTTCACTTATCATACCACTCTAACAGCCGGAAAGGGTAACAATGGATCTTTAGTGACTCGTTCTTGCTCAAAATAGTGCATCAGAGATTCTACCAACTCTTGACAATGCCTATTTAACTGATTTGGCATTTTACAGGTGCTACTATGGCAACTATACCACTGTGGTAGTTCTTAAAATGTTTTTGATCGTAAGGTAAAAAAAAAGTATTGCATTTTCTATATATGGGATAATCTCCAAACGTGTCAATAAATATCACCAAGAAATATGTGAAACTCGACAACGTCGCATAGGCTATCAACCGAATACAGCCGTTAAATTTGAAATTTATTGAATACACTCCATTTGATTATTTTATTATTTAATTTATGTAGTGGCATTTCTGCTGTTCATCAATAGTGTCATCGATCAGGTGCAACAGTTTTTGTTTTGTACGGGCTATAGTTTGTTTACATCAGTTGGTTTTGTTAGTCGACGTCAAGTGTGAGTTGCGATTTAACAGCGAAAAAAAATATTGAGCATGTACTTAAATTTTGTGTATTCGAATCGATGAAAATGTTGCTGAAAACCCACGGTGAACCGTGCATATCAAAAACACAGACATACGAATGGTATAAAGAGTTCAACGAGGGTCGAGAAGTGGTAGTTGATTTACCTCGTTCTGGTCGACCTTCAACGTCTACGAACGACGAAAACAAAAAACTGGTCGACAAAATCAAGAAACCGGTGTTTGAAAAACGTCGTATGAGTCTTAGAGAGTTGGCTTAAGAGGTCAACATATTTTTTAAGTCCGTTCATAATATTATGATTGATATTTTGGGCATAAAACGCGTTGCCACACGACTGGTTCCAAAAGAGCTCAATTTTGTGAAAGAGTTTTTGGCCAAAATCTCAACGAACGTCATCGACCAAGCACCGTACTCGCAAGATATGTCCCTATGTGGCTTTTTTGTGCCCGAAGCTAAGATTGCCACTTGAAGGAAGGTGTTTTGAGTCAATTAAGGCGACAAAAGAAAATGCATTCTCCCCATAATCCCCAAAAAAAAGGACCAATTAAGCCTCCGGACCAAAAGGCACCTTAAACAGTCACCTTTTGAGGATGCATTTCCGTTTGAACAATCTCGTTTCGATTTTCCAATCCCCAAATACATCAATTGTGTTTGTTTGCAAAGCCACCAACGTGAAAATGTCATCACTAAAGATAATTTTCATTGAAAAATGTAGCCCTTGTCCGAATATCCATTCGGCAAACACACGGTGCTGTTGATGGCCTCGCGGGCTTCAATTCCTGTGTTATTTGGAGTTTGTATGGATGTAACTGCAAATCTTTTTTTTTTAATTCGCTGTGTAGTGGAATACGTAAAGCCCACTTGCTGCCATCGGTAATGAATCGATGTGCTTGGATTTTCGGCCACACTTTCGCGAACAATGACAATATTTTGTTCCGAACGACCTCTACGACAATGCCGAGGGGTTTTGATGTTAGCTATGGATCCAGTTTGCTCGAATTTTTGGACTACATTCCAAATTGTCCTCTCATAAGGTCGATTTTGCGCATCAAAACATTCACTTAAAGTACGAAATGCACTTTTCTTCGATCGATCATTTTTATAAATCGATCGAGCGATCATTTTTGTTCCGTCGTATATTGCTCAGTGACTATTTTTGTTTATGTTTATAGCTTAGAAATCTGACGTTGCCATTGACTAATACAGTGGCGTTTCAAAAATAGTTTAGATGGTAATGTGAAAACTCAGTTTGAATTACTTTTTATTTCTGAGAATGTTTCACTCAGAAATACCGAGGTCCACCAGTGTCTTCACGACTATAGCTTTGAATTGATCTTATAATGTTTCTATAAACAACTGGCTGTATATCCTGATCTGGACCCTGTTAATTTGAAAGTAGGAAGCAAAAAGTAGTACCCTTTCCCAGTAATGGAACCGTTTCTTATTTATTTAATCAATTTATAAAAAAAATTAGATAATTATATATACAATAACATATTATAGTATTCTACAGAACATTTATTTAATCTTGAAATCCACATGAAGTATAAATGTGAATAATTACGACTTATGTCGTAGTTCGTCGTTTTCTTAAGGGGAAATCCCTTTAGAAATTTCAAATTGTTTCGCGAATTTCAGATTCGTTCGCGAATTAATATATTGAGAGTATACTGGCAAGAGGAAAAATTAAAACATATAGTCGAGCGCGCCGTAGCCCCCATATCGCGACCGAGACAGCATAAACAGCATGTTGGCCTGTGAGATGCGCAAACGAAAGTGTGAGTGGATCACTGTCTAACAGAGACAGAGAACGAAGAGTTCTGCGAATGTACAGTACTTAACCAATGTTAACACTTAACGAATACACTACTTCGAATGAGCTCTGCGGCGTTAGGCTGTTAGGCTACCTCGCATCCGAATCTTAGATACTGAGCTGTAAATATTGGCAGGTAAAAACCGGGCTATTCGGTTTTCGGGCTATTCGCTACAATACGATATTATCTATTACCGGGGTATTTTGGAAATTTAGCTGGTCATTTGTGGTTATTGTATGACTATTTCTTAAGGATACTTTTATTTCCAATACTTCAGGTAGGTCTAATTTACTTTTCTTTTTTAATCTAATATACTTTTCTTTTCTTTTCTGAATATAATAATTTAACATTTTTTATATCTATAAATTCATTGTTTTTAATTCGATGTATATACATTCCAGTGCTTTTTATATTATTTCAGATATCTTTTTTATATAATTGTATAATATCGCTTGAAAAATTCTACAAAAAGACATTATCAATGTAAATCCTTCTATTGGATCCTTTGGTGTGAAACACTAAACTTGAAGAGTTTTACCACCAAACACCAAATCACTCTTTTTGAACTGGTCGACGCACGCTTCGCTAACCATGTTAGCATCATCAGGAGATGATTTAATATTATCAGAAGAGATTAAAAGAGTTTAAAAAGAGTGATTTGGTGTTTGGTGGAAAATTTCTTCAAGTTTAGTTATTATCAAGTTAATCAATTTACTGATAAACACGGAGAAAGTTTCGTGCCGAATGCAAGTGAAATTATTGGCACCTATGCCAAAGTTTTCGCCGAAACTACGATGAGGCGCAAGTAACTAGACAACCGATGAGCTTTTCCGACACAAAAGCAGCTCGTACAGCCAGAAAACAGTAGCAGGTTGTAAAAAACCAGCTTTTCGTAGAGGCTGAAGATATATTATATACACCTGGGATCGCTGATTCATCGGTAAGTCACTAAAATTAATCGTTTTATCGTACTGGAACTTTAAATGCGATTATCTCGAAACTGTGTTTTCAAAAATTGCTCGCTCTGTAACCCAAAAAGTTATTGATCGATTTGGCTGAAATTTTGGGAGGCTTTTCTCTATATCATTATCGGAAGGATGTACCTAAGGTTTTAAAGATTTCGTGTAAATAAACTACTTTTTGGGATAAAAACATTAAAAAATTACTACAAACTTCGAACATTTTTTGTTTTAAAGCTTACTTAATTTCTAATTTAATACTTTTTTATAGTTCTAGAGGTTTATCCTTCCGGTGCATATATCGGAAATAGAGACGACGTTTTTGTTTTTGTTTTAGATGAATAGAAAAAGAGTGATGAGTGCAGCACTTTCGGACCTCCCACCAGAGACGCCCGAAAAAAAAAATTGCTGAGCCGTTATTTTATAAGAATAATTATAATAAAAATATTATACTCTTCAAAGATCAAATAAAATGATGTTAAAACTTTAAAATGATACAATTATTTTAATAATCTATTAAAAAATGACTCATTTTAAGGGGTCTAAATTGATTTCCCCCCTTAAATTACGACATATGTTTATTGCTATTTTTTTAGATTTACAAATAATATTTTTCTTTCATTTATAAAGGTATACACAGTTTAGAGCTAATAACGGAAATAAACATAAAATTTAACCAATATTGCATTATTTTGAACCTATAGTAAAAAAAATTAAATTACTCCATCAGAGTGAATTCCATTGAAGGAAAAAAGTTGTAATATAAAGAAGTTATTATTAATTACAAAATTTGAAAATAGAACTGACTTTTTGATATTCTCTACCACTGCGTTATAAACACATAAAGTATTTGTTTAAATGTTATTTTGTAACTTGTAACAAGTATTTTGTTTAAATGTTAAATAGAATATGTGGTTTCTACATGATAGAGCTCCGCCACATTTTAGACGAGAAGTTCACGAACATTTATGTAATGAATTTTCTAACAAATTGATAGGGCCCAATGAATCCATTTCTTGGCCTACACGCTCACCGAATTTAACGACCTATGATTTTTTCTCCGTGGGGCTAATTAAAAAAGTTAGTTTATCACAATGGATAAGTAAATACTGTGGAAGAACTATAACAGCGCATCGAAAACGCTTGTGATTTTATTCGCGGACACCGGGATTTTATTTTTGATGCGAGTAGTGACGTATGTGCTAACCGAACAAATAGTGACAATTTTGAACAATTTTTGTAATATTTAATGTTTTTGTTTTTGTTAATTATGCAATTTTTAAATAAATTTTTTTTACAGATTTGATTTCTCTTTGCGACTTCTACAACGCAGTGGTCGAGAACATTAAAAAGTCAGGTCTGTTTTCAAATTGTGTAACTGTTAATAATTCCTTTATTTTACAATTTTTATATACATACTTTTTGGTAAAATTACTTCTTTTTACGAGTTCCACAATCTGTTAAAATAAATGACTCTATTTTGAGAACACCCTGTGTAATTAAATATGTTTAAGAGGTGCTTTTAAAATGGTTTTTGTTGATCGGGATGCATAAAAAAAGCTTAGACGTTATACTATGACAGATGCAAATTTTAGCAATATATTAGGTGACAAATGACTACCTGTAAATAATTTAACATAAAAAAATAAAAGATCCCAAGTTTAAAACAAGCACAAGTTACATGAGTTAAAGGACGAAATTATGTATATAATATATGCAACAAGATCTTTTAATAAAATATTCTAATAATAATCTATAAACTGATCGCAATCGATAAAAAATATGATAAAGAGTAAAATGTTATTGACCTTAATTTCGAAACGTTTTAGCTAATGAATAATATTCATTCGTTCTTTAATCTAATGAATTCTCTAAATGAGTTTGCATTCTCCCCTTGGACATATAAATTTCATGTGGTTAAGTTAAGTAACGTAGACGAGCACGCAAATTTCAAGTCACTTTTTTATCTTTTTAATATTCGAACATCACTGTCCTCTTTTAACATTGTTAACACATTTGATAGATATACAAGATACAGGTTTGATTGATACCAGTGTCATTTGGTTCCCTGCGATTTATATAGAAGGATTCAACACTTTTTTGTGTAATTTTTATGCACAACGGCAAACTAAAAAATAACAGGACATCCGGTGACGATGGTATCACCGCGGAACTATTGAAAAACCTCGGACAAAATTCACTGTAGGAATTTACGCAAATTATCACAAACATCTGGTAAACAGAAAAATTACCAGATAAATGGAAATGTGCTCCTATCCATCCGCTGTACAAGAAGGGAGGCTGAACAGATGTGAACAACTAGAAAGGAATGCCCTTACTACAAGTCACTTTCAAAATCAAGAACACAAGAACAATTAGAACACAAAATTGGCGAGTACTAAGCAGGCTTTTGCCCTGGTCGCTCATGCACTAAACAAATCTTTAACTTAAAAACATTACTGAAATACAAAGATATTAGGAACGTCCCAATCATCTGCACGTTCATCGACTTCAGGAAACAATACGACTGCATTGACCGAAAATATCTGTTCAACATCTTAGAAGAACAAAGCCTCGACCCCAAAACACTACGATTGATGAAGCAGACACTAGCCGACACTCCCTCAAAAGTGAAATTTATGGGAGAAATTTCCGGATCCTTCCAGATTAAAAGTGGAGTACGCTAAGGAGATGTGTTATCCCCACTACTCTTCAACCTGGTCCTGGACAAAGTCATAAAGGAATGGGAAAAAGAACTGAAAAATCAAGGACACTGGAAACCAATACGACTCGGATGAACCAAAAATAACATAGGAATATCATGCCTAGCCTTCGCAGACGACCTAGCCATTCTCGCAGACAATGAAAAAAGAGCAACCAAGTAGATAGAAGTAATCAAGGAATGTGCAGAGAAAGTCGGCCTACAAATCTTCTCTCAAAAGACCGAATTATTTTGCTCAAAATTAGATGTCCAAATTTTAACACCAAATACGGCAAAATAAATAGAATCACTCACTTCAAATACCTGGGCGAGATCCGCGAACCCACAAGAGGGCAGAAGATAGCACTGAAGGCTCGATTAAAGAAAATGAACAGGGCATATGGTAAGACATACAATATCTACAATAAGAAATGCATATCCACACACGCAAAAATGAGACACTACAATGTACTAATCAAACCAGAGGTACTATACGCAAGCGAGACACTTACACTCTACACAAAAAGCGACACAGAGAACATACTGTAAGAAGAACGCAAAATTATGAGAAAAATTCTCAGTCCAAAACTGATAAAGGAAGGATGCACACTACATTCTAGAAAGACCACAGAGAGAATGTCCAACGTAGCAGCGGACATAAGAAAAAGAAGGTTGAGATAGTATGGACATATCAGTAGACTCCCACCGACAAGACTCACCAACAGAATTCTTCTATACATACAAGGAGTCAAGTCAACAGCACCATAGATCGCATAAGTCAGGGCGCAAATGGGCCCGACAGAGATTGAGGATCGAAGAACGCACAGAAACAAAATACATATGTGAAACGTTGCATTAGAGAGCGAAGTTTTGAGGAGATCGGGGGAGAGAAAGAGAATCCACGGAGAAAAGAAGAGATGTGTGATCATCATCATCGTCATCATTCAGACATCCACTGCAGGATGAACCCCCCCCAGCATGTGTCCAACTCATGTGGTCCTAAGCTTTCCTCTGCCATTCGGGCCCAATATAGTTGATGATGTTATCAATCAATCGTGTCTTCGGTCATCTTCGTGGACGTTTATGATCAAGCGATATCCATCCCAGGAATGCTTTGGTCCATCTGTCGTCATATCGCCTCGCTTTGTTTTCTGACTTTCATTTGTTCTCTGATATAAGTGCAGGTCTTTCTGTCCTGTTTTGTAATGCCAAGCATACACCTTTCCATTGCCCTCTGTGCTACCTGACGCTTCTGAACTGATTGTGATGTGAGTGTCAGTTGTCAGTTGTCAGTTGTCAGTTGTCATCATCAGTTGTGATGTTTCACTTCCGTATGTCATAACAGGCAACCTGCACTGTTCGAAACCTTTTCTCTTCAAACAAAGTGGCAGTTTGTTCTTAAACACTATGTTGAGCCTGCCAAATATCTGCCAACCACACTTAACACGCCGTTCCACTTCCCGTGTAGTATCACCCTCCATTGAAATAATTTGCACAAGATATATGTAGTGGTCCACCACTTCCTAATCCTTCTCCCTTCCCTTCCTTCTAAATGGCTTCCTAAAATAGATATTTTTCTGTTTTCAGTAAATTTTTTATACTCTTTTTCAAGTTTTTTGTATTCTTTTTCAGGTTTATTTTCAAGCCAAATGATTCTACCGCCCTTTGAAGCTCTTGTATGTGCCTTTGCAGTTCAGATTGGTCTTGTGACATCAGAACGTTATAATCTGCAAATCTAAGGTGACTTAAGTATATACCATTTATTTTTATTTCATCCTGTTCCCAATCCAGACCACGGAACACCTCTTCAAGGCAGGCTGAGAAAAGTACAAGTGATATTGAGTCACCCTGCCGTACACCCGTCTATATTGATTTTAACTACAAGATCATCAATTTGAACTGTCGCTCTTGCTTCATCAAAGATGTATTGTATTATCTTTGTACTGAATCCTGTTTGCTCGCTTGGTTGAGCGTCATTTAGTGTGTGTGTGTGTGTGGGTGTTCTTAATATTCTTTTAGATATTATCCTGGCGAAAACTTTGTATAATGCTGATAGGAGGCTTATTGGCAGGTGGTTTTTTAAATTCTCTTTAGCTAACAAGTGGGCACAGAAAAAAGTCCTTTGAAATGCAAGCTGCTAAAAGCAGCCACAATGTCAGCAAACTAATTTTCACCCATAATCTACATGAGTACCATGGACGTTCTTTCAGCCGCCAACGTCAGCATGTATCTCTCGAGATCGGTATCTGGCATTAAACCGTCATCAGTCGGACTGAAATTGAATGCTGGAACGCTTCTGAATGGAATAAACGAAATGGAAAGAAGGCAGTACCGGAATGGAAGGCAACAAGCCTAATGCAGGAATGTATGCATTCAGCTCGAACCCGACCGATGGCCGTTTAAGCCCTGAAACTCGCTGACATTATGGTACTCGCTAAAGCTACAAGAACCTACCGCAGAGCATAGGTAAAAATTATCTTCAATTAATATTTCTCTCCACAGGCTGATTATACAACTTTTTAAATACTGGAATGTTCAAACTCAAACATAAGGTAAATTGGATGAACAATATTAAACATACCATCACCACTACAATACGTATAATAATTTTATAAAAGAACACCAGAAAAAATAAGCTTTCAAAATATTTGGTAGAACTTCTTGACAAGGTATAATAAACACTATGGAAAAAAAATTAATCTACCAAAAAAACTCGAACCAGGTTTGTTTAGAAAAGTCATAAATGTTCTCGCAATTTACTTTCAACACTCACTTAAAATGTTTATACATTTTTTTATGAGGTTTTCTAGATTTCAATTATTTGTTCACGGTCTGATATATAGATTGGACCACGTGCCAACCTTCAAACGTCATATGTCAATTTTATGACAATCTGTCTACTAGTTTCTGATTTGTTATGTTTTAAGTGACGCTACTTTTGTTATTTTCAAATCAATGAAAAAAATTAATTTTGTAAGTTGATTAAGCATCGCTTTTTGACGTACAAAAATACCGTTGAAACGAAACAATCGCTTGATAAATATCATCGGGACTCTGTCCCAGGAAAATCAACCATAATTAATTGGTATGCTAAATTAAAACGTGGCCGTACAAGCACCGCTGATGTAGAACGCTCTTGTCGTCCAAATGAGGTTACACTAGACATCATCAGAAAAATTCACAATATTAGTTCGCAAAACCTTAAATTAGAAATGCGAAAATTGCTCACAGCGGACCAAAAACAACAACGTATTGTTGATTCTGAGCAATGTTTAGAGCTGTTTAAGCAAAATAAAAGGGGTTTTTCATTTAGTTTATGACAACGAATGAAAGATGGATCCACTACTATACTCTGGAGACAAATCCCCAGCCAGCTAAGTGGATAGCAGCTGGTGAAAGCAGTCCAAAGCGACCAAAAACATAACCATCGGCAGGCAAGGTTCTCAGGCATCTCCGTGTTTTGGGATGCATATAGGATATTGTTCATGGATTATCTCCAGAAGCGAAAAACCATCAATAGGAATATTACATAGCGTTGTTGATGCGTTTGAAGGACGAGATCGGAAAAACCAAAACCAAAAAAAATACTATATCACCAAGACAATGCACCGTGGCAAAAATCGTTGGCAACGACGGCTACATTGCATGAATTGCACTTCGAATTGATTCCTCATCCACCGTATTCTCCAAATCTGGCCACACCGACTATTTCCTGTGTTTTATTTGTCAGACCGAAAACTCATTTGACCAATGTATATATATGTATATATATATATATATATATATATATATATATATATATATATATATATATATATATATATATATATATATATATATATATATATATATTATTATTATTATTATTATTATTCACGTATGGGCCCTGGTGGACCACGCGAAGTACAATTAGAGGCGTTTGTTGTTGTTAGCCTTCCTTTGCGCCCATACTAATTTCATTCTTTCATTTTCATGCATATCTGTGTATTGTTTGATTTCTTGGTTTTCTCGAAGTCGGTATGTTGTGTTATTTATTTGTTTGGGGCCTAAGATTTTTCCTATGATTTTTCTTTCCTTCTTTTCAATGTCCTCGATGTCTCTCTTTCTATTCAAAATGAGCGTTTCTGCCCCATATAGACATTCTGGCTTAATAACTGTGTTGTAATGTCTCAGTTGTGTGTTTTTAGATAAGCATTTTTTGTTGTAAATATTTTGTGTAAGTTTCAATGCCGTTTCAATTTTTTGACATCTACCCTGACAATATCTGCCCTATTGGCCGCTTTTTCCAACCCATTTTCCATGATTATTTCACCCAAATATTTGAATTGAGAGACTCGTCTGATGTTACCATATTTTGTTTTTAGAAATGGTGTTCTTAGTCTGTTGCAGGTCATTTATTGTGTCTTTTCAAAGGAAATTTGGAGTCCTACCTTTTCTGCTGTTTCTTTTAGGATTTCAATCTATTTCTGTGCCGTTAATACATCTTGAGGCAAAATTGCTATATCATCAGCAAAAGTTCAGACAATCAATTTTGATGTTGGTTCTCCCCAGTTTAATGGGCTGGTCAATATTCAGGGCCGACTTTTTTTCACGGCACTCCTGTATTACTTTTTCTAGAACACAGTTAAATAAGAGTGGCGAGAGTCCATCCCCTTGTCTCACACCAGTTTTAATTTAGAAGGGACATGTCACCCATGAATTTAACTTTTGACCTTGTGTTAGTTAATGTTGCTTTAATAATTGCCAGCGTTTTTAGATCTATTCCTTCTTCTTTCAAGATTTGGAATAAAGATTCGCGGTCAATAGAATCATATGCTTTTTTGAAATCCACATGTACAGACGAGATTTTTATTGTACAATTTTTGATGTCTTAGAATCAACTTTAGATTTAGGATCTGTTCATGGCAGGATCTGCCTGGAGAATATATATATATATATATATATATATATATATATATATATATATATATATATATATATATATATATATATATATATATATATATATTATTATTATTCACGTATGGGCCCTGGTGGACCACGCGAAGTACAATTAGAGGCGTTGGTTGTTGTTAGCCTTCCTTTGAGCCCATACTAATTTCATTCTTTCGCTATGAGCTTTTTGCCTTTCGTCAGACCAAGTTGTTCCAGTCTTCCTACATTTTTCTCTCTGGCCAACCTTCCAAACGTTAACCTTGTGCCTGAAACAACCTCTATCCTGAATTTCACTTTGTGTAATATTTGCTGATCTTAGGTCCTCTTTAATTGCCGCAATCCATTTAATTATTTCTACATTAGCTCTACTCCTATTTTCATAAAATTCGATATATATATATATATATATATATATATATATATATATATATATATATATATATATATATATAATATGAATGAAGTATAATTTCGATATATTGGTTTGTGAAATTAATTAATTATTATAATTAAATTAATTATATTTATTAATTAATTATATTAAATTATTAATTTATAATTATAATTAATTATTATAATTAATTAATTAAAAATATTAGGTTGATTCAAAAGTTCGTCCCATTTTTTTGAGAAAAATTATCTTTCTGCATTTCTGAATGAATATTCTGCTCTGTGATCTATTTCCATCCCTCTGGTAGCTGCAGAATTCCGTTCTCATAGATCTTCTAAAGTTTCGGGAAGAGTAAGGCGAATGGACCAAAAATGTTTGTGTCAGGTGGCTTAAGACACGGGTCTAGCATTGTCCCAGTAGATAGACAATGTCCTTTCTGTTAAATTATTGATTGATTTGTCCGTTACTTTGCGATAGTAAATTTTTTAAAAAGGAATAAAACAATTTTTAGCTTTGTTTTCTATCACTTTTATTTTTAAACAAAATTTGAGTGACTATAGTTTCGTAAAACGACTTTACATTCTCAAACACTACTTTAAAACTATAGTTTTAGTTTTAGAATAATGTAACTAAAACTATAGTTTTAAAGTAGTGTTCGAGAATGTAAAGTCGTTTTACGAAACTATAGTCACACAAATTTTGTTTAAAAATAAAAGTGATAGATAACAAAGTAAAAAATTGTTTTATTCCTTTCTGTTAATTAGTTCATGCCGTTTCTGTCAATTGTCCACTTTAATTCACTTTGATGTGAACAGTATATCTCCGAATTAATGGTCTAGATGACTTTTAAAATAACATTTCATAATATACAATTACTTTCCAGTCCTACCAAATGCATAAAACAACCTTCTTCGAATGAAAGCTGGCTCTTGTGCAGATTGTTTGTGAATGATCTCTTACACTTGACATTATTATACACAATCTATTTTTCATCACCTGTCAGCATCCGCTTTAAAAATGGATCGATTTCGTTGTGCATCAATAGAGAATCGCAAGAAGTAATTCGGTCTATGAAATGTTTCTTCGTTAACTGCAAGTTAACATTTTTTCGATGTCTCGAGTTGTTCTATGCTCATCACTTTCAATTAGTATCAGTGTTTCGTCGCCATCAACCTCGGGCCGGTAGTTCAGCACGTATGCACCACGTGCTTGATTAAAACGCTAGGATTAAAATTGCTTTTACGAAACGCTCTGAATTACCTTTACCATGTAAATTCAACAACGGTATATTTTCTTCCTCCGCGAAGAATGATCGCCCTTTCGCAAATAAAAAAGCATAATATGCATTTAATGCACGATAAATTTTAAAAATACAATCAAATTACAGGACATTTTTCCCAAGTACTCGTTAAAGTTTCTTCTGCCAAATATTCTCAAATTTGTATACGTGTGAAGTAGATAACACTCCGGTTTTGCTATGCGATGCGAGCCAGCACCAAGAATGGGATAAAATTTTGTATCAACTCAATAAAAGAGATTTTAAAAGTTATCACCTCTAAAGATTCTAGTTTTATAAAAACATAAGATACATACAGGTTACTGCGACTCTATTAATCATACAGCTTCACATATTTTACTATCCCATGATTATTTCTAAAACATTTTATCAACATAATACATCAATGGGGAAAACAAAACATTATTGATGCTGCCTTCTTTGATATGAATCGTTTTGTAAATAAACAAAGCCGTCGAATTTATGCCTTAGAAATTTCCTGTGAGATCAATCAATGACCACTCCATTCACGTCCGTTTACTGTTTAGTGTTGTGTTTAGTTTAGGGGACCAGATAATGGCTTAATTGAGTTAATACACACTTAAATCGGTTTTGTTTTTCGCTTGCAAATATATACTGGAAGTAAAAAAAATGCAATACTATAAAAACATGGGATTTTGCATGTCATTGGATATACTTTACTTTAAATATTGCATTATTGTTGCGGGGGATTTTAATTTACATTTTTTTGATAAGCATAACGGTCGTGTAAAGAAACTCTTAGATATATTTTATAGCTATGATTTGTGTCAATCTATTTTTGAAGCAACTTGTGAAACTAGTGAATCTGCTAGTTTGATAGATAATATATGCTGTGAAGCATGCTTGAGGGTATCTAATTAAGTTTGGAACCTGGCACTCCCTGACTATTTTGCGTAGATAGTTATTGTTAAAAAATTGTGCAGTAATAAACAACAACTAAATCATATAAACGAGTTTATCCAGAGAGTAAGGTTTTGTCCTATAAAAACGAAATTGCAAATGAGGATTGGTTTAGTGTATATGATTCTAAACAAGTAATGAAGCATATAACGCATTTATTACATCAGTTTTAAATTATTTTAAAAAGGTCCGACTCACTAAAGCCACTAATTGTTGGATAACGAGAGGTATAGGAATGTCTTGTGATCATAAACGTTTGCTCCATCATAAAACAATAACGGGGCAGATTTCTAAACAATATTATAATGCATACTGTAACACACTGAAACAAATAATTGAGAAAGAAAAAAAAAATGTCGAATAAAGAATTTATATCTAAATCTGAAAATAAAGGTGTTGCTACTTAGAAATTGGTAAAAAAAAATAACAGATGAGAGTTAGCGAATTAAGAGTGTATTGGAGTGTTTGCTTCGAAATACAGTGATCCTATTAAGATCGTTAATAGTGTAAATAATTATTTTGTGGGTTCATGCTCGGATGTGAGTCCGAATTTAGTCGGGAAACCTTCTTCAGTTTCCTTTGTGGCTCAGACAATATATTTGCAACCAACTGATTTGCCTGAGATTTGGAAAATAATTAAGGAATTAAATAATATAAAATCAGTTGGCGATGACAATAGTCCAACACAAATAATTAAAGAGATTGCAAACTATATTTCTAAGCGGTTATCTTTTATTGTAAATATCTGTTTTTTCAGTGGTGCATATCCTGATTTATTGAAAAATGCGCTTATAAAACCAATTTACAAAAACGGTAAATCAGATGAGGATAAAAATTGCAGACCCATAGCGTTACTGAAGAACGTCAATAAAATATTAGAGAAGACATTTTATAGAAGATTGAAAGGATTTTTAGAAAAGTATTATATAATTAGTGATAACCAAAATGAACTCAGAACATGAGTGAACTCATGACTAATGAACTCATGACAATTTTTCAGGCAATCACGTATATATCAAAATCATTAAATGATAAAGAGAAACACGATGGCAATGTGCGGTGATTTGTCTAAAACTGTCGATAATGTTAAAAATAATTAAATGTTTTAAAAATAATTAAAGCGTATTTGAAAAATAGTACACAACTACAGGGTGCGGCAGAAAAACCTCCCCCATTTGGAACTCTAATAAAATCCTAACCAACAAAGATGCAAAACAAACCTATATATTTCTGAAAAGTATGTACAACGCAGTTTTAAATAAACATGTTTTAAACATGACATCACTCAAGTGGCGGCCTCCATTATCGATATATTGATTGAGCCTCTCTCGGTTGCTTTCCATTACACGACGTAGCATTTCAGGGGGAATCGTTGGGCGTTGGTGAAGTTTTCGAGGATTACTTTCTGCCCAGTAACGGAAATTCTGTTTATTGACCATACCTGAAAGGTGGAAATGCGCTTCATCCGTAAAGATCAAAACGTTTCCGCGAGGAAGGTTTCGAAGCTGTTGGCACAAAGTTCTACGGGTTTCCCAATTCGTTTCAGACAATTCCTGTGTAACTGCAATTTTGTAAGGATGTATTTTGAGATCTCGGTGTAGAATTCTGCGAACACTTCGGGAAGATAACTGCAGCGCTGCCGCGAGTTTTCGTGCAGATCGCCGGGGTAACTGCTCAACCGAAGCTCTGACAGTGGCCACATTTTCCGGTCCTGTTACGGTTCGAGGTCTGCCAGGAGGTTTCTTTTTCAATGCCGAACCTGTCTCTCTGAAGTTTGACACCCAAGCACCAATGGTTTTCTTATCAGAAACGGGGTCAGGTCGCGCAAGCGCGAAGCGGGTGCGAAAGGCACGCTGCGTCAATATCGGCGAACCGCAATTTCTAATGAACTCCTCGAGGACGAATGCGCGGTTTCAAAATGAACATCAGTATGCTGCACGACATAAGTCCGATCTTTTACCATCAACATATAATTTTAGTTATATTCAAAAGAATGTTAACTTTATAATTATAAAAATATACAACAGTTTACCTCTAAATTTCTGGTTAAAGTTCAAAATTGCAGCAAATAAAAGCCTAAAGGAATACTTGTTTAAAAACAAGTTTTATATGGGTGGGGTTTCCTCCCAGTCAAGCAACTAACGAATGTTCATCTTGGCGGAGACGCAGGTTGTTGGACGTTCCACATGAGATTGTGGAACCCAACGGTCGGGGGTGTATAACTCCTGACTACTGTTGTCTCATTGGACGCAATCCAAAGAAATAAAAAAATTTCAATTATAAGCCATCCGATGAGAAGTCGCCGAAAGTGTGGGTTGTTTGATTGTGGAGAGGGACTCCCTATTCTTGACGAGAGAGCATATGTCGGTAGCCTGATGAGTCTAACCACCAACAGATGAAACATGTGTCCTCCAATGTGAGGGATGGGTGGAGCTTCCTCCCAGTCAAGCAACTAACGAATGTTCTCCGAATGTCCGAATGTCTGCCATTTTCTGCTGATGACTAGCATTGAAGCCCTTGTATTGAAGCAATATTTCATGGAGATCATCTTTGTAAAGAAGTTTTTGTCTCTATTGCCAATGTTTGTTTGTGGTCAGTGATCACCATATAATATGCACTTTTCTATGGACGTCCAGCCTGACCAAATACTCGACACAACATAGGCGCCTCTTCCCGCAAGAACCTCAAACAATTCACCCCACTGAGAACTTACTTAGCTGATATGTTATGGTACCAATGGACCCCCATTATCTGGTTTAGATGATGTTTGCTTTTAAGAATCTTCAGGTATTTCCTGTAGAGCTTCCGCGATTCACATCCGTAAACAAGCAAAGGGAGAATCACAGTTAATTTTACAGCAAGTTTCCAAAAGGCTCCAGAAGCTCAACTCATTCGGTTAGCGATTTCCGAGCCCAGATACATCTTAGAGTGAATGAGACTATCCATGTAGTTAAAGAATTTCGCAGGCTCAAATCAATGTTGCTGTTTGTTGATGGTATTTGTTTGGTTCATGTTAGACCATATATTTAAATGATGTTGGTGTCAGGGGATGAATAACCACGAACAGCTGGTTCATTAATATTATGATTAAAAGCTAATGTTATGTGACTTTTGTTTTAAAAATTCGTGCGCTTTACGTATCAATACAACCATTTGTTTTTTTAATTGGTATGATTGTCGTTGACATCTGACAGAAGTTTTATATTACTTCGCTTGTGCAAAGAGCGACGAATTTACTATAAATTTAGTTCAAAAAATTTAATTTCCTGAACTGGTGCATTCAAAAATGTTAAGAAAGTACTGCGGCGATGAAGCTATGTCAAAAATAATGTGGTACAAGAATGTTAGTGCTAGTGAAGGAGAAGTTGAAGCTGAACGTCGTTCAGGGAGGTCTTTCTCATTAATAATTGAAAAAAATCTTGCCAAAATAAAGAATCTTTTACTGAGTGATCGCCGATTAAGAATTAGAGATTATTTAACTTCTCTTTCAAATTGAGCGGTTTTTTTTTAATTCTTCAATAAAATACAGATGGCATTGTGAATTTTCCTAGGCCTAGTCTCGTTTCAGAAGTGTAATGAATGACATTTATGAAAATGGAGTCATACACAATGCAACAACGCCTTAAAATTGTTGAATTATTTTATGAAAATGGACGTTCCGTGAAAAATGTTTTTAGAAAATTACGTAATATATACGGTTTGCACAATCATCCATCTGAAAACACTATCAATCGAAATTGTTCTGTTTCGATGAAAGATAAAAGAAGAGCAATATATAGTCGTAGTGATCGTTCACAAGAGCATATTGATTTGGTATGTAAAAGTGTTGCTGAAGACCCAGAAATTTTCATTAATCGACGTTCACAATAATTTAGGCTTAGTGAATCCACAACATGGCACATTTTACGAAAGGATTTAGCTAGCTAGGCATATAAGGTTCGAATAACACAGGAACTAAAGCCACTGGATCATTAAAAATGTCGTGGTTTTGTCAATATGGTCAAAAAACAAACAAATGATTTTTCTCTAAAAATCATCTTTTCAGACGAAGCACGTTTTGAAATTCGTGGCTGTGTTAATACACAAAATTGCCGCATTTGGGGTGAGGAAAATCCACGATTGATTCATAAGGAACATTTATGTCTCAAACGAGTCACTATTATTTGATGTGTATTGGGCCATTGGGTAATTGGGCCATATTTCTTTCAGAAAGCTGCTTGTGAAGCTGTAACTATGAACGGTGTTCGATATCGTGAGGTGATAACTGAATTTTTGCTGAATTGAATGATATTGATCTGAAAGATACATGGTTCTAACAGGATGACGTTGTACCTCACTATGCTAATGAAACAACTGATTTATTGAAAGAAAAATTTGTTGGACGAGTTATTGGAAGTAACGGTGATGTTAATTGGCTACCAAGTTCATCTGATTTGACACGGTTGGACTATTTTCTTTAGTGTTACGTGAAAAGCCAGGTCTATAAGAACAATCCCCAATCGAGTCCTAAACTAAAGAATGAAATTATTCATGAGTCATTGGCGAAATAGAGCTACGGCTATGCCAAAATGTCATCCAAAATGTTGACAAAAGAGTGGAGGTCTGTGAGCTGCAAGAGGTGGTCATTTGGCAAATATTATCTTTCGTGCTGAAATGTCATACACTATGCTTCAATTATCGATAAAAAGTTTTTTGAAATCAACGCAAATTATGTGTTGTATTCAAGAATTTAAAAAATCGCTCAATTTATAAGACCCCTTATTAGATGTAGGGAAAATCAATTCATTGTTTTTGCACACGCGATAATGGTTTGTCAATTTTTACTAAAAATCAAACAAACACCGCTACACAAGCCCCATATTTACCATATATGACACGATGTTTATGGTATATATGACTTTTTTATGTCCACCTAGATTGAAGAAACAACTTCGTGGAAGCCATTTTGAGTCCATAGAAGCCAGACAAGAGAGTGGGCTAGCAGCTTTAAAGGAGATCCCAAAAGACCAGTATAAAAACTGTCTAGAAGACGGGAAAAACCGTTAGAATAAGCATATTACAGTGTGAGCAATGGCGGTTGGTCTATAAGAGCATAACTAAAAATTTTAAAAATGAAGTGAAAAAAACAATTTCAGATTTTATATTAATTTATTCTCTGTTCTGTCTATGATCACGCTTCTTGCAATTTCTATAGTCTAACATTCTTAATGTCATTCACGGTATCGAAACAGATCGTGGGTTGCCGAAGCGCACCGATTAAAAAACACGTGCTTTGGGTACAATTAAGTTTGTACCGCTACTGTTTGCTTTACTATCCCGTGCGAAAAACAAAGACAGCAATGCATCGTTTCGCTAGTAACCCGGAGATTAAATGTATTTATAACGTCATATCTTGGACGCTGCCCCATTCCCAGACATTCTAAGCGCTAATGTCAGGGATGGACGGAGTTTATCGAACCTTTCCAAACAAAGAAAATGTCCATTGAAATTCTCATAAAAGAATTTTTGTTAGACATTTTCTCCTCTTTACAAGTTTATTAAATAATTTCTATCGCAGTTTCATAATCCTCAAAGTACATTTTACATATTTTAATTGTGTGGAATTAGTGTGGAAGTAAATTTATGGTTATGTTACTTTGCCATATATGAGTGTCAATATCAGTTTTTTTGGGAGGATTTTCAGATATATGTTGTTGAATTTATTATTGGTAAGTTGATTTGTTATATAAATTGTATTCACAATGTTAGTGTTTCTGTTTTAGTTGAAAATGGTGATGTGTTTTGTGCCAGACTGTAAACACTACAGTGAACAATAAAATTTTCCTGTCGATTCAATTGAGCGAAAAAAAAGGGTTAAATCTTGTGAGATAATATTAAATATTTATAAGATGGCATGGACGTATAAAAATGATTACGTAATTTCTAGACGACTAGATCGGGAACCCTCAAAAACATTCAGTGGTCTGTAGTTGCCACCATTTTGTTAACAATGTTAGAAAAAATGCTCCCAAGATATTTCATTTTAATATTAAATGGAAATTTGCTTTTGAATCTCCGGGGAAATGGTATGATATTTAAATGTATATGGTATAATACGTCCATATATATACATATATATATATATATATATATATATATATATATATATATATATATATATATATATATATATATATATATATATAAAGAAACAATAAGCTTTCAGAAAATTTGAAAGATAACACTAGTTATATTATTTCTTACAATGACAATAATAAAGTAGTTGTCAATCGGAACCACAATTACTATCATCAAATGTATCTACATGGACATTACAAAAAGTTGCAATGGTTCTAATTGAATATGGTCAATCATGGGCAGAAAATTTAGAACTATTGGAAAATTTACTTACCTAAATTATTAGCCATGTAGATATATATGAACGATCATAGAGAATCGCAGAAACAAACGGAAATGCACTGACAAGGAGGACCCCAATCCGAATGTCAATATACAAGGAAATCTGATACCTTTACCATACAGGTTCATAAACGTTTTAGTTTCGATGTATACCTAACTGTTGCAAATTTATTTGAAACTGAAAAATTTGGTGAATATCGAGCCGTCTTTCCAAATGAAGACATTAATACTGTGTGCAACCTGTTTGCAAACGTAAATTACTTAAAATTAAAAAATGAACTCTCGGTAGTGTACGCGCGGGACGATTTTATGAAACACAGTGGGGCTGTGTCGCTGTTACAAATGTTTATCCAAAACAATTTAACATCAATATTTATTGAATCCGTGGAATTGCTGACTGTTTTGTGTACCGTTCTTATGACGCCTGTGGAAAGCGAAAGATGTTTCTCTACAAACGAATCAAAACATTTCTAAGAAACACTATAGGCCAGGAACTGCTGTGCGCGTTAGCAATACTATCTATTGAAAAAAAACTTGTCAAGTCAATTTCAAATTTTAATGATCAAGTCATCGGCTACTTTGCTGCTCAGAAATTTAGGAGGATGAACTTTAACCACAAACAGATTTAATGGTCATGGTCCTATAGTGAGTTTAGTAACATTTTATTACCTAGGTACCTATTTGAAAATTTGATATCTGACAGTTACACTCGTATTTCAACACAGCAAACTGTGTGTATGATACTAAGAAATATAAAATTTTTGGTTGCGACGCATTTCCCTATCCCCATTCCAAAATTTGGTTATACGTGCCCCACCTGTTTTTCCCCCACGAACTGAGTAAGACGGGATTACTTTAAAGGAGACGAAATCTATTTTGGCGAATGAATATACTTTGTGTTATATTTAATGAGTCTCCTTACTTTTTGATTACATCACTATATCTAAAACAGAAATTTCATACTAGTCGCATTTAAGAACGCATAAAGTGATAGGTCAACAATAGAAGACATAAATTCAATGAAATTTATATAGGAAAAACCAAAGATAATTTTGAAATAATGCATTCGCTTATTCGTTTTTAAACAGGTCGTTTTTTATTCTATCCTGGCAATCGGGAAAAAGAGTTTCGACCGGTGACGTTTGATTTAACAAACAAAAATAGAGTGGAAACAGGGGAGATCAATTTTAAAGCGATCCCCAGCGAGAGCTTCCGAAACTGAAATCCCGCATTGTTTAACAAATCCGGTTTATCGGATGGGCGGATTTGGATTTTCAACTTGATAATTATTAGTAGAAGGTCGATTGGTTTTTTGTGTAGCTGAAAATATACGACAAATTTTCAGTACGGTCAATTCTCCTATACTACTACGATCAAAAATTGATGACTTTTCTTTTAAAAAGTTGTGCGCTTTACGTATAGATACCTACAATTGTTTGTTTTTTTAAGTTGGTATGATTGTCCTCGTTATCTGACTATGATTTCATATCATTTCGCTTGTTGAATTACAAATTATAGCATTTTTTTCACAATTGATAACAAATTTTATCTTTATTAACTTTTCGAATGAATAAAAATGTCAAGCAAAGAATTTAAATTATATTTTGTCTAAAAAACTGAATAAATAAAAAATATTAAGAAAGTCCTACGAAAAATGTTAACAAGTGGTACAAGTGGTACACTTTTCTGAAGAAAACTTACATGGACATAGCAGAAACAGTGGAAATTACGAATGTACAGCTTGGTGAAACGAGAATGTGAAGACCGAGATTAAAAAGAAGGTTTTATGGAAAAAGTACGTTGTAAGTAAAACACTGGTAAACCGTTTAACACCGTTAAAATACAAAGAGTAGAATAATATTGCCAAGGTGGTCAAGGAAGCGAAAAAGGTAAGCCAGGACAGATTCGGACAACAAATGGAGAAGAATACTACAGAAAATATCGAAAGGTGGAGAGAGTACTTTCAAAACTTACTAAATTCGCACACCATCACCATGCTAGATAAAAATGAAAAAAATATAGATAATAAAAACACAGCAACAAGTGAAAATTTTATAAATGAAGAACTAACAGAAGCTATAGAAAAACTAGCACCTGGGGGTGACGAAATAACTACGAAAATGCTGAAATACATGGAACCACATGCAAGAAATGCACTTTTGTAACGGTTTAGCTTGACATGGAAAAAGAAAAAAGTACCAAAAAACTGAACCAATGCATCGATCATACAAATTCACAGAAAGGAAACAAAAGAGAATGCACGAACTACAGAGGTATATCATTACTATGTATAATAGCAAGAATGTACGAAACTATACTAGAGAGAAGATTGAGAGTGGAAATTGACAATTCACTACTAGACGAGCAAAGCGGATTAAGGAAAAATCATATTTTCACCCTTCAAAAGATAGTAGAAAAAGCGAGAGAGAAATACAGAACAGTATATATATATATATATATATATATATATATATATATATATATATATATATATATATATATATATATATATATGCCTCAAGCTTTTGATGCAATAAATAGAGAAACCATCTGGAACAGCTTGGAGAGGAAAAATATAAACAAGGATCTTATCGCAGCTATCAAAATCATGTACCAAATTACGACAAACCAAATTAGATCGCACAATAGAGTCTCTGCTCCTTTTACCACAATGGAATGAGTGAGACAAGGAGGAACTCTGAGTCCGCTATTGTTTATAAACACAACAGACGAAATGATCAAAGTATGTAAGAATAAATTTAAGAAAGACTATGTGGGATGGGCAAAGATAAACCAGTTAATGTAGAATTTTGTATATTTGCTGACGATATAGTTGTCATGAGAGAATCTGATCTACACCAGAAAATTTGGTCTACACATCAATATAACTAAAACATAGATCACGATATTGACAAATAATCAAGAACATTGTAAGGAGAAAACAACAGCCTTAAACAACATGAAAATTAAACACACTGAAAGGTATAACTACTTAGGTACTATTATTAACAATAGGGAAAACCAGGACGACAAACTGAAAAACGAAAAAAACGAAACTAATATGGATGCGAAAATTGGGTCTTGAATAAACGGCAAAATAGTAGAGTACAAGCAGCAGAAATGGGATACCTTTATAAGGTACAAGGAATAAAAAGAATAGACAAGGTCTGGAATAACATAGTCAAAGACAACCTGAAAATATTCTCATCAAAAAGGCAGACAAACTAAGAGAGTTTGGGAAGCTAAAGGGAAATGAAAGAACAAAAGGGGAAGGCCGCGTAAAACATGGAAAAAGGACCTCACAAAAACAATTTAAAAAAAAAACAAAACATGGCAGAAAGCAGTTAACCTAGCCACGGTCAGTAAATTATGGATGAACTTCGTTAACACATGAAATGTAATTTCACCTCCACACCTTCGAGTATTAATAGGAAAGATTAAGTTAAGTAAGTTAAGGTATTATTAAAATATCATTTAGGTGAATTCAATCCATTTTAAAATACAACTTAGGCTTGTCTTGTATCGAAGAAATTGTGGAATGCATAATTACATTAATGCATGAGCCATGAATCTACGCTTACGATTTAAAAACAGCTTAATAATCAAGCGAGTCTCGTGCTAAAAATGAACCAAAGCCGAAAAATGTGAATTGTTTTCTTCCATTACCATGGTATTGTACATAAAAAGTTCCTTTCAGTAGGTCAAACAGTTGATAAAGGATATTATTTAAGCGTTATACGTCATTTGCTTGAGCCTATTCGAAAAAACTCCCAAATTTGTGCCAAATCAATTCATGGTTTTTGTATTACGATAACAAACCACCGTACACCGCAATTGGTCAATATTTCATTCAAAATAAAACAAATACCTTTCTTTTTTATGTTTAAACATAACTTCCCATGTTTATGTTTTATGTTGGTTGAAGAAATCACTGGATATTCTTTTGAGTTCGCTGATGTCTTTGAAGGGATTACCAGAAAAGTATAAAACCTGTTTTGAAGACTGGAGATAATTGAAAACCTGTTTTGAGAGAGGATTACTTTGAAGGAAAAAAACGAAATTAGCTCTTATTAAGAAGAAAGAACATATTTTTGCTGCTGGACTTTTTCAACGTGTTCAGGAAAATTAGATAAAATGGTGCCAGGCTTGCGTAGAGTAAAATGCTGGACTTTTTGAACATTTAATGTAATAAAACAATTAATTATGTGTTTCTTAATGTGACTTGAATAGTTTAAAGAGGATTAAGGTGTGAAAAATTAGTACTGGTAATTTCAACTTTGGTATTAAACGACAGTAATGTGTAACTTTTCCTTTTTTTCCAAAAAAAAACAAACCTAATTTATGCTGCTACGTATGAAATAAATGGCAATATAAATATTACATTTTATAAAAATTCCTTCAGTTCATTCCATCGTCAATCGCCAATTTTTAAAAATATTTTGACAAATTTTATATATATATAAATATATATATATATATATATATATATATATATATATATATATATATATATATATATATATATATATATATATATATATATTTATGGATGTTTTAACGAAATTTTTTGAAGGTGTATAGAATCTTTGGTTAAATTTGAAAAATTTATTTTCCTTATAACTTGTATATAATATACAATGTCAAATTTTACGTCAGCGATAGTATCAGAATGTCTAAAACATCAAAAATATTCGATTGCAGAACTATTGCAGTGGCCTGAATAAAAATTCCACAGCATCTATTTGTGACAACTAAAAAAAAGTATGTCACTCCTTTGGTCAAACAAAATGTAGTTAAATCAAGAACTAAACCAGTGTATTTTAAGCGTGACCTTGAATTTGAATGAACTTTTTTCCGTGACATCCGAATTCCCATTTTTCCCATTCAATTACCCATCGGGTTTTCAAATCATTTTCTTTCCTTTTTTTGACCACATCCTTTATAAGCTTTATAAATTCATCCAGTGTACACGACGGTTTCATTTTTCATTTCGCCTGGTCTCGGGAAGAATAATATAGTGGATGATTTTTTTTATGGCCCTCTTTCTATAACCTACAAAAAAAGACGTTTTTATCTAAATGTACCCGTGCTGTCGAAAAATACTCAGTCGAGAAAGAAATAAGATTTATATATTAGTTACTGTACTGAAAATAACGTATTATCAATATTAGCTACAGGGGTACGCTACATGCTACATGGCTACATGGGCCCTAGTGGACCACGCGAAGTACAGTTAGAAGCATTTGTTGTTGTAAGCCTTCTTTTGTACCCATACTGATTTAATTCTTTCACTATGAGCTTTTTGCTTTTTGTCAGACCAAGTTGTTCCGGTCTTCCTACATTTTTCTCTCTGGCCAACCTTCCAAACGTCAACTTTGTGTCTGAAGCAGCCTCTATCCTGAATTTCACTTTATGTAATATTTGCTGATCTTAGGTCCTCTTTAATTGCAGCAATCCATTTAATTATTTCTACTTTAGCTCTACTCCTATTTTCATAAAATTCGACTATTTGTCTAGTTAGCCTACTCGGATTCATCCGTTTTATGTGTCCGTAAAACTTAAGTCTTCTTTTTCTCATATCGCTATGTATATCTGTGTATTGTTTGATTTCTTGGTTTTCTCGAAGTCGATATGTTGTGCTATTTATTTGTTTGGGGCCTAGGATTTTTCTTATGATTTATCTTTCCTTCTTTTAAATGTCCTCGATATCTCTCTTTCTGTTCAAAATGAGCGTTTCTGCCCCATATAGACATTCTGGCTTAATAACTGTGTTGTAATGTCTCAGTTTTGTGTTTTTAGATAGGCATTTTTTGTTGTAAATATTTTGTGTAAGTCTCAATGCCGTTTTCATTTTTTGACATCTACTCTTATTGGCCGCTTTTTCCAACCCATTTTTCATAATTATTTCACCCAAATATTTGAATTGAGAGACTCGTCTGATGTTACCATATTTTGTTTTTAGAAATGGTGTTCTTAGTCTGTTGCAGGTCATGTATTGTGTCTTTTCAAAGGAAATTTGGAATCCTCCTTTTCTGCTATTTCTTTTAGGATTTCAATCTGTTTCTGTACCGTTAATACATCTTGAGCCAAAATTACTAGATCATCAGCAATCGCTAGACAATCAATTTTGATGTTGGTTCTCCTCAGTTTAATGGGCTGGTCAATATTCAGAGGCGACTTTTTTTCACGCCACTCCTGTATTACTTTTTCTAGAACACAGTTAAATAGGAGTGGCGAGAGGTCATTCCCTTGTCTCACTCCAGTTTAAATTTCGAAGGGCTCTGAGATGTCACCCATGAATTTAACTTTTGACCTTGTGTTAGTTAATGTTGCTTTAATAATTCAGATCTAGTCCTTGTTCTTTCAAGATTCGGAATAAAGATTCGCTGTCAATAGAATCATATGCTCTTTTGAAATCCACAAATGTACAGACGAGATTCTTATTGTACAGTTTTTGATGTCTTAGGATCAACTTTACATTCAGGATCTGCCCGGTCGAAAATCAGCTTATATATATATATATATATATATATATATATATATATATATATATATATATATATATATATATAGAGGTATTCCTCTGAACTTGTTTACATCCGTTCTATCTCCTTTCTTGTCTAGTGGATGGATTAGAGCATATTTCCAATCTTCCGGAATCCATTCGGTTCGCCAAACTTCTTGTAGAATTTTGGTTATTTCCTTGATTGTACCTGGACCAGCGGATTTCAAAAGTTCAGCTTCAGAATAGTGATGGAATCACTATTGCATCTTCATCAGAAGCTTTGTTATTTTTAAGCCGCTTGATTTGCCTAATTATTTCATCTTCATTCGGAGGTAATGAATCTGGGTTTGTTTGTTTAGGGTTTAGTATTGGTAATTTGTTTAAGGGCTCAGGATAGTTTAGAGAGAGAATTTTAGTAGTTTAGGTCGCATCGATATCGGGATCATTTAGCGACCATCAGGATAGTTTAGTATTTGTTCAAAATATTTTGCAAGTTCTTTGCAATTGTCTTGGTTACTTAGAGTTAATTGTCCGTTTTCCTCTTGGAAGCAAAGACTTTGCGGTTGATAGCCTGTTAGAGAGAGAGAGAGAGAGAGAGTAAATATCTTTTTCAATTAGTAAGCTATGAAACAATGTATGATAGATGTGGTATTTGATTACACTTGACAACTGTTAACGTTAACTTGTAAATTTCAAATTTATTTCAATGTTTATATGTAATGATTATATATTTAACTAAAAGTCATAGAATTGAAATATTAATAATTGTCAGATAGGATGACAGAAAACGTACTTATGCTGAAGTTTGTCGAATATTTAATGAAGTACTCCGAATATAAACATCACTAAGTCAACAGTTTCAAAAATGGTGAAAATATTCAATGATACAGGCAACATTAAAAGTCGTCCAAAATTAAGAATAAAATAAAACATAAACTAATGACGAGAATTGGTAGAATGTTTTAACTGATGTTGTAGATAATGGTAAGGTTTCCGTGCAACAATTTGCTTTAAATTATAACATGTGTAGACGCTCAGTTCAAAAAATAATAAGAACAGATTTTTATCCTTACAAAATTCAATTACTACAAAAATTAAGTGAAGATGACTTTGATCGGAGAGTTGACTTCTGCGAAATTATGATGCAAAAATATGCATGATGGTTAAAATATGCACACAAGCCTAAAAAAAAAGCCAAAACTAAATGAAAATATATTTACCCTAAAACAGACCGAAACACCTTTTAGCTGTTTTTTTTTAAATCCATTTTGAAAAAAACCATACAATATTTACCTTATTAAATTCAGAAAAAAATTTTCGTACCATCAATACCAAAAGTACTGTTGTCATTAAAAAAAAAATCAAGTAAGCCTTGAATTTTAAATATGCGACAAGAAAAAAAAATGAAAATATACCCAAAAAGTGGCAAACATTTCCTGATGTTTGTGTACAAAATTCGTTCGTTACATTTCAGCCCCGTGAAAACATTCGTCAAAACATAGTATACCTTTACGGGCAAGGAATTTACCACGACATAAAGACCTTCGAAAAGCTATGGAGAAAGAAAGTCACATTACTCTGTGATTTAAACTTTCGGCGAAGCTATCGGGATCTTATTCTTATTCCCAACTGCTGCAAATTAAAATTTCACCCGAGGACCAACAAAATAAACAGAATCGTGGACAATGCCAGCCACGCTATCATCCGAGAACGAATCCGCGATATCAGACATAAATTAAACAACGCCAACCAATTATGCAAGATGCGTCTTCGACTAAGCAACGCCATCCACCCTGCGCTGTGATCACTTTTAGACACATTAGCCGAATTCAGATCAGGAACCGATTCTTTAGTCAGGACAGAGAAACAAAAGGCAAAGGCAACAATCGGCACTTTAGCCAACAAAAATTACAAAATAAAAGACGAAAAATACAGCGGCTAAAAATTTCTAGCCAACGGTTTTCACCACGCCATTACACCGCCACACACTCCTAAAGAAAACATAATTTGTGGTGTGTAACAAGCAATCCCTAACTTAGACCAGGATACTGCCGAAAAAGTGTGTCAAGAAACAAAAGACAATATTCGCAACGTAAAACCACCAAAGAAAAATATCTCCAGCGAAGAACTCCGAGCCTTACATAATCTCCGCAAAGACAAACGATCATAGTCCTTCCAGCCTATAAAGGCAACGCCACTGTAGTCCTCAACTCCGAAGATTACCACCAAGAAATTAGGTTTTTAAACAACTCATCGTATAAAGCCATAACTAGCGATCCTACAACGTATTTAGAAAAAGCCACCAAATCTGCAGTAAAGGCATCTGCTTTGAACGAAGAAATTAAGAAAAAAAACATTTCTAGAGAAAAGTCCTCAAGATGTCCAAAATTATACGGTCTCCCAAAAGTTCACAACGTTCACTGGAGCAACAGGAGCACCGCACCAAAACACCGCACAAAGCACTGCAAATTTGCACACATAAAACTAAATTAAAATATGGTTGCGTTATGTTGAAAATACATTTGCTATGAGGCAACATGGCGAGGATATTCTGAACAAATTCCTAGAAGACCTGAATCAAATTCATCCAAAAATCAAGTTTACAATGGACAAAGAAACAGCAAAAGAAATTCCATTCCTGGGTGTGTTAATAAAAAGGAAACAAGATGGTGGCTTATCGCACATATCGATATATCGAAAACCGACACACACCAACAGATATCTTAATGCCCGCTCACACCACCATCCGGTCCAGCTATTTGCCGATGCAAAATCAACACCACCAACAAGAAATAAATCTTCTTCAAACAAAACCATCTTCTACCAAAAAATTGCCCAACATTTCCACATAACGCTCTGAATTGATGGTAACTGAGCGTCCTCTGCCGTCTTCAAAAAAGTACGGGTCGGTTATTCCTCGTGCGGCCATTGCAGCCCATACAGTGATTTTAGGCGAATGTAGGGGTTTTTGATGCTTGTGTTTGGGATTCGTTACACTACAGTAACTACAGTTGTGCTTATTTACATGACCGTTGAGATGAAAATGAGCCTCATCCGAAAACAATATGTTGTTGAATATTGCAAAACGTTCAGTTACCTAATTAACGAATTGAAGCCTCTGATCGGTATCTTGGGGCTTTAACTCTTATACCAGTTGAATTTTGCATGGGTGTAGTTTTAAGTCCTTGCGCAGAATGCAGTGCTATGATGATCGAGCTACGTTTAAACTTTACGCTCGCTTACAAATAGAAAGGTGTGGATTGTCACGAATGGGCTGATTTACAATTTCCACATTTTCGTCACTTCATGATGATACGTTTATCAATAGATGAACCGGTTTCTTCAAATTTCTTAATCCATTTCCGGACGAGGGGAACATTTGGCACATCTTTAATATTACATAAACCAAGATGACTACAAAACTTTTTCTGCGCTACAATCACACAATCATTGTTTTTGTAAACTTCTCGCATACACTGTGCACGGTCTGTTTTCGAGAAACGCTTCATACAGACTAAATTCCTAAATTCAGGCTTATCGATTATCATGCACCCCGCGCCCCTCACAATTGTTGCAGTTGCATAGTGGCCCAATGAAATAGAAACTTTCTTATTTTGACATATTATACTTTTTTATTTTCGAAAAGACAAGAATAATTCGCAGACGAAAAAGAAGATATATGAAGTGTGCGGTGGGGATACCGTTGACGATTGTACGTGTCATAAGTAATTCAGAAAGTTTCGTAAAATAATGTTGATCTTAGCAATGCATCACGTTTTGGACAACCGGCCAATTGAAGGTGAGTGGAATAGAACCGCTCAGGAGATCGTGGCAAGCGTAGACAAAGCGATTACGTCAACTTGGTTAGCAAGGCCGATATTGCCGCATAAGTTAACGGAGAAAAAATGGATACACCGAATTTCCTCTTACGATTTTCTATTGAAGCGGAACGAAATCGATTAATTTCTAAAGTGAATGGTTACAAGTGATAAAAAATGTATTGCGCATAATAATGTTAAGCATAGAAGATCATGGTGTAATCGCTAACCAAACTTATATCCGAAGAAGGATGCATCAAATGCTTAGCATAAACATTTGATGAAACTGGAAGGGAATCGTTTAATATGAGTTATTACCTAAAAAACAAACCATTAATTCGGAGACATACCGTTCAAGACTAAGTGAATTGTAGCAACAATCCACCAGAAGGGGGCTACCTCCGACTACCATTTATTTAGATCACTTTAAAGCACCTTGGATCGTAAAAACCTTACTTTCTTGGAAGACTTAAAAAAATTGCCTTGGTCAGTTCTTTAGCGAGAAACATCAGAACTACTATGGGCGTGGGATGATGCAGTGAACGGAGCGATAGAGACTGGTCAACAGAACGGCACGTGTTATTGCTATTAAATGAAATATTTAGGAAGAGCGGTACATATGAGTTAAAATAATGATGATTTTTTTTTTGTTTTTCTAAAACTTAAAATAGTTACAGAAATTCACAATTTATATTTATAATACAAAAAACAAACTTTATAATGATTAATAAATTATTATATATTTATAAAAAGTAACTAATTGACTTTGTTATTAATAACACGTGGTTCGACAAAAAAGATGTGGAAACAGTGCATTTGTGTTTACATCCAATATATATAAAAGCATCTTTCCAATCTTTCGGAATCCGTTCGGTTCGCCAAACTTCTTGTAGAATTTTGGTTATTTTCTTGATATATATATATATATATATATATATATATATATATATATATATATATATATATATATATATATATAGGAAAGATGGTCTAATTCATCCACTACATAAGAAAGGAGATAGAACGAATGTAAACAACTACAGAGGGATATCTCTTCTCCCACTTTGTTACAAAATTCTATCTGTGTCTGCTAGACAGAGCACAGGGACAGTTAGAACCTAAAATTGGTGAATATCAAACTGGTTTTCGACCGGGCTTATCCTGAATGTAAAGTTTATCCTAAGACATCAAAAACTGTACAGTAAGAATCTCGTCTGTACATTTGTGGATTTCAAAAGAGCATATGATTCTATTGACTGTGAATCTTTATTCCAAATATTGAAAGAACAAGGACTAGTTCTGAAAACACTGACATTATTAAAGCAACACTAACTAACATAAGGTCAAAAATTAAAATCAAAGGTGACATCTCAGAACCCTTCGAAATTTAAACTGGGGTGAGACAAGGTGATGGACAAGATGATGGACTCTCGCAGTTTATGACCGGCCGATAAACTAGGGAGAACCAACATTAAAATAGATTGTCTGGCGTTTGCTTAATATCTGTCAATTTTAACTCAAAATATGTTAACGACACAAAAACAGACTGAAATCCTAAAAGAAACATCAGAAAAGTAGTACTCCAAATATCCTTTGAAAATACACAATACACAACCTGCAACAGACTAAGAACACCGTTTCTAAAAACAAAATAGGGTAACATCAGACGAGTCTCTCGTTTTAAATATTTGGGTGAAATAGTCATGGAAAACAGATTGGAAAAAGTGTCCAATAAGGGTAGATATCAAAAAATGGAAACTGCATTGGGACTTGTACAAAATATTTACAACAAAAAATGCATATCTAGCTGAGACATTACAACGCAGTTATTAAGCCAGAATGTCTATATAGCGCAGAAACGCTCATTTTGAATAGAAAAAAAGACATCGAGGAGATTGAAAAAAAAAGAGAAAAATCATAAGAAAAATCTTGGTCCCCAAATAAATAAATAGCACAACATAATGACTTCGAGAAAACCAGGAAATCAAACAACACACAGATATGCATAGTGATATGAGAAAAGAAGACTTTAGTTTTACGGACACATAAAACGGATGAATCCGAGTAGGCTAACTAGATCAATAGTTGAATTTGATGAAAATAGGAGTAGAGCTAAAGTAGAAATAATTAAATGGATTGTTGCAATTAAAGAGGACCTAAGATCAGCAAATATTACACAAAGTGAAATTCAGGATAGAAACTGTTTCCTACACAAGGTTAACAGTTGGGAGGTTGGCCAGAGAGAAAAATGTAGGAAGACCGGAACAACTTGGTCTGACAAAAAGAAAAAGGGTCATAGTGAAAGAATGAAATCAGTATGAGTACAAAGGAAGGCTTACTACAACAAATGCTTCTAACTGTACTTCGCGTGGTCCACCAGGGCCATACGTGAATAATAATAATAATAATAATAATATATATATATATATATATATATATATATATATATATATATATATATATATATATATATATAATACAGGGTGCGGAATATATATATGCGGTATATATACAGGGTGCGGAAAAAATTTCCGTACTTTTTTGTTTATGCATTTTTGGCTTAGTTAATTAAGTTATTTGTCATTTCTGATAGTTTTATTGAATTCTTTGTTTAATTTTGACCAGAATGTGTCGTAATTATTTATTTACTTTCAGTTACGTTGAAGTTATGTCTCGTGAAAATCAGCATGTCACTGTGGTCGAATTGCACATTGTGTGTCGAAAGTGCGCTTCATCGACGAGAAGATCTTTACCGCCGAGCCGCTCCACAACCGTCAGAATCGCCGTCAACTGCTCAGGAAAGGTCAGCAGAAGACCGCGGCTGCAAAAACCATCGGCCGCAGCCATTTTCCAGCCTATGTCATGGTCTGGGCCGGGATCTGCGCTACCGGAAAGACGCCACTAGTCTTCATCGAGCGGAACGTCAAGATCAATGCTGCCAGCTACCAGCAGCGTATACTCCGCGACGTACTGGAGCCGTGGGCGGCGCAGCACTTTGGCCCAGCTTGGATTCACGCTTCAGCAAGACTGGGTGCCGGCGCATTTCGCCAATTCGACAATTGCCGTCTGCGAAGAGCTGTTTCCCGGCTTTTGGGGCAAAGACGTTTAGCCGCCTAACTCGCCGGATCTTAACCCGATGGACTATTCGGTGTGGTCCATCCTGGAATAAATAATCTCAGCTACACGCTACGTCACGGTTGACCAGCTGAAAGTGGCTTTGACGAGTGCCTGGGGCGAAATTACAGTGGATCAGTGTGCGAGCATCGTCGGAAACATTCGCAAGCGACTTCGTAAATGTACTGACGCCCAAGGGGGCAATTATTGTAATTCTTTTTGCTTATTGTTATTTTAACGGGTCTAATAAAGATTTTTGTTTTTAAATTTTGTTGATTTGTCTGATAGTTACAGCCAGTTGAAATATTTAAAAAAAGTACGGGAACTTTTTCCGCACCCTGGACACAAAGGTAAATTTTGTAAGAAAAATTACTTTTTTAACCGAACCGATTTTTCAAGTCCGAAATGTCATACATAGTAATCTCTCTTTTTAGCTATAAATCTATCTATTTTTCTTTTTCTTAGCTGGTTGCGTAAGGGTTTAGTTATTAGTAATCACAAGTTGAAAACAAAAGTTTGACTTCAATTATTTAAATAATTATATGGATAACCCGATATTATTAATATATAATAACATTCTGTATATATTAAACTATATTACGTCATGTTTCTTTTTCTATAAAGTAAATTAATAGTGAAAAAATAGAAAAATCCGTAGCGGAAATCATTCCAGAATAAGAGACTGTGTATAAAACCGGTTAAAAGTATAATTTTTCTGAAAAACTAGATATTGAAAAATGTTCAAATTTTGAGCATAGTTTAATTACATATCATTTGTCACAATTACCGAATTTAAAGTCTTAGGCTTGGATTCGCTCGTACTTCCTTATCAAATAATTTAAAAAAAAATGGGACAAACTTTTTATAAACCCAATACTTGAATTACCCGAAATAAATCATATTACTTGGATTTCGTTCCACCGGATACATTTTACTCACAGATAATTAGTAAAGCAATAAGAGCAAGCAAATTGAAAACCATTCGCAAAAATATTTTCGTCGTCGAGACGGTTACAACGCCCGAATTTCCAATGAAAAGTAAGCGAAATTCTAAAAGAAAAGCGAGGCAATAAAATCGACCATATTTTAACCGATTTAACGTTCAAGTTGGAAGTACTGGAAAAACAAAATTTTCTCAATAAATTCTCGCTCGTTCGCCCGACCACCAGAGATGCTTTGAAGGGAGGATATGTGTTATCCTTGTCTCCGAACGTGAGATAAAACACCAAAGGTTCGATAGAAAAAGTTTGACGTTAGTGTGTTTTGGATAGTTAGAAACAAATAAGCATTCAGAGTGTCGGATGTGGATCTAGTTGAATTAAACTAAAAGTTTTATTAAATGAAATGTTTAAACGTCTTCCAAACAAGTTTTTTTGGGTGAACATTTGCATGTCAATATTGTTGTAAATTTACTGAGGAAGAAAAAAAATGCAACGCTTAGTATAAATATTTGAATTAAACTAAAAATATTCTTACTCTATCAGGTCTGTAAATATGAAATCGGAATTTGCCCAAAGATGGCCCTAGCTGTCAATGTAGTTACCAAACTTGAAGAGATTTACCACTAAACACCAAATTACTTTTTTGAACAGCTCGACGCACGTTTCGCTAACCATGTTAGCATCATCAGGAGATGATTTAGCGTGTAAAAATCTTGAACCGTGAAGTTTACTAAGCCTTACATTAATAATTGAAAAAGTTGACTCAACGGGATAGGCCCTTTATCTCTGTTCATGATTTTCTTACATTTTTCTATTCTATTCCCTATTCTGTTCTATTCTATTCTTTATTCCCTAATTAGGGTAGTATCTGAAGTGAATGATTATAATAAGAACATTGTAGATAAATTAATTAGAATCAGAAATTAGATCTCCTGATGATGCTAACATGGTTAGCGAAACGTGCGTCGAGCAGTTCAAAAAAGTGATTTGGTGTTTAGTGGCAAATCTCTTCAAGTTTAGTATTTCACACCAAAGGTTCCAATAGAAGAATTGAATGTAGTTACTGTTAAACTGCGTCAATACAAGTTTCATACAACAGCATAGTTTGTAATAGCGTTGAACATGTCGATTTTTGGCCTTAGAAACTACGATTTGTAGACAGCATTGCTTTTCTGTTAGCATTTGAAGAAAACTACTGCAATATCGTATCGAACGCTTATCGAAGCTTATCGTAAGCATGCTCTTGGTAAATCACAGTGCTTTGAGTGGTTTAAAGATTCAAAAATGGCGATTTTGACATGAGAAACGAAGAATGTGGAAGAGCACCGAAAAATTTTGAAGATAACGAATTGCAAGCAACAGCTCGCGGATTAATTAAATGTGATACGACAAGCCGTCTCTATATGTTTGAAAGCCATGGGAAAGATCCAGAAGATGGAAAAATGGGTTCCACATGAACTGAATGAAAGACAGCAGGCAAACTGAAAAAACACTTGCAAAATGCTGCTCGTCAGGTACATTTTTTCATCGAATTGTAACTGGCGTTGAAAAGTGGATATACTTTGAGAATCCTAAGCGTAAAAGATCATGCAAGACCGAATCGCTATGGACGGAAAAGAATGATCTGTGTTTGGTGGGATCAGAAGAGTGTGATACATTATGAGCTGCTAAAATCTGGCGAAATCGTTAATACTGAATGCTACCGACACAAATGATCAATTTTAATCAAGCTTTGCGTGAAACGACCCGAATATCAGAAAATACAACACAGAGTGATTTTGCTTCATGATAATGCACCATCACACACAGCAAAACTGGTCAACAAAACGATTGAGGCGTTTAGTTGGAAATAGTTTCGCAAAGGGCTTACTCGCCAGACTTGGTTTTATCCGATTACTACTTATTTGCATCGATGGGACATTGCACTTGCTGAGCAGCGCTTCACTTCTTACGAAAATCTACGAAAATGGCTCGATGATGTGTTTGCCTCAAAAGATCAACAGTTTTTTGGCGTGGCATTCACAATTGTCCGACAGGTAGGAAAAATGTATAGCTAGCGATGGGCAATACTTCGAATAAAATATTTTTTATCATTTTCATACAATAAACTTGTATTTTCTATACAAAAATTCCAGCTTCATATTTACATACCTGGTATATAACATCTTACTATAACAATAAAGGCACAACAATAACTAAAAGAATATGCAAGTTTTAAAAGAAACAAGACATATTTATTTTCTGTAATATGTGTCTCGTCTTTAAATTTGGTTTTCACTAATTTTTAAAAAATTATCTCAATTAAATGTGCACCATTATCAACAATGCAACTTAATTTAGGCAGCGCGGATGTTTTTCTTGAGTTGCCGTATGGTTTGGAGCTTATTTAATAGGTGTTTCGGTTAATAATGTCGATTTTGCTAAAAGATGGCGTTACTAATACATTTATTGGTATAGACTAATCACGTCTATGGCGTTTTGGAGGCTAAACATGTGCCATCAAAAATCAATTCGTTATTAATTGTCATTGTGCAAAAACATCATTTTTCATAGCTTTGAATATGTCGAATTAAGTACCAAAAAAAAGGCGTTTTGCAAGAATGTTTAATAACCTACCTTCTTTCATTTGAAGAAAACGGTTACTGAAAGTTATCGATTGTTGGTTGAAGCTTATAATGAGCCTGCTGTAACCCAAAAGTGGTGATTTTGATATAAAAGACAAGGCGCGTCCAGGACAGCCGAAAACGTTTGAAAATGCAAAGTTGCAAGCATTGTTCAACTCATACGTTGAAACAATTGGCAGAAGCATTGAATATTACCCAATCCACTAATTTTTAAACATCTACAGGTATTGGGAAAGATCCAGAAGGAAGAATAACAGAAGAAAGGCGAAAAACGACTTGTGAAATTTTGATTGCGAGACAGAGAAGAAAAAGTTTTTTATATCGAGTTGTGACAGGTGATGAAAAGTGGATCTGTTTTGACAACCAAAAGCGCAAAAAATCATGGGTAGACCCAGATCAGCCTTTAACATCACAACCAATACACGACAAAGTACACCAATACACGATAAAGTAATTTTTAACAAGACAATGCTCAGCCCCATGTTGCAAAATGTGTAAAAAACTATGTGGAAAACGTCAAATGGGACGTCCTACCACACCCACCGTATTCACACAGTCGGACTACCACTTACTTCGATCGATGCAGCATGGACTTTCAGAGCAACACTTGTATTCTTACGAAGAAGTGAAAATTTGGCATTATAAAGGGTTGGCCTCGAAAAACCAAAAGTTCTTTTGGCGCGGAATTCATTCTTTGGCAGAAAGGTGGGAAAAATACTTTGAATACTAAGATAATTTATTTTGTTATGGAAATAAATGCTCAAATTTTGCGAAAAAATCGACATGATTAATCGAAACACCTATTATGCAAACCTTTTCCTTCAAAAATCCCCATAAAAAAATAATCTGGAGCCGTTAAATCAGGATTTTTGACGCATACAGTATACTAAGTACTTATTACTGTCGATAGGCAACACGCCTTGAACAATTTGAATTTTATAGGGAAACAAGTTCAAATCATTTTTCAAAATTTGATGTTAATTGCGTAGAGAAATTCCCAATTGTACAACGTCATCGAATCGACATTTTTGGAGATTCCTCCACACTTTGTACCACACTTTGCACGGTTCTTGGATCTCTGGGGCGCATATTAATCCCCTACTATTCCGAATTCTCGAAGTTACTTGAATAAACGATCAATTGTTGTTTTATGCGGCGCCGGACCATTAGCATACCCAGTATGTCGGAAAAAGTAACTGAACTTTATAAATTTAAAGAAAATTACTAGAGCCATCCATTGAAACAATATTTAATCTGAAAGCTCTCCTCTATAAAACCAAACTGCCATCATTAGAATCTATCAACGGATTGTAACGTTATCGCGTTTAAAATGACAGTACGTTTGTTACCTCGTCACAAAAACACGATGTAACAAAGAGCTAATATAATATTTTGTTTCAAACTCAGTAAAACTTTTTCAGAAATATGTGAATTAATAAAAAAAGTTTATGGTGATGGGTGCTTATCCCGTACACGTGTGTTCGAGTGGTATGAGCGATTCCAAGACGGTCGGGATGCTTTGAAAGACGACCAAAAGCCAGGCCGAACAAAAAAAAATCACTATGAGTTGGTAAAAAAGTCCACACGGCCAATATGCCAGTGGTGAATATTATACAGGTCGATATTATTTTTTGTAATATTGATAAGAATGCTCTTATTGCGTTTCATTTAATTGTAAATTACAAGCTAGATCTATATCCGAAAAGTTAAAAAAACTATATTTTATATTTTAAGTGCCAAATTGGAGATCAAGATTAAAGTTGGGCTCCTCATGTTTGCTGTGTGACTTGACACGAAAATTTAGTGCAGTGGATGCATCGCAAGAAAAATTCTATGCCGTTTGCTGTTCCTATGGTATGGAGAGAACCTACTGGCCATGTAAGTGATTGATGCTTTTGTATCACTAAAACAGAAGAGACAAATACATAACTCTAAGACAAAATCAGTATCCAAATTTGCCTTGTGCAGTTAAGCAGTTCCTCAAAGCCAGGAACTACCGGTACCGATTACGCCTTTAAACCAGGAACAACATATTTTCCGGTGATTTTAAGAGAATACCAGTGCGACCCAACATTTTTAAAGACCAATGAACCTCACTTAATAACTCAGAATTAATTAAATGATCTGGTACTTGACCTCAGATTATCAAATCCCATTAAACTCAAACCATCTAACAAAAATCGGAACTTCTTGGTTCCAAAATTCAACAGTGGAACCTGTTAGATAAAAATTATAAAAGTGTTTCACTTTACCGCAAACGGAATGTAACATTTCCAAGTTTTTATTAAATGGAAGGAGCGCTATGTGCCTGTTGGGATATTGATGGTTTAATTAATGAGCTTAATATGGAACATGTACCTTCTTAGTGGCGTATTTACACAGATTCGTCGAAATACAGCCTAAAAGCAGTCTTGCTTTATAATGGAAAGAAAAACCCATCTATTCTATTAGCCCATTCAATGACAATAAAAGAAACCTATGACAACTTAGCAATCATACTAAATTGCGTTAAATATGAATAGTATCAATGGGATATTTATGGGGATTTAAAAGCAATAGGTGTATTGCTAGACTTCAAAGGGTTTTTTCAAAGTATTGCTCTTTTCTGTGTCTATGTGACAATAGCGCAACAAAAGAACATTACAGTAAGAAATATTGGTATCATAGAACTTTCTTTGATCTGATACGTCAGGTACATAAAATATGCTCCCCTTGTTAACCCAAAAATGGTTACCCAAAAATTCTATAGCAAGCTTGGACTAATAAAAAACTTTGTCAAAGCTATGGACAAAGAAGGTAATGGTTTCAAGTACCAAAAACAAATATTTCCTCAATTAAGCGATGCAAAATTAAAAGAAGGCATATTTATTGGACCTCAAATAAGGAAGCTTCTAGGTGATTTTCGTTTTCAAGAAAAATTAAATGAAAAAGAATTAACAGCCTGAAAGATGAAAACTATAAAAACCTCATAGATGAACTCTTGAAAGCTTCTGAAATATTAAGAGAAATAATTTTAGCAAAATAACTAAAAAAATACCCAATCAATAGGATAATAAAATTGGCCAATCCTTTACTCATTATCAAACGTCAACAAAGGTCTCCCGAAACCGGTTTCTGGCCTTAAACCGTCATCCCGCTTATTGACATTTGATGGCGACTGAAGAATTGGACAAGTTTTACGCTTAACACGGCAAAAAATTTTCCTTGTTTTTTTGAATGTTTTTAATATTGTTCTCGAGTCCACTGTGCAATTTTTCACGAATCAGTAAATATTTTACCTGACAAAGTGGTCAGAGAAGAACGATTTAAATTTCTTTCTTTTTTTGGGTTTTTCGCCACGATCTAAAGCTTAAAAAAATTATCAAAAATATCTGTTCTTATGCAAATCGAAGAATCACTGGGTAAAAAGCAAAACGGAGACAACTTTCTCAGTGATTTTTTTTTCTGTAATAAATTTGCCTAACAAAATTTTAAAAATTACAAAAAATTTCTAAGACAAAAACAAACTTTTGAACGTTAACCCCGTTTTATATATACTGAAAAGATAGGAAGTAAATATATTTTGTGTATATGTCAATGATACTTACATTGACAATAATAGTTTTTAATGACAGTGACATACCACCAAAAAAAAAAATATATATATATATATATATATATATATATATATATATATATATATATATATATATATATATATATATATATATATATAGGGGTGATTTACTGTATGATTCTGGTGTATTGAAATACTTAAACGTTTCTAATTGTACTCTTTAGAATCGGGAGCCATATTGAATTTAAATCTGCCGAAGGCATAGCAATACAGTTATTTTTATTTAAATTATAGCGGTTTTTTTTAATCTTTTATATTTTGTTACCGATTCTAATTTATTACCGATTCTAATTTATTACCGATTATAATTAATTTTTTAGATTCGTTTTAAAAACGGGAGGAGACCTCTCAAAACGTTAACGTTCAAAAGTTTGTATTTATTTTAGAAAATTTTTATATTTTTTAAAATTTTGTTCCTTAGGCAAATTTATCACAGAAAAAGAATCACGGAGATATTTGTCTCCGTTTTGATTTTTGTTTTTTACCCAGTGATTCTTTATTTATATAAGAACAGATATTTTTATATTTTTTTTAGTTCTAGATGATGTCGATAAATCCAAAAAAAAATTATTAACACGCCTCAATCATTCAGACAATACAACAATTTAACTGAATATCTGATAACATTAATCATTACTGTTTGATTCACTAGCCGTTAAACATTTCTTGTACCTTTACACCAAAAACTCATAGTGTGACATTTTTATATCAGTCGACAAATTTCTTAAGATATTCGAATTTAATTGACAAAACACTACATTCTCAAAAAAATTATCGTCATTATTAAAAAAACTTTCCTTTTAAACGAGTTTAATTTAGCAAAAGTATTAATTGCTACGTTCCAAACAATAAAGTCGAATGCTCAAAAGTCAATTATTACCGGTTTTCCTTTCCCATTCCGTTTTCACTGGCATAATCGCAAATTCACAAATAAAGAATTATAAAAGTTACCATCATCAAACTGAAAAATTAAATAAAAGTCCTCATGATTTTATACGATAAAAAGTGTGTATAAAAGTTTTTAGATGACACTTGTGAAATGTTCACATTATCTAAATTATTAAATCCTCCCAAGGAAAACGTGAACGAATCTTTAAAACTTTGGGTATTTATTTCTAACAAAGTTTACTTAAAGTTCTATAATTATCGTAATGAAATTTTACTTATTTTTATTTATAAGATGTTATTAAAAGTTAAAATCGAGTTTATATCATTGAGATTAGCTTAAAATTTCGAGGAATTAGACTAAAAAACACAACTTTTACGGTTTGAAATTGCGTTTATATTCGTAGCCTAGTTCTTTAAAATAGATATTGGCAGTAGTTTTAGTATTGTCAATTGCTGAAAATGTTTGATCTATTAGGTTCTTAAACTATTTTCTATTATTTTTCAAGTATTAATCAATTTATCAGGTTCTCAACTTTATTCTCGGTCTTTTTTTAACTACATTTGACATTTATTTTTGAAAAAATTAATTTAAACTTAATCTTCAGAGAAATTTCCCTCACTTTCTATATACAGTAAAGCTCGCTTATAACGTACACGCTTATTACATATCTACGAATATAACGTACCGAATAACCAAGTCCCTACAGTTATTATAAAACATTCAATAGATAATTCATTTTTATAACGTACTCTGTTGTTAAGCACTTCTAATAGAAAGTACCAAATTTCCTGGTCCGTAAATTAAAATATAAGGTCTTTCTATTTTGAATTAATTTTATTTTTATTTGGCAACTTTAACAAACACGGGTGTTTCAAAAACGTAAAAAAAATACCAGTTAATTATAAAGCAAACAAGCGAGCGTGAGTGACCGCTGATATTTTCAAGGTCACAGGACAAACAACTGATAAGAGAAAAGAAACTAAACTAACTAACTAAAAAGTATTACTTGTTGATGTTGATGTTGATGCTCATCCACATCTTACGGATCTAAAAAAAAATACTTTTTTACAACAAAACTGGAATTTTTCTCATCAAATTTTACGTCCGTTCTGCAACCAATAGATCAAGGTGTTATTCACAATTTGACGGCTGCGTTTAGGTCATCATAACGTCATCAATGTGCGTCTATTCATACAGTCAAACAATGTTTCGACAAAAACATGGGATCTTGTAATAACTTGTTTGCAGGGCAAGTGCACCGCCATAGCATACAAGTTGCTGCATGCACGAAATCAAACCATTAAAAGGCAGGGATATCTCTAGGAATGTCTTATTATAATGTCATGTGCATCATGTGCCTTGTTAATAATCCATTTTGATTTTTGAATAATGAGTGATATGTTATTATAGACATTATTTTTATAACTATCTATAAATCTCATGAAAAGTAAATTTATTGAGACCGTGGCAAGTTTTGTATTTCACAATGTCTGAATCTAAGGAGAAATGCTGGCAGTACGGTATTGAGTATTTAGAATATGGGTTTACGCAGTCTACTACGAACCAATAATTATCTATGTGTTTAACTTACCAAAAAGTTTTTTTCAAATGAAGCTATCAAGCCTTTGAGTAAATAAAGCATGTAAAGCATTTGACAAATATTTATCTTATTTTCAAAGACTGGAAAAGAAATATTTAAAACAGCCAACTATATCGAACATTTTTACATCGTACTTGACTCAATACTGGAGTTCCTTGAAAACAGGAGTTCCTTGACATGCAAAAATGACATCGCTCTTTGACAGACCTATTTAAAATTTTTAATAAAGTTAATTTACAATTGCAAGATGATGAGTTGAATTTAATTAAAACAAAACACGACAAAATTGCTTTTGTGGAAAAAGTTCTTCTGTTTAAACGAAATCTAGGTAGAACTGAATAGAGCCGCTTTCCTACACTATCAGCTAAACAGCTGTTAAACAGAAAGATTTACTTACTTACTGGCAAAACTTGGACGTTCTTCATGCTAATTTTACGAAGCGATTCCAAGATATTTTAAACATGAATGTACCGAGTTGGATTTTAGATTCTTTCGTAAATGTAGATACAGCAGAATCACCAAATTTAGAAGAGAAATTCATAGAACTCACAACTAATGAGGAATTAAAAGTAAAATTCAGAAATGGATACCAAGAGTTGTGGCCTCAAAAATTAATACCAGCTCTCTACCGTGGATTGTGGGCAATATTACAACATTTTAATAGCATTTTTCTTCATCGCATTTGACTGAGCGTGAATTCAGTGTAGTAGCTAATTTACTGTCTAAAAAAGGAACAGAGTGCACATCACTGAGCGTGGCAATTTGCGACTGAATTCAATGCAGAAACTTTATTTATTTAGCGTATGAGTCACATGGATTTTAATCAGGTATATACATTAAAATAAAGCATATAAATAGATTGAATTGTAAAACACAAAAAGTTTTAAATTATAAAATAAACTATAAAAATATAGAAAATATAAAATAAACTATAAAAATAGATAATATATAAAAAAAAACAAAAAGATAAAAAATATATAAACATCGGGTAAGACACATCACAATAAGTACATCAAATTTTAAAATCAAGGCCATTGATCCATTCCAACACGGAGTGTGTAGCTTCAACGAAATCATTAATTTCATCACCATATTCTGTAAGAGGACACTCAGTTACGATATGATGGGTTTGGCGAAGATCTCCACAGTCACAAGCTGGCGATCCAGTCAGTCCCCATTTGTAGAAAGAGTCACGGCATATGCCCTGGGACGTTCTTATTATGTTAAGTGTCTTCCACTCGTGGCGGGAAAGCTCCATTCCTGGTAAGGATGCTGTACGGATGACAAGAGCCGCCTGTCTCGGTTCCGAAATACTCCAGAATTCACACCAGCATTGAGGTTGAAATTTTCTCCGAGTTGTTCTGCTAACAGCAGGGGGGATTTAGACTTCAGTCTCCATATGCCGAGAGTAAGTTATTGTGCATTGGGAGATGGGAATTTCATTGTATTTTATTGTATTCCCTGTCTGCGAGAGTGAGGAGACAAACTAGAGATGTGCTTCTTAAACAGCTATTGATTATTCTCATTGTCTCGTTTAGTTTGGTGTCAATAATCTTTACGTGGCAGCTGTTTAGCCAGAGTGGGGCGCAGTATTCAGCAACCGAATAGACCAGGCTAGGAGCTGATATTTTAAGGGTATATGCGTGTACGCCCCACGTGGTATGCCAAAGTTTGTGCATTATATTATTTCTAGTGTTTATTTTAACTGCGATATTCTCCAGATGTTTTATATAAGAAATTGTTCGATCCATCGTTACTCCTAGGTAGTTTGGATAGAGATTGTAACGTAGCGGGTTATTATGGAAGTATACTTGGGCTCCTGGTTTGCTTGTTTGTTATTGAGGTGGAAACACGACACTTCAGTTTTATTCATGTTTGGGATTACTCTCCAGTTCCAGCAAAATATTTTCCCAATACAAACAGGTCTTCTGATAATATGTTACTAGGTTATCCTATGGTTTTACTGCGGATAGCAAGAGCTTGGTTGTCAGCATACCCAAATTTTGTTGACATTGTGTGTGGTCTGAAATATACAGATTAAACAGGACAGGTGCGAGTACCGATCCTTGAGGCAGTCTGTTATTAAGGTGTCTCATTTCGCTCTTGCTCTTTCCTGTTATTACTTAGAAAGGCCCTTCGCAGAGCATGTTGTTTAATAAAGTTGTTACGCGGCTACATGGTACCACGTTGAGGAATTTGTATTGAAGACCTTATCTCCAGACCATGTCATATGCTGCAGTCAAGTCAACATACACCACAGCAGTCTTCAGCCGTTTTTGAAACCCTGCCTCAATATGCGTTGTTAAGCTGAGTACCTGGTCCACACAGCTGCGATGGGACCTTAATCCAGCCTGTTCAACAGGAGTATGTTCCAATATTAGTGGGCCCAGTCAGTTTAGTAACAATCTCTCTAGAAGTTTGTAGCATGAACTTATTAGAGCTATCGGACGGTAGCTCTCAGGCAAGTTCCTGGGTTTTTTTTTGGTTTCGGGACTCCCATTATTTTGGATTTCTTGAGCTCCACTGGAATATGCCCTGTTAGTAGGATGTCGGAGTTCAATTGACTTAACCCCATTCTTGTGTGTTTCCCGCAGTTTTTGAGTAATTCGAAGTGAATTCCATCGAAACCAGGAGCCTTACCAGTTCTGGTGTCTATCTGTGCTTTATCTACCTCTTTCGTGGTGAATGGTCTAGAGTAATCAGGGTGGACTGAAGTAGTTTGTCGGCGGATTGTCAGTTTTTTAATGTCTACGTTCTGTTGTTTGCTACTCATGGGTTTAGAGAGAGCTATAGCTCGTGCAGTGATTTGCCTCAGCCTCATTTGCTGCAGCGATCCGCCGATACTTCCAGTGGGTCACGAGCGGGTGGGTTAGAGCTACCTAGTTTCCTCAGGAGGTTCGAGGCTTTCCTGCTAGATTTTTTGAAATCCATGTTACCTGTCGTTTTTCCCAGTGCAGTAGCTGATTTATTATCTAAGAAAAGGAACAGACTGAACATCTCTGAGCGTGGAAATTTGCGATTGAATTCAACACAGTAGCTAATTTACTCTCTAAGAAAGAGAACATACTGTATCAATGAACGTGACAATTTGCGACTGATGTTAAGGGAATCCGATATTAACAAATTGTTAAAAGTCCACCAACCTCAACCATCTCATTAAGTTTTTTATTTCTTATTGATTTTGTGTTTATTTTTAAATTTTTAATAAATAATTCTTTACTATATTTGATGGTATTTTTAATCAATTTATACTTTGTGATTCTTAATAGATAGATAGACAAATAAAATAGGTTTAGATAATATGCAACAATATTTTAATATTTGCTATAATTAACTATTATGGAAGATAGGGAGTTAGAATTTGTTTTTTCTTTGTAAAAGGGGGCGATGATCCAGAAAAGGTTGGCAACCTCTGGTCTAAACCAACGCTCACAAGCGTTTTGTATTGGGAGATTGTCACCATAAGTTTCCACAAGTATATGATGGCTTTCACTCGAGTTTTTCTTTTGATTAAACAAGAAAAACCAGTACTTGCCACAAGTGTTCATAATTTGATTCGAAACTCGACATGTTTACTCCACGAAAAAAATATGACGCTAATTCGAAGTCGTTTAAATATCAAGGGCGTTTTATAAGGCACTATCTTAGCAACAAAATGACTTAAGATATTAGACTGTGAACCGACCCATTGTTTCGAACTCCATCTCTTAAAAAAAATTAACAATTATTAACCGCCACACCTGGTACCTGGTAGTGTATCAGGCTGAGAACTTTTCAAACGATCCTCACACATCGCAATACCACGAATACCTTTCTTTAAAAGGAGCCTCCATTACTTTTTGTTTCCCTACTAATAACTTCTATATTTATAGGTATGAATACATTTCGTATTTATACTAAAATCAGGTTATTAAAACACCAATAATCGAAAACTTAAAATAGATTTGCTTATTCGAAATCACGAAATATATCAACGATAGACTTTTCGAGCCATTTGATACAAACATATTATTTGTTACTTACTTTTACTTTCTTATCAATTGGTGGTCTATCTATGATATTGGTACAGTTATCAGTTCTAGGAATGTCAATGTAGGTATCTATTTTTCCACCCATTGTATCCAGGGGATCTTCTTCCTTTTCTTTTTCTTCCTCATCTTCCGGTGGACTTTCTGAAATAAAAGAGAAACAATATTAAAGTTTTTTTGGGTATGGTACAGTAAGTTAGTAGGTCAAAAGTTGACGGCATGATATATTAATAAGAAAAAAATACAATATGAAAAATATAAAAATCCTAAAAATATATAGGGGAAAGTCCTCTAGTACCGACCGGCATCCAGTATCATCCAGTTGCATTTTTCGAAATTCTACGACAGATGGCGCGCTGGGACGGTTCGAAGTGTAATGCTTAGTGAATATACAATACACAACTTAAGTTCTATGGGTGATTGCTGGAGGTTTGAGGCGAGCTCGAAATAAGTCAAACCTGTATGTATTGATTATTTATATAACTAATAGAATATATGTTTAAATTCAAACTTTATGCATACATATTTGTCTGCAGTCGAACTTAATATTTGATTCCATTCCCTTCAATGCTGGCCACAAAATTGTACCGGGCACTGTTTAAATTCATTTTCAAGTGGTTTATTATGTTTATAGGGGCACAAAAATGGCATATTATGAAAATAATGGCGAGACAAAGGAAAAGGACACCTGTGATCCTGCCAATAAGCATAAAGCCGTGAAAAAGGTGTTGAGTAATAAAATGAGGGAGTGTCAAGCCGTACATCGTTACCAGATACCAAGAACTACATTAAATGACAGAATTAGTGCAATTTAAAATCATAAAGGGGTGTCCCTTAGGCCTGCTATGAGTCCTTTTTACAAAATGAAAATACATAGTGGAGAATATTAAAAATATTCAAAAAATAAGGAATTTTTTTCCCTGTATTCCACGAAAAATTCTCAATCATTCAGTCGCCATCAAACGCCAACAAGCATCAGGGTCCTGATCCTGGTCCTTAGTTTTTGAATGTATCCTTGTTTTTTGAATGTTTTTACAAAACTTTCTTACCTGAACATGAAGAAGTATTGGCAGAACATAGGAACAAGGACTAGCAAATATCTAATGCCTTTAAACAGACAAGATTTTTTTTTTTCACCAATTTAATAAAGAGAAGATGTCTGCGGGGAAGAACTACTATTATTCTTTTATAAAAAGATATAGCGACTTATCATTGCCGACTGCTGGATCAAAAATTTTAATGAGAGCTGTAGGTTTTAATAAACCCCAGGTAGAACGGTTCTTTGAAAATCTCGTGAGTTTGAAGCAAATATTTAAATTCACTCACTACAAAAATGGAATCATGATGAGGTCAGCATCAGCATTGTCCAGAAACATGCTAAAGTTTTAGCTACTAAAAAACCAAAAACAAGTCGAAAAACTCACATTTGCATAACGTGGAAAAAACGTGACTGTGCTTTGTGTAATGAGTGCAATGGAGGTCAGTTTGTACCACTATTATTCGGGTTTCCAAAGTCCAAAATGAATCAAAGACTCATGATTAATGCCACTAATAAGAGTATAGGTGAAATACAGCCAAATAGCTGGAAGATGCCGAATTATTTTGAAATGGATGCGTCACTTCACGAAATATTCGAATCTTACAGAACCGAAACCAATTATGTTAATTCTTGATGGATACGCTAGTCATAAAGACTTGGATATCATTGAATTTGGTAAAAAAAGTCATATTCATACGTTAAGCCTCATACGATCCACAAACTGCAGCCGCTCGGCCGAACGTTTATTAAGCCTTTTAAATCTGCTTATAATGATTCATGTGACTTGTGGATGAGATCAAACTCTCAAACCAATCAGTTGACAATTTTAAATCAATAGTTTTAAAATTGCCACCGGTTCCTAATGCTTCCAAAAGAAGAGCTACTACACGACGTCATAAAGTTGAAAGAAGTGAAATCTACACAAGTTCCCTATATAAAAAGATACTGGAACAGAAAAGCGCAGATTCAAAAAATATTACGCCAGCTAAGCGAGGTAAGAATTCGCTTTCATTACAAGATGTCCGCAAGAAGGGCTATATATATATATATATATATATATATATATATATATATATATATATATATATATATATATATATATATATATATATATATATATATATATATATATATATATATATATATATATATATATATATATATATATATATATATATATATATATATATATATATATATATATATATAAAGAAAATACAGCCGCACTCCACGTTGGTGTTTTGTCGTTCCCCCATCCGCCATCCAAAGCGCCATCAAGCGTCTCCCAGGACCGGTTTCTGGCCTTAAACCGTCATCAGTTGGGCTCAAGCTGAACTCCTGGAGAGTGGATGAAGGGAACGACTAAATGACCATATAAATCGGCCATGTCGAATGGTGGCTGCAATCACATGCAACTCTGTCATAATGTGGTAAACGACCGCGACAGACAAACTGTGCGGGACCGTTCGTGGCCCGTCTAAGTACCAGGTCTGTTCAAAAATAATTTATACCAACAATAAAGCACCAACGTGGAGTGTGGCTGTATTTTCTTTGTTTTTAATATCTTTCTCCACGAGCCCACTTCATCATTATTTTTGAACATGAACTGTGCTGCGGTGTTGCCAAATCTACGCGTAGCTAATACCAACTTTGTATTTTTAAATGGAATACTCTATATAATATTACATTTTTACATTCTATGAGGCATACCTATCTTGAGCCATTTCGGAAATAGAAAATATTTTTTTAAGAAATTTGGCAAGAAACATCCCTGAACATAAAAATATTTCTGTTTACAACCAGTATCGCTAGATATCTGAATTTTTGAATACGGTTCCTTAATAGGTTGCTTTATGATAATATTACATGAGAATAAATTTATCGCATACAGGATGTTTACAAAATAGTGTTAAAAATATATTTAGGAATTTTAAATGAAATATCCTGTATTTTATAGTGAAGCACAAAAGAGCAAACAATTCTGTATAATATACATATAATATGATAATATACCTATTTTTAGCGGTTTTTGACTTATAAACAAAAAAAAATAATGTAATTAATGTAAAGATATTGGTTTGTTTTAGTAGTAGGCCACGACAGGCTAGGGTGACATTGTTTCTAAAATATTATGAAAATTTTTAAATTTGACATTATTAGTTTGATAATTCATAATTAGCGTATTTATGTAAGTAATTGTCTCATTAAAGAATGGAAGAAATTAACTATTCGAATGCAGTGATCATGAATTTATTCATTTTATATGGACAGGATGTAACATACAGACAGTATGTAACATACAGACAGTATGTAACATACAGACAGTATGTAGTATGTAACAGTAACAAATTAATTATAACCTATCAGCCTGAATAAATTAGACTAGGATAAATTGGTTTATCCTGATGGACTTCCAATGCTTTTAGGATAAACTAGTTTGGACTAGGAGAAATTAATTCATCCTATCGTGTTTCGGATATAGTGGTTTGACCTAGAAGGAAATAGTTTATCATTCAATCGGGTTTGGCCGGTAACATATACACACAGCATAGGCCAGTGTATGTAATGTAATGGACAGTGCCAGTAAATGTAAATGACAAACAAACCAAGATAAAATGACACTGCGCCTACAATTATAATCGGAAGTCCAATTGCTTCACCCAGTCGATTGCTGGCGTCACTTAAGGGGCCAGGATAAGCACGATGAGAGCAGTATTCTATTATATGTGTAGTTGATTGTGAGGCACTTCCACAATCACATTCTAATGTTTCTCGCAAACCCCAGTTAAACGTCTTTTCGCCACATCTCCCGTGGCCTGTCCTGAGTCTGTTTAACATTATCCAATATCTTCGGGGTAAAGCGAAACGTGGAGGTATATATATATATATATATATATATATATATATATATATATATATATATATATATATATATATATATATATATATATATATATAATTTTCCAGGGTGTATTTGAGATTGTAGATGTCTCCCTTTCATTTGACCAACAACCAAGTATGTCAAAATGTATGTTTCTTCTGGCTGATTAACAAGGTGAGGTACGTATTGGAAGGTCCAATACAAAGGTCTTCTATTCTTTTGTCAGAGCATCTTGCCGACATCGGTGAGATATTATTCAGCACTGACAGCCACTGAGGCTGAGGTGCTGAGGGTGTTGACTTAACGGTACCGGAGAGGTAATCCTCATTGTGTGATTCTATAGTGTGTCAAGTTTTGTCATGTGTTTACTATTGAACCATACAGGACTGCAGTACTCCGCTACAGAATAGACAAGCGCTAAAGGCTAACGCTGAATCTTTCAGAGTTTCGACGTTAGCTCCCCAGTTGGAAAGTTTTCTTATTATTGCTGTAGGATGTTCTCTAAATGTTAGTGATCTGTCCAATATTACACCAAGATATTTCGATGAGGGTCAGTTTAACATTCTTTCACCCGCAAATACCACGTTCAGCTCCTGACTTGCTCTGTGGTTGTTTAGATTAAATGTAGTTATCTTCAGGAGTCAGGACTAGTCTTCAGGAGTCAGGACTAGTCTTCAGGAGGTGAAGTATTCATTTAAGATGTTGGGATGTAAGGTGTTAAAGTGTTTATGTTGTATGTTTAAGGTGTTAAGGTGTTGAGATGTTAAGATGTTCAAGATTTTTTCACACACTTTAAACTCTCTGTATTGCGCTTCTAGTGTCATGTCATCTGCATAGCAGAATTTCCTCGCAGTTATTTTGGGAAGGTCTCTAATATATAAAATAAAATTCAACGGCGCCAAGACGGATCTTTAGGGTAGTCCATTATTGAGAATAGCTTTTCGATACTTTTTGCCATTCAGTAGACCTCGAATTTTCTGTTATTAAGAATTTCGTTTATAAGCATTTAATGACTGTTGAAAGGTATTATTTTTAATAACTTATAAAGCAATCTACGCCTTCAGACCGTATCAAATGCAGCCGTCAGGTCTATAAACGCCGCCGTCGTCTTCTGATTCTTCTGATACCCGCACTTTATATGAAAAGGTAGGGCCAGCACTTGATCACACAACTGCGGGTAGGGCAGAAATTGGCTTTTGCTATTGGAAGTTTTCGGTTTACGGTTGGAGCAATTCGATTGTATATGAGCATTTCTAATAATTTTAAGCATATACTAAGGAGGTCGATTGGGCGATAATGTTCAGGTTTGTCGGGACTCTCACTTGGCTTAATTACGACTGTTATTTTTGATTTTTTGAAAGCTTTTGGAAAGCGACTATCGGAAATTAAGTTGTTGAAGTGTTTTATAAGTTCAGGATAAATTCCATCCTTGCCGCCTTGCCCAACTTTAGAGATGATATTACCAGAGTTAGCTCTGACTATCCCATCATGCTAAAAAGTAAGGTGACTTTTCAAATTTAACAAAATGTTTATTTATTCATCCAAATATATTTTGTTTCCTTCAAACTAATGCCCTCTCACTGCAGTGCACTTATTGTAACGTTTTTTTTTTCAAACTTTGAAACAGTTTTAATACTCTACTTCAGGTATTTCCTTCCAAGCACTTAGCGAACTCTCTTCAATAGACTCAAAACGGCTTCCACAAAGTGATTTCTTCATGGTACTATATGTGGTAACTATGGTGCTTGTGAAACTGTATTTATTTGATTTTTACTCATTTTAAAAGTCAGTCTGAAATTTTTTACAATTACAAGATGCAATAAACGTAGCAAGCGAAGTGATATGATGCTTATGTGTGTGATATGAAGCTTATGTCAGTCATACTAACTTAAAAAAGAAATATTTGTATTGCTACTTAAAGTACGCGAGTTTATGAAACAAGTCTTTTGCCTTTTTGACCAGAGCGACATTTTTAGTGTTTTAAATAAAAATTAGTTTGAATTTTTATGATCGCCCCTTTTTATCCATCCCTGTATAAAATTTAATATTTATTTTTCTACTTTATTTGCATATCTTAAATTTCAGCGCTAAAATTCAACTACTGGAAAATATTCGTTCAATGAATACTCGTTTATAGAGACCCAAATATAAACGGAAAATCTCAATAACAGGAAAAACAATCGTTTTTCCGAATTATCTCTGTTTACAAAATCAACAGTTTTTTATTAGGAAAACAGTCCGAAATTTTCAACACCATTCATAATCTAGTCAAATAAACTTTTAATTGTTAATATCTAGTTTTCCGGTTTCCTGAATTTTGAGTAGAGCATACAATTTTGACTTTGTTAACCATTTTTCAGAGACACATTAAGATCTTGTAACAACCTTATTTATCCTTCTCTGAAAAGCAAACTGTATATTTCAAATTCAAAAGTTCCAAAATTGTATGCTCTACCCAAAATTCATAAAGCAGGAAAATCAATGAGAACAATTGTATCAGCCATTGATTCTCCAACATACAACTTGGCAAAATGGTTAACAAAGGCATTCGAAAATCTACCAAATTGTAATAAACCCAACAAAATTCATAGAAAAAGTTAAAAACGCACATCTACAGGAAGGTGAAATCCTGGTTTTCTTTGACGTATCATCGTTGTTTCCGAGAGTCGCGATTCCACATACCTTGAAATACCTGAGGGAGTTACTCGAGTTAAACGGTTTTAATAAAAAGATTGTTTCTGAGTATATCTTCGTAACAAGATTATGTATGAAGCAAAATTGTCTTCAGCTTAATAACAGGTTTTACGAACAACAAGAAGCAACGGCAATGGGCAATGGGTAATCTTCTGTCACCGTTCTTAGCCAACTTATTCAGGAGTAAATTTGAAACCAAGGTAAAAGATGAATTCAGTTACTTTCCGAAGTTATGGTTAAGATATATGGATAATGTTTTTGTAATTTTCGATTCAAAAAATTAAAACTTAGATGATTATATTAAGAAATTAAATAGTAGATCCCAAAACATAGTATTCACGCATGAACTCGAAAACAACGATAGTTTCCCATTTCTGGATATTTTAGTCAGTAGAAACAATAAAAATAAGTTAGATTTTAATATTTTTAGAAAAAAACACCACCACTTCGAGATACATCCCTAACGATTCGAATCATAGCTTTCAAAATAAGATGGCTAGTTTAAATTTAATGATAAATATATTAATCAATTTTCCTTTAAACAAAGATAATTATAACAAAGAATTAAAATTAATTAAGGAGGTATCCATAGTGAATGGTTATAATAAGAACATTATAAATAAATTAATTAGAAAACATAAGTTTAGAAAAATATTGAAAGAATCTTCGACATTTCAAAAGGATCAGAACAAAAGTAAATTTATGATTTGACCGTTTTTGACCGACCATTTTTTGATCATACCGTTTGATGCCCAATTAACACGAGGGCTAGACAAAATTTTGAAAAAAGTGGACATTAAGGTTGTGCACAAACCATATAATAATATAAGAGGAGTCCTAGATAATCCACAGGGTAAAGTAGATCAACATGAAAAATTGGGGATTTACCAAATTAGTTGTCAAGATTGTGATCGAAGGTATATTGGGCAAACAAAAAGATCCATATTGACAAGATATAAGGAACATATTGCCCATATTAGATATAGGAGAAATGAAAAATCTTGTATTGCTCAACATGCAATTGAACATGGCCACAATATAGATATTACTAATTTAAGATTGGTTAAAAGTGTAAATAACGATAAGGCTTTATATGCGTTTGAAAACATTCAAATAGAAAAATGCAAGAAAATCATAAACCGGAATAAGGGACCTATTCCGTTCAGTCAACTTTTTCAATTATTAATGTAACGCTCAGTAAACCTCACGGTTCATGATTTTTACAGGCTTCATTAGGTAAGGTTATCATATAAATAGAATATAGTTTAGTTTAAAAAAAACTAAATCCTCTTAGCGTCTAACTTGTATCAAGCGGTTGAGTGGTCAGTGCCTGTCGAGAAAACCAAGAAATGAAACAATACACAGATATTCATAGCGATATGAGAAAAAGAAGACTTAAGTTTTACGGACACATAAAACAGATGAATCCGAGTAGGCTAACTAGACAAATAGTCGAATTTTATGAAAATAGGAGTAGAGCTAAAGTAGAAATAATTAAATGGATTGCTGCAATTAAAGAGGACCTACGATCAGCAAATATTACACAAAGTGAAATTCAGGATAGAGGCTGTTTCAGACACAAGGTTAACGTTTGCCAGAGAGAAAAATGTAGGAGGACTGGAACAACTTTTCTGGCGAAAAAAAAAGCTCCTAGCCAAACAATGAAATTAGTATGGGCGTAAAGGAAGGCTAACAACAACAAACGCCTCTAACTGTAATTCGCGTGGTCCACCAGGGCCCATACGTGAATAATAATAATAATAATAATAGTTTAGTTTTAAAATTAGATTAAATCATCTCCTGATCATGGTAACATGATTAGCGAAACGTGCGTTGAGAAGTTTAAAAAAGTGATTTGGTGTTTAGTGGTAAATCTCTTCGAGTTTAGCGTTTCACACCGAAGGTTCGAATAGAAGAATTGAAAAACCTTATTATATAAAACCCCAAAGGAGCATATTAATGCATTTGTTTCTAGTTTTTAGTGACCCCTTATCTGGTCTCACATTCTTTAGAACACTCGCGTAATTCCGAATCAGCTTTAATAGTTATCAATGGATTTTAATATCTTTCTTTTGCATTCGAATTTTTGTCATTGTATTTTTTATTATGTTGCCAAAATTGATTTGGGAAAAAATAAAATAAACAATTTGTACAAGGTAGAATATTAAAATATTCTAAATATTATTTTTTTAACCTGCCTTATTCCGCCTCGAAATAGAAACATTCATGTCAAAATAATAAATTTGAAGAGAGACAAAAATAGTTGAGTATTTCGCAGAACCATAGATTTTTTGCAATGCTACAAGTAGTCGAAAATTTTTTCAAGCATTCCTGGTACGCAGTTTTAGGAATAGTCAAAAACCACTTAGAGTCAAATCAGGAGGATATTGGGAATGGTCGAGCATCATGATACATTTTTTTAGCAACGAAATAGAGTACTATACTTTGTGTACTATGCTCCCAGTGCTCAGGTCAAACTGAAAAGGTTAAAAGGATTGGAATCTGGAAGGATAGTTGTGGATTGTCTTTAATAATTTCTTTGTTATAACGAAATTTTTTAAAAAACATAAATAATCTTAAAGATCGCCTATGAAAACTCCTTTAGCGGTTTGAAAATTTTTCAGTTTTTCGCATTTTTTTAGTAACAGTTTTATGTCTCACAGCAGTTCAGGTAAAAAGGTTATTAAATTTTCCGAATAAGCTTAAAACGGCCAGTCTTTTATTTAGACGTGAATTTTTCCAAGTGGTTTACCAAGAAATTGACTATGTCTGGTGAAAGTTATTTATTGGAATCAGTATCTGAAAGTATTTACTCGTAGGTAAGAAGATTGTTAAATATCAAAAACGAATTTTCTGTGAGTTATTTATTGACAAACTTGTTTCAATATTTCTCTTTAGGAAAGAGAATAATAACTATTAAAAGAAATTTTGTTAACAATTAGAAGAACGTTAAAAAAATTGTCTTGGATCGAAAGATTGTTAATTCATCTCTCACCAAACAATAAATAACGAATATAAATGTTTCCACATCCTTTCATTAAATATCAGTTGGAAATATTAATATTTTGCTCACGTAAACTTGTAGTCTTTTTATTTATATAGAATAGAATTAGCAAATGCCAAATCTCAATAAAAGTTGTTATTGTTTACGAATTAAACTCCTTTTTGTTGATGCACTGTTGCGCCAAAAATATTCTGGAATTTTAATAACCATTTCCAATCTGGTTACATAAATATTCTGGAATTAATTTCCAATAGGGTTGCTCAAGATCTGAACAGAATATTTTATGAACACACAACATTTATAGAAAGATATTTCATCGATTTTAAAAAATTGTCAGACATAAATAAAATGTGTAAATCAGATCATTAAAATATATCGTGCAAAATAATTTTAAAAATCTTCAAAAGCCTTCATGAAAACCTTGTAATGCTCTGAGAATTTGTCTGTTCTCCACATTTTGTTTTCCGTGTGGTCCTTACACTTTTATTTGAGCTGTCTCAATATTTATGTCTGATGGTGATACAGTAAAAAGATTATTACATTTTTGGTAGAAACTGAAAAAGGGCCAGGTCTTTTATTAAGATGTCAGTTTTTCCAGGTGATTTATCAAGAAATTGAGTATGTCTTGTGAAAGTTATTTATTAGGATCAGTGTCTGAAAGTAATTACTCGTAGGTAAGAAGATTGTTAAATATCAAGTACGAATTTTCTGTGAGTTATTTATGGCCAAAAATGTTTCAATATTTCTCTTTAGGAAAGAAAATATTAACTATTAAAAGAAATTTTGTTAACAATTAGAAGAACGTTAAAAAAATTGTATTGGATCGGAAGATTGTTAATTCATCTCTCACCAATCAATAAATAACCAATATAAATGTTTCGACATCCTTTCATTCAATATCAGTTGGAAATATTAATATTTTGCTCATGTAAACATGTAGTCTTTTTATTTACACAGAATAGAATTAGCAAACGCCAAATCTCAATAAATGTTGTTATTGTTTACGAATTAACCTCCTTTTTGTTGGTGCACTATTACGCCAAAAATATTCTGGAATTTTAATGGCCATTTCCAATCTGGTTACATAAATATTCTGGAATTAATTTTCAATAGGGTTGCTCAAGATCTGAACAGAATATTTTATGAACACACAACATTTATAGAAACATATTTCATCGATTTTAAAAAAATTGCCAGACATAAATAAAATGTGTAAATCAAATCATTAAAATATATCGTGTAAAATAATTTAAAAAATCTTCAAAAGCCTTCATCAAAACCATGTAATGATCTGAGAATTTTTATGTTCTCCACATTTTGTTTTCCGTGTGGCCCTTACACTTTTATCTGAGCTATCTAAATTTTTATGTCTGATGGTGATACAGTAAAAAGATTATTACATTTTCGGTATGAGCTGAAAAAGGTCCATTTCTCTTATTAAGATGTAAGTTTTTCCAGGTGGTTTATCAAAAAATTGAGTATGTCTTGTGAAAGTTATTTATTAGGATCAGTGTCTGAAAGTAATTACTCGTAGGTAAGAAGATTGTTAAATATCAAAAATAAATTTTCTGTGGGTTATTTATTGCCAAAAATGTTTCAATATTTCCCTTTAGGAAAGAGAATATTAACTATTAAACGAAATTTTGTTAACAATTAGAAGAACGTTAAAAAAATTGTATTGGATCGGAAGATTGTTAATTCATCTCTCACCAATCAATAAATAACGAATATAAATGTTTCCACATCCTTTCATTCAATATCAGTTGGAAATATTAATATTTTGCTCATGTAAACATGTAGTCTTTTTATTTATACAGAATAGAATTAGCAAACGCCAAATCTCAATAAAAGTTGTTATTGTTTACGAATTAACCTCCTTTTTGTTGGTGCACTATTACGCCAAAAATATTCTGGAATTTTAATGACCATTTCCAATCTGGTTACATAAATATTCTGGAATTAATTTTCAATAGGGTTGCTCAAGATCTGAACAGAATATTTTATGAACACACAACATTTATAGAAAGATATTTCATCGATTTTAAAAAATTGCCAGACATAAATAAAATGTGTAAATCAAATCATTAAAATATATCGTGCAATATAATTTTAAAAATCTTCAAAAGCCTTCATGAAAAACTTGTAATGATCTGAGAATTTTCATGTTCTCCACATTTTGTTTTCCGTGTGATCCTTACACTTTTATCTGAGCTATCTAAATTTTTATGTCTGATGGTGATACAGTAAAAAGAATATTACATTTTCGGTAGGAGACGAAAAAGGTCCATGTATTTTATTTAGATGTCAGTTTTTCCAGGTGATTTATCAAGAAATTGAGTATGTCTCGTGAAAGTTATTTATTGGAATGAGTATTTGAAAGTATTTACTTGGTAATTACTAGGTAAGAAGATTGTTAAATATCAAAAATGAATTTTCTGTGGGTTATTTATTGCCAAAAATGTTTCAATATTTCCCTTTAGGAAAGAGAATATTAACTATTAAAAGAAATTTTGTTAACAATTAGAAGAACATTAAAAAAATTGTATTGGATCCGAAGATTGTTAATTCATCTCTCACCAATTAATAAATAACCAATATAAATGTTTCGACATCCTTTCATTCAATATCAGTTGGAAATATTAATAGTTTGCTCATGTAAACTAGTAGTCTTTTTATTTATACAGAATAGAATTAGCAAACGCCAAATCTCAATAAAAGTTATTATTGTTTACGAATTAACCTCCTTTTTGTTGGTGCACTATTAGGCCAAAAATATTCTGGAATTTTAATGACCACTTCCAATGTGGCTACATAAATATTCTGAAATTAATTTTCAATAGGGTTGCTCAAGATCTGAACAGAATATTTTATGAACACACAACATTTACAGAAACATATTTCTTCGATTTTAAAAAAATTGCCAGACATAAATAAAATGTGTAAATCAAATCATTAAAATATATCGTGCAAAATAATTTTAAAAATCTTCAAAAGCCTTCATGAAAAACTTGTAATGATCTGAGAATTTTCATGTTCTCCACATTTTGTTTTCCGTGTGATCCTTACACTTTTATCTGAGCTGTCTAAATTTTTATGTCTGATGGTGATACAGTAAAAAGAATATTACATTTTCGGTAGGAGACGAAAAAGGTCCATGTATTTTATTTAGATGTCAGTTTTTCCAGGTGATTTATCGAGAAATTGAGTATGTCTCGTGAAAGTTATTTATTGGAATGAGTATTTGAAAGTATTTACTTGGTAATTACTAGGTAAGAAGATTGTTAAATATCAAAAATGAATTTTCTGTGGGTTATTTATTGCCAAAAATGTTTCAATATTTCCCTTTAGGAAAGAGAATATTAACTATTAAAAGAAATTTTGTTAACAATTAGAAGAACATTAAAAAAATTGTATTGGATCCGAAGATTGTTAATTCATCTCTCACCAATCAATAAATAACCAATATAAATGTTTCGACATCCTTTCATTCAATATCAGTTGGAAATATTAATATTTTGCTTATGTAAACATGTAGTCTTTTTGTTTACACAGAATAGAATTAGCAAACGCCAAATCTTAATAAAAGTTGTTATTGTTTACGAATTAACCGCTTTTTTGTTGGTGCACTATTAGGCCAAAAATATTCTGGAATTTTAATGACCACTTCCAATCTGGTTACATAAATATTCTGAAATTAATTTTCAATAGGGTTGCTCAAGATCTGAACAGAATATTTTATGAACACACAACATTTACAGAAACATATTTCTTCGATTTTAAAAAAATTGCCAGACATAAATAAAATGTGTAAATCAAATCATTAAAATATATCGTGTAAAATAATTTAAAAAATCTTCAAAAGCCTTCATCAAAACCATGTAATGATCTGAGAATTTTTATGTTCTCCACATTTTGTTTTCCGTGTGGCCCTTACACTTTTATCTGAGCTATCTAAATTTTTATGTCTGATGGTGATACAGTAAAAAGATTATTACATTTTCGGTATGAGCTGAAAAAGGTCCATTTCTCTTATTAAGATGTAAGTTTTTCCAGGTGGTTTATCAAAAAATTGAGTATGTCTTGTGAAAGTTATTTATTAGGATCAGTGTCTGAAAGTAATTACTCGTAGGTAAGAAGATTGTTAAATATCAAAAAATGAATTTTCTGTGGTTTATTTATTGCCAAAAATATTTCAATATTTCTCTTTAGGAAAGAGAATATTAACTATTAAAAGAAATTTTGTTAACAATTAGAAGAACATTAAAAAAATTGTATTGGATCGGAAGATTGTTAATTCATCTCTCACCAATCAATAAATAACGAATATAAATGTTTCGACATCCTTTCATTCAATATCAGTTTTAAATATTAATATTTTGCTCACGTAAACTTGTAGTCTTTTTATTTACACAGAATAGAATTAGCAAACGCCAAATCTCAATAAATGTTGTTATTGTTTACGAATTAACCTCCTTTTTGTTGGTGCACTATTACGCCAAAAATATTCTGGAATTTTACCATTTCCAATCTGGTTACATAAATATTCTGGAATTAATTTTGAATAGGGTTGCTCAAGATCTGAACAGAATATTTTATGAACACACGACATTTATAGAAAGATATTTCATCGATTTTAAAAAATTGCCAGACATAAATAAAATGTGTAAATCAGATCATTAAAATATATCGTGCAAAATAATTTTAAAAATCTTCAAAAGCCTTCATGAAAAACTTGTAATGATCTGAGAATTTTTATGTTCTCCACATTTTGTTTTCCATGTGGTCCTTACACTTTTATCTGAGCTGTCTCAATTTTTATGTCTGATGGTGATACAGTAAAAAGAATATTCTATTTTCGGTAGGAGACGAAAAAGGTCCATGTCTTTTATTTAGATGTCAGGTTTTCCAGGTGGTTTATCAAGAAATAGAGTATGTCTTGTGAAAGTTATTTATTGGAATCAGTATCTGAAAGTATTTACTCGTAGGTAAGAAGATTGTTAAATATTAAAAACGAATTTTCTGTGGGTTATTTATTGCCAAAAATGTTTCAATATTTCCCTTTAGGAAAGAGCATATTAACTATTAAAAGAAATTTTGTTAACAATGAGAAGAACACACTGCGGGTTTGGAACCTTTGGCGTTACACTAACAAACTTTTATTACAAAAATTTTTTTACAATACACCAAAACACTATTTTTATATTCTGGACGGACGTTTCGCTAACCATGTAAGAATCATCAGCAGGTGATTAAAACTAAATTCTTATACTACTACTACTTCTTTCCTGTGTGGCAAGTTGATCCTGGGGCCCTTACTTTTGTTCTCTTGTTATTCGATTGCAACTGTTTCGCGTCAGTCACAATCTAAGTTTTTTATGCGCCGTCCTTTTGGCGCGGTTAATACCTTACGGTACTGGTCGAGATTAATCGACCGAAGTGAAAGGTGGTTACATCTCCGGAATCGACCAGCAAGGATCGACTCCAGTGGAAGTTTATTCGTAGATTAGTTACTTGGTTCACTGGTCATTGACGCTGGTTGCTTTGAATGAACTGGTGTACTGCTCGGTACTTATTCGTTGTCTGTAGTCTTCTGGCGTATTCTTTCTTATTTTCTTGATGTTATTCTTTTTTGTTTTCTTGATGTTATTCTCTTTTTTGTTTTCTTGATGTTATACCGGTATTAGTGGTTTTATTCTGATGTTATTTTAATACATGCGTATTGGTAGCACCGAATGGACGGACTGGATGTTGTTGCCAGTCCCAGTGCATCGTATCTTCACCGTCTTCGGGGCTGAGGCTTATTAATTTGGTTAGTTTGAAGCCGCCGCGCCTTCTGCGAGACGACTTTGAGGGTGCCCGCTCCCTACTTCAGTTCGGACTTCCGTTGCTGGAACAGTCAACGGACGCTCCTGCGATGGCCAGCGCGCTCGCAGCGCATCCGACCACCACAGAGTCCACCCGATGCTTATAGTATTACACTGTTTATTCTTGATTAGTGAGTCCGGGCAAGAAGGATTTGGTGTTGCTGCCGGTCCCGGTGCTTCGTTCTTCACCAACTTCGGGGCTTAGACTTATTCACTTGGTTAGGTTTGAAGTGCCGCTCATGCCCAAGCGACACTTCGGGGGTTGTCCGCTCCCTTGGCCAGTTCTGACGTCGGCGACCGAAACTACCAACCGACACTGTTATCTGGCCCCATGGTGACCAGACAAAAACACGTCCGATCACCTCAGAGTCTCGCTCCGAACTGCTAAATTCTTATTCTAAAAACTCCTTACTTTATATAATGCTCGCTTAGCATTGTGGGCGGGGCGACAATGCTAATCAAGCGACCAATAGCAAGTGAGGACCTAGAGCAGTAGGAACAGAGAACTCGAAGGAATAGGACCGTTGTATCTGTTCATACTACTGGTACATTTACTGATTTTTATACTCTCATAAGCGCCTAATTGTCTGTTGTTTGTTAAATGTTTTATTAATCTTAAATTATTCATATCTATGCAATGATCATTCTCAAAAATATGTTGAGCAACACAAGATTTATCGGGCCTATTGTATCTTAATTGAGCTATGTGTTCTTTGAACCTTGTTCCGATTGATCTTCTCGTTTGCTTTAAGGTATGTTGGGCATTTGGGTGGTTGGGTGATTTTTCTGAATGTTAACTGAGAGTTGAGTTTTGACTTTTTGTTTCGAGTTTGAGTTTTCTAAATGTTAATTTGACATTATTTGTATTCATATATTAGACTGGATTTATTTTCACTCTTGTAATCGTTCAAAACATTCACTTTGCAACCAGTCGAAAAGCGTGATGGCGAAAAACACCTGACTATTGAGAATGGGGCAGCGCTCAAGATATGACATTATAAATGCGTTTAATCTCCGGGTTACTAGCAAAGCGATGCATTGATGTCTCTGTTTTTCACACGCGATAATAAAGAAAACAGTAGCGGCACAAACTTGTCTGTGTCCAAAGCACATGCTCTTTAATCGGTGCGCTTCGGCAACCGAAGACCTATTTCGTTACCGTGAATGACATTATGGATGTTAAACTATAGAAGTCGCAAGAAGCGTAATGATAGACAGAACATAGAATAAATTAATCTAAAATCTGATTTTTTTTTACTTAATTCTTAATTTTTTTAGGTAGAGCACGTGCCCACGTGCCCTTATGGTCCAACCGCCACTACATGTGGAACCGTCCAGTTAGAACCGTATCTGCTCCAGATCAAATTTTTCACGTAGTCGAGTACAAACAAAGCCCAACTTCCTGCGAAGGGCTAATTGATAAATTTGGATCTTCATCAATACTGCCAGTAACAGCGGCGATATTCGTTCTGAATTTGTCGATAATTCGGTGAATAAATCGCTCGGTTGGGCCATTATGCGCACCATAAAATTCACGAATTGTTCTATAAGTTTGGTGCACAGAACATTGATTTTAATAATAAATTTCAACAATTTGCAAATGTTGCTCTGATGTTAAACGTTCCATGATGATTTGCCAAACTATACAGAATAATTTTGACATTAGAGGCGCGCAAATTCACAGGTCGCTTAACCCTTATCGGAAGCTCGGACACACTAAAAATCACCCTTTATTTTCATTTCCTTTTATTGAATATAGTTTGGAAATATTAATGTTTTACTTATCTCAACCTGAAATATTTTCATTTATACAGAACAGCATTAGCAAATGCTAAATCTCAATAAAAGTTGTTATTGTTTACGCCTCAAGTTGATGTACTATTCCGCTAAAAATATTCGGGAATTTTAATGACCATTTCCAATCTGGTTTCATAAATATTCTAGGATTAATTTTCAATGAAATTACTTTAGATTTAAAAAGCATATTTTATGGACACATAACATTAACAAGAACTATTACATCAGTTAAAATCGTCACACGTAAAGAAACTGTAAAAATAAAATTATTAGAATACTTATTGCAAAAAAATTTAAAAATTTTTAAGGCAGCACATGAAAAACTTTTTAGTGGTTTGAAAGTTTATCGATTTTCCGCATTTTCTTTTCCGTGTGGTCACAACAATTTTATCTAAGGTGCCTAAAGTTTTATGTCTCACAGCGGTTGAAGTAGAGAGGTTAATAAATTTCACGTAGAAGCTGAGAAAGGCCCGTCAGTCTTTTATTTAGACGTTAGTTATTCCAGGTAGTTTGCCAAGAAATTGGGTATGTCTTGTTACAGTTATTTATTGAAGCCAATGTTTAAAAGTACTTACTAATACATAAAAATATTTTTAAAATCAAGAGCTAATATTCTGTGAGTTATTTATTGGTAAGAGTGTTTGAATATTTTTCATTAGAAAAGGCAATATTATTAACAATCAAAAGAACATATCTTAGCCATCAAAAATAACGAATTGGTTGGTGGAATATAAGTGGAATATACGAGGATGCACAAGTGTTTTTGAAGATAAACGAGAAAGGCCGAGATAAGTGGTAACAGCAAATATTATAAAATAAAATTAATGATATTGTATTTAATGATAATAAAGTGAAGTTGAGAAAAAGAACGCTCATTTTGAATAGAAAGAGGGACATCGAGGACATTGAAAAGAGGAAGGAAAAATCTTAGGTGCCAAACAAATAAATGGCACAACATACCGACTTCGAGAAAACCAAGAAATCAAACAATACACGGATATACATAGCGATATGAGAAAAAGAAGACTTAAGTTTTACAAACACATAAAACGGATCAATCCGAGTAGGCTAACTAGACAAATAGTCGAATTTTATGAAAATAGGAGTAGAGCTAAAGTAGAAATAATTAAATGGATTGCTGCAATTAAAGAGGATCTAAGATCAGCAAATATTACACAATGTGAAATTCAGGATAGAAGCTGTTTCAGACACAAGGTTAACGTTTGGGAGGTTGGCCAGAGGAAAAAATATAGGGAGACTGGAACAACTTGGTCTGACCAAGGGAAAAAAGCTCATAGCGAAAGAAAGAAATTAGTATGGGCGCAAAGGAAGCCTAACGACAACAAACGCGTCTAATTATACTTCGCGTGATCCACTAGGGCCCATACGTGAATAAAAATAATCATAATAATAATAACATATGTATATATATATATATATATATATATATATATATATATATATATATATATATATATATATATATATATATATATATATATATATATATATATAAAGTTTTTGTGGAAGTACATATTTCCATATAAAAGCCATGTTTCTTTAAAGAAACAACACTCTAATTTTGCGAACCATTTCATAGATTTCGCACATATATTTCCCGAGATTACAAATTTGAAAATTTTACATACACCGCCAAAAGGCGGTGTATGTTTTTAAAAAATTTTAAAAGATTTTAGAAGCTATTATAATGTATAAATGTAATAATGACCCGTCTAGACAGCTATTAAACGATCAGACGGATCTTCGAAATTCCCCACTATTTAAAATATTGTAAAAAATTAACCCCAATAAAAGTATAAAATTAGGTACTTAGGATAAATAAACAACGGTGAAACCTTAGTTTTAAAGTAGTGTTTGAGAATGTAAAATCGTTTTACGAAACTATAGTCACACAAATTTAAAAACAAAAGTGATAAATAACAAAGTATAAAATTGTTTTATTCCTTTTAAATGTATTTTTTCGTTATATATAATAGAATCCGGAAAGAAAACTTTGTACAGTGGATAGGACCTGGTGAAAGTCGACCAAGGCTGAGGGAATATTATAACCAGTTCATTTTGGAATTAATATGGAACATTGCTTATCAATTATCTTGAGAAGAGAAAAAAGTTTACTGACAAATATTATTGAACAAATTGTCGACCCCGTTGGAGCGGTGTGTAAGAATCTTGTTAGCGTGGAAGCTGATTTAGTTTAAATGTGACATAGTTTGAATATCAATGAATGTTTCTAGGCAAGAGTGAAAAATCCGACAAGAAATTAGCCCTCGGTCACTTCAATTCGAAGGGGAAGGCTGGATGCCTTCTCAGAGGTATTCTAGGTTGGTCACTCGCCAGTCGTTAAGCTTCACGAGGGACTTAAGGTTAAGCATACAACTAACAGTTGACAGCCAAGGGGGATGCTGACCGGGATTAATCCTTAGTTGATTACCATGTTTCGGAGCCCACATTAAACTGTAGGTCTAGTTGCTTAATAAATTTAATATATATATATATATATATATATATATATATATATATATATATATATATATATATATATATATATATATATATATATGTTTGGAAAGGCTTCTGGTAATATTAGAATTACTAGATTCTCGGGTAGAACCGCGTTTTAGATTTATAAAATTTCGACGTTTCGGCTTCCACTTTGAAGCCATTTTCAAGAGAATCTATACATATATATACATAAATATATATATATATATATATATATATATATATATATATATATATATATATATATATATATATATATATATATATATATGTTTGGAAAGGCTTCTGGTAATATTAGAGATTCTCGGGTAGAACCGCGTTTTAGATTTACAAAATTTCGACGATTCGGCTTCCACTTTGAAGCCATTTTCAAGAGAATCTAGTTAATTTACCTCGAGGCCTCAATCTGCCTACTCCCCAGAGTTCACAACTAGAAAAGAACGTGGACGGCGCGACCTTTGTATTAATAGGTGAAGTTGTAGGTGGGGCGTTCGGTTGAGGGGTGGGGGTGAGACGGGAGGACGTTTGACTGGAAGGGTTTCGGATGGGTAATTTGGAAATGAGCGGCTTCCATGTATTTGGAACTCTAAGACCGTCGTCCCTCTTGTTTAAGCAGCATGGACGTTTATCGATTTCAATTGCTTCACGAATGATACGGGGTTTGTACGAATATATAGGTGCGATTACTTTGGCCTTGTCGAAATCTATTTTGTGACCCGTTTGAAGATTTGCTGCTAAAGTCGAGGAGAACAATATTTTCGAACGGCGAGAGAATGCTCGTGTAGGCGATTTTGGATACGTCTATTAGTTTGAGCGATATATGATTGGGAGCAGCCAGAACAAGGAATCTCATAGACACCATGTTACTCTTGCGGAATATTATCCTTCACTGGTCTGAGGAAACTGGATATATTTCTTTCTGTTGTAAATATCGTTTCGATATTACGGGATCTGAATACGTGGCACATTTTATCAGTATCTCCCTTGATGTATGGCAGAAGAACTTTGGGGTTTTGGGACAATTCTCTAGTAGATTGGTTGGTATGACCAGTTGCCTGAACTTTATTAATATGCATTTTTATTTGACGCATGTCATAGCCAAACAAGTTCTGTTTGCCTATGTTCCCAACAAAAACTGACATCCGAAAAGAAAAACTTCTACACCTTATTAAATTTCAAAATCCAACACCCACGCCAAGACCTGCATCGACCAATTTTGTACATAATTTTTCGAATACCCACATTAGCAATTCATCCCATAGAGCCTTATCAAAAGGCTTTAATTTCGCCGTGACTCCTAACCCTATCCCAGTAGAGAAAATAATTTCCCAAACGGAAGATACTTTATCCCACCTATCTGTTCTTGAAGCCCGAAGAAACCCGCCAAGACATTGCCTTTTGTCTCACCCCCACCCCTCAACCGAACGCCCCACCTACAACCTCACCTATTAATACAGAAGTCGCGCTGTCCACGTTCTTTTTAGTTGTGAACTCTGGAGAGTAGGCAGATTGAGGCCTCGGAGTAAATCAACTAGATTCTCTTGGAAATGGCTTCAAAGTGGAAACCGAAACGTCGAGATTTTATAAATCTAAAACGCGGTTCTACCTGAGAACGTAGTAATTCTAATATATATATGTATATATATATATATATATATATATATATATATATATATATATATATATATATATATATATAAAATAGAAAATTGAATATCTCGTATTTTAGAATTAACAAGACTATTAAGTAAATTATAAAAAATAACGAAATTGGGAAAATCCCCAACAAAAAAATTACAAACACACTCGGTTTTCCATACATTCGTTTTTTACTCTCTCATTATCCTTTTAACTGAACTGCCTAAAATATAATGCTTCGCAACGATCATAAATGCCTGATGGAAGTTTTCACCTTGGTGGGTCACCCGGAGTCGATTAAATTTTTGTTTAGATATAAATTTTTAAGGCAACAAATAAACCAACATATTATTTACAAAAATAGACATTCTTTTGTAAGACATTTCAAACATTAGGGTTATATAGTATCTGAAATCTGGACCAACAACTTAATGAGGGTTTCGAACCACAATCACCAGTCATCGATTAAACCCATTCAGTACCACCCACGTTATAATATGCGCAAGCATAAGAACAAGTCCAAACAAAATTCGCGGAGGAGGAATCTCGCAGCATGCTGAAAATACAGAGTAATTGCTCTTGTAGATGCATTCTATAAAATGTTCGTCAAAGGAAGAGAAGTAAAGCCATCCAAATGTGAACAGGAGCAGGATGGGAATTAATAATTGAGAAGAGGGAATATCATAGAATATTTATATACACACTATGGAAAAATAGCAGAATTTTTTTAATTAAAAAAACAGTTAGTGATTTTGCTAATTTTTTATGTCCTTTTTCGGAATGTCCTTAATGATCCTCGTCACGGCTACATGGACTTGAGTAACACTATCATAAAACGTTCCCTTCATAGCCAGTTAGAGTTTGGGGAACAGGAAATTGTCACACGGAATTAAATCAGGCGAATACTTAATTTTTCACCAAAAATTCACGAACAGTGACGGCCCTGTAAGATGGTGCATTGTCGTGCAACAAAAACCAACTTCCTTGCGCCCCATATTCGGCCCTCACTCGGACGATACCTTTCCATAAACGTTGCATAATACTCAGATAATATTCACCAGGGATATTTTGACTCTGTGGGACGATTTTTAACCATTCTTGATCGGCCTGGCTTGGCCTGACAATAATCACCATAAACTTTTTTCATCAACTCAAATGTTTCTGCGAAAGTGTTAGTGAGCTTGAAACAAAATATAATATTAGCTCTTTGTTCCATCGTGTTTTGTGACGCTATAACTTGACACTATTATAGTGATGGTGGGCTCGTTTTATAGAGGAGATTCGTATTATTTATTGTTTCAACAGATAGCGCTTGTAGTTTTCTTTAATTTTTAAGTCCTGTTATTTTTCCGACCTACTGTGTACATTGACTTTCAATTCATGAAGCCTTCAGATATTTTACACTGGCTTACAATGGACAAAAGATAGAAGATTACTGAAAGAAATATATTTCAGTAATGGAGTCTTCGTTTCGTTCGTTCGTCGTTTTTTTCCTTATTCTTTCACGGAGTTCAGAAAGAACGTGATGATGGTAATGTTGATTAATAGTTTGATCTTCAGGAATCCAGTGAAGGTACACAATCCCATAAATATCGAAAAAAACAATCGTTGCTTTAAATTTTGATTTGTTCATTCGAGGTTTTTTGGCTCTCGGTGAATTTGGGTATATTTCTTTCAATGTATAGATTGGCGCTTCGTTTCAGGATCATAAGTAAAAAACCACGATTCGTCACATGTTATTATCCTTTCCAACAAGTTTGAGTCGTTTTTAATGGCACTGGCACTTTCACTGGCGTTTGGCGCAACGGGTACTTCTTCTGTAGTAGCGTCTCGTTATTTAATAACCTCACATCGTATATCGCAAACACCTAGCGCCATCCAACTGCAAGAATTTACAGTATACAAAGGTAATCCCAGAAGTACCTGACCTAACAAAGAAAACAATAAATTTGGGAACAAATATCTTCATTTCCCTAAATAGTTTCCTTTTAGCTCGATGCACTTTTCCCAGCGATGTTCAATAGCTTCGATTCGTTGTTTATAGTGAGAATTATCGAACTCCTCAAAATATCCGTCAATCGCAGACTCCACCTCTTCACTGTTGACAAATCTTTTACCACCGAGCAATTTTTTTAAGTTTGGAAACAGAAAATAATCCGAGGTGTCTAAATCTGGCGAATAGGGCGCGGGAGGAAACAATTCGAACTTTAACACATTGATTTTGGCCATAGCGATAACGGATGTGTGAACTGGTGCATTGTCTTGATGAGACAAAACTTTCTTTTTTCACTAAATGCAGCCGTTTTTTCTTAATTTCATCGCTCAAACACCGCAATAAGTTCGCATAATACTCGGCTTTAATTGTTTTTACTTTCTGAAGATAATCAATTGAAAAATGATTTTCATTGATTATCTTCACTAACAAATACTAAATAACGTAGCATCCTTGAACTTCAAAATTAAGCTTTATAAGATTGGTGCTTTCTACTATAGTCATTATTTTCAAACAATAACCTTCATATATACGTCAGATCGGGTACTTCTAGCTCTACTCTCGTAATTTGGGAACCCGTGTCAGTCTCTCTAGCCCCGATTAGAACATTATTAGAAATTGACAATTTTTCAGTTATACTCCACTTTTCGATTGATTGATTCAGTCACCGCTAAAATGTCAACATTATCTTCTGTCAACCCAAAACCCTAGATCTTAGGCGTTGGTCGTTCATAAAAATGACATATTCGTTAATACTAAGCTAATTGCAAAGTTTGCGGATCGGAAATGAAAAAGTTTATAGTTTATAATTGAAAAACAACAAGTTTATAGTTGAAAAAATAACTTTATTATTCCGTATATTTTCCCTTAAGCTCAATATATTTTTTCCACCGCTTCTCCAATTCATTTATTGCATCTCTGAAGTGATTTTCTGGAAGTCCTTCAACATACTCATCTACGGCTGCCAGAATGTTTTCATTTGATGAAAAACGCTTACCACATGGGAATTTTTTGAGGTTTGGCAACACATGAAAGTCAGAGGGGGCCAAATCTGGTGAATATGGTTGATGTACCAACAATTCGTAGTGTAACTACTTCACTTTGGCCATGACAGCAACACCCCTGCCTCTTACGAATGTTTGCATCCAGTTGATCCAGAAAGTTTGAGTAATACCGCCCTGTTATTGCCCCAAAAAATTGATACCATAATCTTGTTGGTCGATTTTGACCACTTGAACGTGAACTAGAACACAGGGCTCAGTCCTGGCGCTGGAACTGGAACATAACGCTCAGTCCACTATGCGGTTTGTTGTCACAGTTCAGATCATAACGGTAAACCCAAGTCTCATCCATAGTTACAAAACGACGTTTAAAATCTACTTTATTCTTTCGAACCAACATTTGGATTTAAATGTTGGCTAGAAAGTTTTCATAGAAGTCGTTTTTGATCAGAATTTGACAAATGCGGCACCAGTCTTTCATATAGTTTTCTCAAGTCCAATTCATTTTTTAAAATATGAAACATCCGTTCAGTTGAGATGTCCATGGCCTTAGCAATTTAACTCACAATCTATTGTCTATATCATGTCTAGAATTAATTATTTCTTCAGTAGTTGCACTTATTGGACGTCCGAAACAAGGATCATCATCCAAGCTTGAACGACCATGTTGAAACTCACCTGCTCACTTACAAACCATTGTTTTTGAAGGAGTAGACTCCTCTAATACATTACCATTTCACTATGAATTTCCATTGCCTTTAAATCTTTTTTACAAAGAATTTAATCACTGCACGATTTTCAATATTTTCCGTTTTAAAAAATAACGCTGATATGTTTACTTTAAGTTGCTGTTTTTGTACGAATGAATTGACAGATCGACTTGAAACTTCACATATATTCATATGAAGGATGAAACTTTAAAATGTAGTAGATTATATAGTTCTATTTCTGTTCTATAGGTGCGCTCCGCACACTTTTCAATTAGCCTAGTATAACCATCATCCGTTGAAGTTTGAAGAATTTTTCTTGTTTCTCAGTTCTTGTGGTTTACAAAGTAAATAAGAATGATCCCTTGAAGCTTACACCAGCTCTGAATGTATACACAGAAAATAATTGCTTTTTTGAGGTACTAGTCAACTTAAAACTTGTTTAGGGAGATTATATTTTATAGGATATAACCTTTACACTTTGAGTGACTAGAGACAGTTAAATTAATCGAAAAAGAGTAATCCTTCAACTCCATCATGTTAGACCCCATCAATCACAGGCCACGCAAAAAAAAACGAGCCGGATAAGAGGTTCTCCCTGGAGCACCTTATTTCTCCAACATCAATAAAAATGAACTTTTTTTCCCCTGTAAAACCAAATATTTATTCCAAGGGAATTAAACAAACTCAAACCGATGAGAACCTACAAAGAAGAGAAGATTAAAAATATTAAAATATGGCAGAAATATTGGCAAGTCTCCCGACGAATAATCAAAAACGAACATTTTTCAACACATCCTTTTTTACCCTCTCATTATCCTTTTAACTGAGCGGCCTGGAATTTAATGTTTCCCAGCGATCCAGCTAAAATGGATAATAAATTTCCATTGGAAAGTGAAAAAGCCTCGATATTTTTTTTTCTTTAAACGTGAATTAATGCAGGTAGTTTTAAAACGTTTATTAAAAGGAGCAAATTTTAAAAGAAGTACCAAACGCTGTTTTATAATCCTATTTTAATTTTTTTCTTCCTCGAACCAACTATGAACCTTGAAAATGAAGCAAAATGATTTACCGATTAGATCATCGTTTCTCAACCTTTTTAGTGTCGCGATCCACTAAATAACCAAAAAATTAAGTAAAAAACAAAAAATGTAAAAAAAAGTGAATATGACATTTATCAAATATTTACATAGACCGGTTAAAACGGCGACGATTCGTTCTTTTTTCAGTATCGTGATTTATGAAGAATTGTTTTATTTTTCAATGGCTTATACACTCCTACGACTGTGTTCATACGCTTACGAATCATGAAAAAACGAATCACCTATATGTATTTGCATTAAATGACGAATCGTCAATGCCGCTTATACCGAAATACCGCACACAGCCACAAATACGCAACTACAAGACTTGTCTAACCCCTTGTTCTTATATTACTTTTACTAGTTCGAACCTGCACGAATTAGACGAAGAGTTTCATTGTTAATTACGTTTTTACGAAAACAAGTCTTATGATTTCTTCTCTCACCCAGTAAATAAATTAATAACAGTGTGGTAATAAAATAAATTAATAATATTAAATAAAATGTACAAGTTTGTGACAAAACGAAATGCACTGTATACATCTAATGAAACAGTAAAGAAAAAGACCATATTATACAATGAAACATATTTAAAATATAGATTCATTGCCTTGGATGACAAGCCGCAATGTGTTGTTTGAACCAAAACACCCGTCTTTACAAAAAAAACCATTAAAATTTTTCGAATGTAGAACACTCGTCTTGAAATAGCAAATCGCTACCAACAAATCACGGCGTAATGAGACGGAGCACTTCAAGCATCCTATTTAGTAGCATTAAATGTGGTCGGGGAGTCCAAGCCCCACACGATTGCGGAAAAGCTCATTTTACCCGCTGCCATTGATATGGTCAATGTGATGAAGTCCGGAAGAAGCAAAAAACTTGAAAACTATACCATTTTCAAATTATACAACTCGAGACGTATTAATGAAATGGCCAATGATGTTCACGATTAAATAATTGAAAAGGTTAAATTAAATGATTTTTTACTATTCAGTTGGACGAGTCATCGTACGTATAGAACTTGGCGCAATTTTTGTGTTTTGTCCGATACGAATGCGAGAGGCCAAAAGAAAATATGCTATTTCGCTAATCACTTCCTGATCGTGCAACTGGTGAAGGACTCTGCAACTAGCGAAGGAAACGCATTGCGGTATGTACTGATAGCGTGAAAGCGATAACAGAGAAGAACAGTGATGTGATAGTAAAATTAAAAGACATCAGGCCACATATCGTATGGACGCACTGCTTTCTTCACAGAAATGCGCATGCTACAAAAAAGATGCCAGATAATTTTCAAAATGTTCTGTCAGAAGCCGTAAACATTTTTAAGTCTTTTAATACCGACCATTGTAGACTAGACTGGGGGAATGGGTGCCAAATACGACTCACTGATTTTCCATACTGAAGTCAAGTGGTTATCGCGAGGAAAAGTTCTAACGAGGCTTTTTGAATTTCGAGATAAATTCAAAATTTTTTTTAAAGATAAAAATAGCTCATTTTCAGAGTGTTTACAAGATGGAGAAACTTTATTATTGTTGGCCTACTTAAGTCACATATTTTCACATTTGAATGACTTGAATACGAGTTTACAAGGCCGTAACAAAAACATTTTACTAATGACAGACAAAAAAAATACGTTCATCAAGATGTTTGATATTTGGATTATACGCCTTGAAAAACGCAATTTTGATGGGTTCACTTTAACTTCGCATTATATTACCAAAAATATGGATTTAGAAAATGTTATTGATCGCGTGTTGGAGAGCATGAAAATGCATTTATGCGAATTGAAAATTTAGTTACCCGAATAGTTTACAGATAGCAACGATGATTTGTCGAAAAAATAGGCTAGATCGGGTCGATAGGATAAATCGAAAAGATAGGACAACATTTTTTATGGCTTAACCTGAGAAGATTTTAAAGCATTGGTTTATGTTTGCGCAAAAAAAAAACAATCTCAATTATGCACAAAGTTAGGCCAAAAATGAAAAGGCTGGTGATGATTGGTTTGCAGGATTTATGAGCAGAAATCCACAAATAACTCTAAGAGTGCCACAAGCAACGTCGATTGCTAGACTTAAGGGCTTCAACCGTCCACAGGTGGAAAGATTCTACGAGTTGTTGAACAACCAAGCGGAAAAACATTGTATTGATGGTACCAGGATCTACAATGTTGACGAAACCGGCATCCAAAATTCAACAAAGAAACCACCCAAAGTTCGTTTCATCAAGGGTAAGAAGCAAGTTGGAGTTATTTCTAGCACAGACTGTGGACAAACCACAACTACTATTTGTTGCTGCAATGCTACAATGCTGCCGGACCGTTCATTCCACCGTTTATAATATTTCCATGTAAGAGAATGCAAGATCGCCTGTTGGATGATTCTCCTCCAGAGCTTATCTCATCAGGATGGATAACTGCAGAAATATTTCTAGAGTGTTATTCAATTGTTTTGTTGGCCATGTTCGGCCGACTGCAGAAAAAAAAAGTTCTTTTGCTTCTAGACAACCATGAAAGCCACAAACATTATCCAGTTCTGGATTACGGAAACCAAAACAATGTCGTCAACTTGTCTTTGCCACCTCACACCACGAATAAACTACAGGCACTGGACGTTGCTGTGTATGGTGCACTAAAAATATACTTCAAACAAGAAATCAATCCATTCCAGAAGGCTCTCCCAGGCAGGATAGTCAATCGGTACGATGTGGCCAGATTATTAGCTCCAGTATATCAGAAATGTGCCAATCCCAACAACGCCATTAAAGGGTTTGAATTCACTGGGATTTGGCCAACCAATATGGATGTATGGGAAGAAAAAGATTTTGCACCATGTTTAATAATGATTACTGGCCGTAATACGGCAAATTCAGAAGCTGCTCTTCAGGAAACAACCTATCAAGATGTTGGGATTACAACAACGAACAATGATGTCAGACCTTCGACATCAGCGCCCAAAGTTCATATGGACCAAGTAAAACTTTGGATAATACCCCGGATGATTCTTCAAGTGACGACAATGTCGAACCTACGGAATCCATGATTGTAACAGTTCAAGTACACACGGCAATAAGAGAAAATAATGATTCGCGGAAAGAGTTAGTTTCTTGTCCTGGATTAATCGATCATAGAGGTGTATCGCCATCAATAATTTCAGAACTACATGAAGAAGATCCTCTCAATAGCATCCTTACGAATCAAAGGTCTTTTACTCCTGATATCCAAGAATCATAAAGGCAGCACATCTACTGATTATGTGAATCAATCTAGCGGTTCTAATGAATCTAGCATGTGAAGGCACATGAATCTAGCTTATCAAGATGCAGAGACAGAACAAACAAGTGCCTTGGACTCTATGATTTATTCCACGCTACTTTCAAAAATACCAAATAAAGAAGATTCACTCAAATATAATGCCAAGATTCACTCAGATATAATACTACAGCCTTCTACTTCTCCGCATGTGTCTTATTTGAGTCCAAGAAAAATAAGGCCGCTCCAACTCCTCATGTTCCTATGGCGACTCACAAAAGAAAAATTCAGAAGTCTGAGGTGCTTACTAGCACTCCTATAATGAAAAAGTAAAAAGCTAAATATATTAAAGCAAACACCAAAGTTCTGAAAAACATTGACAAATATTTAAAAACAAAACCAAAAACTACGCTAAAGAAAAATATTGAAAGAACCAAAGATATTGAAACGACTAAAAATACTAAAGTTAAGAAATCTAAAATCAAAGAATACGAAAGGAGTCACGAAAAATGCACGGCTTACGAAGGGGAAAGCATATTCCTTTGTGACAGCTGAACTGATAACTGAGTAGTTATATTCATCATTAATTTCATTATTCTTATGTTGATTTGGGTAATTGTTATTTAATTAACCGTGTGTTCACTTTGCCCTATAGTCCTATCCCCTTTACCCAGTGGGTTGGGCAAAGCGGATTGCGGTACCAATTGCAATATTATTAATAATTTTAAGTAAGTTAAATAAATTTAAGTAGTAAGTTGATTTTACTTAATTTGTATTGATCATATTAAAAACTTTAATAAATACTGATACATACTAAGTAATTTTTTTATTTCTGTGTCTATTAATTTTCTTGTCATAGGTTGTCAAAGCTTAAGCTGTCCGCTTTGCACGGACTTCGTCTATATAATGCCTTGAGAAGAGGTTTCCTAAACAAGAATAAAGAAGTATCACGGCAACAAAGATAAAAAGATACAAAACAAATTATATATCTTAACATACGTATGTGAATTCTGGATTCTCACTGAACACGAAAAAAGTAAAATAAGAGGGGTAGAGATGAAATACCTATGAAAAGTAAAAGTAGTAACAAAATAGAACATAATTAGAAATGAAATAATTAGAAAAAACCAAAACAAGATAAAAAGGCCTGGAACAAATAAAAAACTAGTATAAGATATTACCCTTACACTATATGGGTAACCAAAAGAGATTAATTACACAGTCATAGAAATGGATGGGTCACATTTTTTAAGATACTCAACTGAAATCTGATGTTTAAACTCAGCTTACTACGAATTCACAAACAGCATCAATTCTCGATATTTTACTTCGCCTTAGATATCGAAAAAAGTGATTAGAAAAAGTTGTTCAGAATATTATTTTAAGCTTACATACCAAGTTTCATGACAAAATTCGCATTTTCAAATTTTTCATTATTTTTATCTATATACAAAAAGTTTACAAGTTTATTTTTTAATTTGATATTTCATGTGACATGGAAAGTAAAAACTTGACATATTGTCAATTTAATAGTGTAAGATTTTCAATTGCATCCCAAAATTCCCCATCGAACAAGTTAACTAAACAACCAGCATTCAATTATTCATGTAAGAAAAAAAAGGACCAATTATTCGGTTTCCTAAAATCCCACACCTGACACTGGCTTTCTGGGAATATTGGCCTTTATAATTTATAACCCAGTGAGAATTACCTCTGGCCCGGTATCTACAGTTTTGAGACGATATAACCCCATTAATGGTGAACATAACCTTTTTCAGGAAATGTCTGTCATTTAAAAAATTACCTTGGACCCAATAACAATAGTTTGATCTTTTATCATCACCTTCTTTCAATGTATGTAAGAACTTCGGTTTATAGGGCTTATTTAAAAAAAAGCGAATTTTCTCATGAAACTCGGTATGTAGAGTTAAAATTAAATAAAATAATATTCTGATATAACTATATATATATATATATATATATATATATATATATATATATATATATATATATATATATATATATATATATATATATATGTATACCATCCGACGGGAGGTGGGCGAAAACATGGGTTGTTGCCTGTGGATAGGGTCTCCCTATTCTTGACGGTATGGTACATGTCGGCGCCCTGAAGAGTCTGAACCTGAAGAAACGAAACATATGTCATCCAGTTGAAGGGATAGGTGGGGCTTCTTCCCCGTTAAGCAACCAACAAAAGTGTTCATATATATATATATATATATATATATATATATATATATATATATATATATATATATATATATATATATATATATATATATATATCATCATCATCAGCCCGTATCGATCCACTGCAGGATGAAGGCCTCTTCAGCATGCTTCCAACCTTCACGGTCCTGGGCTTTCCTCTGCCACTCGGGTCCAATATACTTAACGATGTCATCAATCCATCGTGCGTTCGGTCTTCTTCGCGGACGTTTGCGATCAAGCGGTATCCACTCCAGGATTGCCTTGGTCCATCTGTCGTCCCATCGCCTCGCTATATAGCCTGCCCATCTCCATTTCAATTGTTTTACTCTTCCAATGATGTCACAGATTTTTGTTTGTTCCCTGATCCATGCGCAGGACTTTCTGTCTCGTCTTGTAATGCCAAGCATACATCTTTCCATTCATGTGCCACCCGAAGTTTTTGAATTGATTGCGATGTGAGTGTCCAGGTTTCACTTCCGTATGTCATAACGGGTAGAACGCACTAATCGAATACTTTTCTTTTCAGGGAAAGTGGGCGTCTGCTCTTAAACACTATGTTGAGCCTACCAAATGCCTGCCAGCCACATTTAACACGCCGTTCCACCTCCCGGGCGGTATTCCCCTCCATTGAAATCCTCTGCCCAAGATATACAAAGCTGTCCACAATTTCTAAATCCCTTCCTAAAACTGAAGTTCTTCTGTCCTGAGCGAAGTTATTGAACATAACCTGACTCTTTTTCAGGTTTATTTTCAAGCCAAATGGTTCGCCAGCCCTTTGCAGTTCTTGTATGCGTCTTTGCAGCTCCTCTGGGTCTTGTGAAATGAGAATAATATCATCAGCAAATCTAAGATGGTTTAAGTTTGCACCATTGATCTTTACACCATCCTGTTCTCAATCCAGTTTACGGAAGAATAGGCGATATTGCGTCACCCTGCGGTACACCTCGTTCTATATTAATTCCCACCTCAAAATCATCAAGGTGAATTGTGGCTGTAGCTCCATCATATATCTATTCTAATAGGTTTACATAGGCTCTCTCTACACCTTGTCTAAGCAGTGCATCCATTATCGCATGCTTTGAGATGGAATCAAATGCTTTTTCGTAGTCGATAAAAGCCAAGCACAGTGGCATGGTGTATTCGTTGTGCCTTTCTATGACCTGCTGTACAACCTGGATGTGGTCCATTGTACTGAATCCACTTCTGAATCCTGCTTGTTCTCTTGGTTGTGCGTCATTCAGTTCTTTTAATATTCTTTTAGAAATTATCTTAGTGAAAACTTTGTACATCACTGATAGGAGGCTTATTGGACGGTAGTTCTTTAAATCTTCCTGTGCTCCTTTTTTATGTAAAAGGATCACTTCTGCATTTTTCCATAAGTCAGATACTTTTTGTTCTTTGAGGCATTTTGAGTATAATTTTGCCAGTGTTTTATACAACGTCCAACCACCAGCTTTTAGCATTTCGACAGTTACACTATCCTTTCCTGGAGCCTTGCCGTTCTTCATCAATTCTATAGCATTTGTTACTTCCTCCACTAGGATATCTGGCATTATATATTGTTCTTCAGTGGGTATGGCTGTCCCTGACTGGCTCTGATCTTCATATAAATGGGAATAAAACCTTCTGATAATCTCTAACATTTGGGTACGCGCCCTGCACACTGTGCCATCCTCACGCTTTAAAGCATATATTTGCGTTCTTTTGTTTCTCAGCTTCTGTTTAGCTTTGTTAATTCCTTTGTTTTCCTCCAGGGTTTTTTGCACTAGCTGCATATTGAATCGGCGCGTGTCCTCTCTGATACGTTTTCTTATAGTTCTGCAGAGCTCAGTGTACTCGACCCTGCCAAAAGGACTACCTGCATTTCTCATTGCTCGCCCTTTCTTCATTAAATCAATGGTCTCACTGGAGATTTTTGTTTGTTTGAGACATTTTTCCTCTGGTGCTATTGAAGCAGCCGTTTGAAGTACATTGTTGGCGATTTCTTCATATTGAACTGATATTTCCACCTCCTCTGGATCTTGTAACGTAGCAAACCGGTTTGACAAAGCAATCTCAAAATCGCTTCCTCTGTCCAGCAGTTTTCCAGAATCCACCTTGCCCTTCTTTGATCTTACCATTCTTTCGCGCTCTTTTCGGCAGTCAATCCGAACCCTTGCTCGTTCCATTCGGTAGTCACTTCCAACATTAAAATTGTTAAGGACAGTACAATTGGTAAATATTGTTTTATCGTTGGTCATGATGTATTCAATTTAGCTTGTGAGCCCAGAAGGACTTTTCCATGTCCATTTTCTGCTGATATTTTTCTTATAGAATGAATTCATAATATATAGTTCTTGTCCTTCAGCAAAATCAAAATATATATATATATATATATATATATATATATATATATATATATATATATATATATATATATATATATATATATATATATACCAGGTGTCCCATTAAGGATGGATCGCGGCCGTATCTTGAAAACTATTTATCCCACAGGTCTGGGGAAAAAAAAATTGTACTAAAAATGATCATGAGAAATTCACCAAAAATATTTTTAAGCTTCTAAAACGGCATCAAGAGGGCGTGACGAGCTAAACATTTATAAAAATTATTTTTTGTGTGTATTTTCAAGTGTTAACCGAATAAGAAAAATTCTCAGTTATAATTAGCAAACTGTCTCCTACAACTTTGTTTCATGACATGTTGTTGTAATTTCACGAATAGGGGGGTGGGGGGTTAGTTTTACCTATTAAGATAAAAAGTCCTCTAATGTCCGTTTGCCGTAACCGATTTTCCTCAATTTGGATTCATTTAAAAGGCAATTGCTGGGACAATCAGATAATCTGGGAGATAAATTATTTAGTTTATAAATGAAACCGCGAGGTGGCGTTACATTCAACAATAGTTTTTTTGAAGTTTTGTTCAGTTTTTTCAAATGGAATGGTACAGCTTTTATTACATGGCTAGAAAGGTAATTCAAAGAGGAATCATCCAGTGAAAACCCGAAATCAATATCTCTGACATGTCAAGAGATATTTCGATTTTTCTGAAAAAATCAGTTATTATTTCACTACTACCTGCATTAAGTTAAAAAAATATTAACCTAATGTTTGCCTTCCTTCACACTTTACCCAGGCTTAGGACTGGTCCAAATTCTTCGTGCCATATTAATATGGTTCTCAAAACACACTTGAGATGAACTGACAAAATCGAGCCCTGTAAACGCATCACTATAGAGGACAGTTGTGCCAACTTAGCGATGAAAAGAATTTTGACAATCAATTCGCGGTACTTTTTTGACAGAATATATATATATATATATATATATATATATATATATATATATATATATATATATATATATATATCATCATCATATCAGCTCATGTAAATCCACTGCAGGATGAAGGCCGCTTCAGCATGCTTCGAACTTTCACGGTCCCGGGCTTTCCCCTGCCACTCAGTCCCAATATACTTAACGATGCTTTCGGTCATTGTACTTTCGGTTTTCTGCGGAGACCTTTGCGATCAAGCTGTATCCACTCTAGGACTGCCTTGGTCCATCTGTCGTCCCAATTGCTTTGCTCTTCCAATGATGTGACATACCAGGAGTGTCCGGGGTTCACTTCCGTATGTCATAATGGGCAGGACGCACTAATCGAAGACTTTTCTTTTCAGGCAAAGCGGGAGTTTGCTCTTAAACCCAATGTTGAGCTTGCCAAATGCCTATCAGCCACATTTTACACGCCGTTCCACCTCCCGGACGCTAACCCCCTCCATTGAAATCCTCGCCTAAAATTGAAATCCTCGCGAATGGTTCGCCAGCCCTTTGCAGGTCTTGTATGCATCTTTGCAGCTCTTCTAGGTCTAGGTGAAAAGAAAACGATATGATCTGCAAATCTAAGATGGTTTAAGTTTGTACCATTGATCTTTACACCATCCTATTCCCAATCCAGATTATGGAATATTTCTTCAAGGCAGGCCGAGAAAAGAATAGGCGATATTGCGTCACCCTGCCATTCATCTCACTCTACATTAATTAATCAAGGTAAATTGTCGTTCTATATATATATATATATATATATATATATATATATATATATATATATATATATATATATATATATATATATATATATAAGCTCCGAATACAAAAAAACTAGAAAAGACTTGTAATATTTTTGATTATCTAAAAGTTAATGCATAGCAGCTAGTTTTCCTGAAAAAGGAGCTAAAAAATATTTTACTCTTAACTCTCATGGCATGATACAATAACATTGTTTTGCTATTAAGCTACATCACAAGAACACCCTGGCGTACCCAAAGCTGTTTAGACAACTCCAATGTTACATGTACATAACAAAAATTACTCCAAAATCTTGTCAAAATGAAGTAACAAATAGCTTAAGATATGACTACATAAAACAGGGGATGCATTTTAGTTTGAGTAAAAGCCATAACAAACTTCAACAATAATAAGTCTAGGATTTTAAATGAATTAATAGTATTAGTTCAAACTACTTTTGGGAAAGCTCTAACAAAGCGACACATATATAGAGCAAAATCTATAATAAACGTTTCAAACATTAAAAAGCTGAAAGTGTATCATTGATAATCCCAATATTTTCAAAATGTTTCCAAAGGAACCAACTGCGGAATCCATAAACATTAAAAATGAGTCTTATTAAAACATCACCTACTTTTCCAAATAAAGCTGTAAGCTTGTTTGGACATCATCTAACCAATATAACGCTCCATTTTAACAATTGTTTCTTTTAAAATGAAAAAAAAACACTTAAAAACACACCAAAAATCACGGAAAATTGATTTAAAAAAAACACTAACACTAAAATGGTATCGTAATTTGTCTGCATTTCATCGAGCACTCCGAAACGTTTTCCAGTATGGCAAAGCGTCGAAACACTACTGGCTGAGCTTAAAGTATGTTTATACGAATTTTGTTAGAATAATATACGGCCAATATGTATTCCGATGCTAAAAATACTTTCCAGTATATTATATCACTTCACTCTTGGTAATATTCAGTGTCTTTATGGTGCATTTATATAAATATTTGTAATAAGTATAAAAATTTAGAAAAAATTACGTTATCCTATATAAATATTAGTCGCAAAATGTGGTATACAAGGATAGAGTGAAATGCCAGATAGTTTTCTTATAGAGGGCGGTGCGCTCGCAAAAGTGATTCACGCATCAGGAATTTCAAGCCGATATGACATTTAGTTTTGTTTTGACAGTTTGCGAAAGTAGATAAGTTTGATATTTTTGCTATTATGGAAAAAAAAGAATTTGTGGGTTGATTAAACATTACTTTTCGCGTCGAAAAACTATTGCGAATTGAAGAAAACTTGAAATAATAAAAGGTATACAACTTTGCTCCCGCCGTTTTCCAATAGATAATTAGTCGTTATAAATACATCGTAGATGGCATGGCCTTTGGGCATCTTGTAAACATAACCCCATAGCACCAATAGTCGATTTGTGTTTACATCATAAAGTTATTCGCATTTAAAAATGTCAGTTTATGAGCCAAATTCTCGTCATTTGCGGGAGGTGTTAATTTATTTCTTCTGCGGCTGAGGCTCACCGAATGCTCTCCAATCGTTATGGTGAGGCCGACATGAATGAAGTAACGTGTCGTGAGTAGTTTCAACGCTTTAAGAGCGGAGATTTTCACATCGAAGACCTGCATAGCGGTGAAAGAGCGAAAGTTTTTGACGATAAAGAATTAGAGAGATTGCTTAATGAACACCCAAAAACTATCAAAAACTTGTCGCCATTTGATTCACCATTATTTTCTCTATTTAATAATATAGTTTCATAAAAATTGACTTATTTATGGTTTGCGGAAATTTTTCTATCGAACCACCTTTTAAAAATGTTTCATTCAAAAGTACGAAACTTTAGAAATAGAACTGATTTTCGAATATATGACACTCCAAATTACGCGTATTAATGTTCTAGCAGCTGTTTTGTTTCATTTCTTTTAGTTTGCGAAGTATGATTTTTGGAAAACGGGGCCACTTTGTGAAAAAGTCATTACTCGATGATTTTTTTGCGAATATCTCGAAAACCGCTCGAGATATTGAACGGCACCTACCATTCGATTCGGTATTATTATCTAAATCTAGTAACATATCTTTAGAGAAATTGAATGACTTATAGTTTCCTGAAATTTCCCTTTGGTACCACATCATTTTCGGATATTTTACACTCCAAGCAAAGCGTAACGATATTGTAGCAGCCGTTTTGCTTTATCTCTTTTAGTTTTCGAGATATAATTTTTAAAATATTCGAAACTGTCTACAAATTTCATCCCTCCAGGTTTTTTTTGCGAATATCTCAAAAACCGTTCGAGATATAGAACTATGCTTGTCGCCATACGAATTTCCATTATTTTCTCTGTCTAGTAACATATTTTGGAATCAACTGATTTACTTGAAACTTGAAACTATCCACGAATTTATTGATTATTATACCAATTTTATTATATTACCAATTTTTGACGAATTTATTGATGCAGTGTCTCCAGAAATCACCGGTCGAAGAAGTTGTAAGCCAGCTTTTGAGGTTCTCATACTTAGAGAAGATTACGCCGCTCATATGTTGGACAGCAAACCGAAGAAGGGATAATCTGTTGGCACAAGGTCTGGAGAGTACGGGAACGAAAGTGGAAGAACCCCCCATTCGAGATGATTCAAGGCTTCCTTGAAGATGTTTAATGTGTGATATCGTGCATTGTCATGATGCAAGGCGACTTGGTCAGCTTTATATGGTGCAGTTGGGAGTCTGGGATAGAGAGCTTGCTTAACTTTCAGCTTTGGTGTGTCTCCTGCGGCCACCCACTCTTTTTTTTGCTTCATATAGTACCCAAGCTCCGAGTTTTTGAGTAAATTCAATAAATTTAAGATCGCAAAGCCGCAGTCCATCTTCTCAGCCGATTCTCAGCATTTTTGATGACTGTCCCCCCTCAAAAGTGATGGTCCTCGTCGAAGTCGAAAGATTGATTAGATCAGGGGGTGTCGTCCAGGTCGAAGTTGCCTGTTTTGAACTTGACAAACCAATCTTGAGCAGTCCCTTCCATATACGACAAAAAGCATTGCACAGTATTGCAGAGTAAAAAATGGGCTTTGAAATGCATATATACAGGGTCGCTATTATATATGGAATAGGTCAAATATCTCGAGATCCCTTTGAGATTTCTTAATGAGATTTTGTATACATACATCAGGAAATGTTTGCCACTTTTTGGGTATATTTTCATTTTTTTTTCTTATCGCATATTTGAAATCCAAGGTTAACTTGATTTTTTTAAAATGACAACAGTACTTGAATTTGGCATTGTTGGAAAGAATTTTTTTTTTCTGAATTCAACATTCATCGAATTTTCGTCATTCGTTTTTGTTTTGTGTCTTCCTAATTTTGGACTACTTTTAATGCTGACTGTATCATTCAATCTTTTCACCGTTTTTGAAGCTGTTGACTTAGTACTTCATTAAATACTCGACAAACTTCAGCATAAGTGCATTTTCTGTCACCGTATCCTACAATTGTTAGTATTTTAATTATTTCTCTTTCAGTTAAATACATATTAATTTTATATAAAAATTAAAAGAAATTTAAAATTTACAAATTGACGTTAACAGTTGTCAAGTGTAATCAAATACTTCATCTGTCATCCATTGTTTTATAGCCTATTAAATGAAAAATATATTTACCCTAAAACAGACCAAAGCACCTATTATCCATTTTTTTAAATCTATTTTGAAAAAAGAAAAACAAACAATATTTACTTTGAAATTGTTGAAATTACATACAATATTTACATTGAATTCAGAAAAAAAATGCTTTTTCCAATAATGCCAAATTTGTACCGTTGTCACTTAAAAAAATCAAGTTAGCGTTGGATTACAAATTTGCGACAAGAAAAAAAAATAAATATACCAAAAAATTGGCAAACTTTTCTTTTGTGTATAAAATTTCATTAAGAACTCTCAAAGCATTTTCGAACTTTGACCGTTTCCATACATAATTGAGACCCTGTATACTTATACAAACAAAATAAAAATGGAGAAAAAATAAATGAATTATATAAACGGCAGGAACTTATGGAACAGCCCATTATAAATGGAATCACAAGAAATGCATTATTATAAAAATACGTAAGTCTTTAAAGCACCGAACAAGGAAATTAAATTAGAAAGAGTCACACAACTACAAATAATTGAGACCAATTATTCATTTTTTAAATTTACAAACTTCTACACTATATATACCGACAAAAGAAGGATGAAAAAGATAATTTATTACATTTCATTAGGCACAATATATTAATATATGGAAAATTATTCGTAGAAGCAAACCGGAATATGTCCTAATCAATTATCGACACTTTCTTACCGCATTTGACGCTCTCGAATATTTTCAATCGAAAAATATTAAATGGAACCCTCACCAGAAAGAGAAAAATTTCTAATTCTCCTCCTACGTTAGATTTTTCAACGACACAATTCTTGTCTAATTCCGTTCGTTCCACTTTCAATACGGTTTAATTCGGCCGTATTGTCTTTCATTTACTTAATTAAAAACTAAATGAAATTATTATATTCTATGGTTGTTTTTATTAATTGATTGAATTTTACTTACAAAACAAACAATATAATTTATACTGAGGAAGTTTACGACACTTTCTTGATGGAAATTCATACTAAATTGTATAAATTTTTTAATTATATAATTGAATTGTCTAATCTATACTAATATATAAATCTACAGTGGCATTTACGGATGTTCCATTATAACTACTGAACCATGCATCCGATTGAACTTGGTATCCTGAAACTTGGTATCCATGTAGAAAATACATGTACTTAATGGATAGGCTAATATTTATATGAGTGTTGGACTCCCTACACCAGTTGCGGGGGCGTTAATGATGAGAATCGCTAAATATCTGATTTTATATAATATATTAAGACTAATTAAGAACGTCTGCAACGGAGTTCAACCTCCTAAAGCGGTTGTGAGGGCGCTAATGATCAAAAACGCTAAATTTAAAATTTCAGCTTTTTTCAACTTATTATTGATTATTATTTTTATCATGTACATTAACTACTATTATTATTAATTTTAATAAATTAATTATTAATTAAACTATTAAATTAATATTTTGAAGCATTAAAACTTTGTTTGTTTTTTTCTAACTTAAACAAATTTTTACCAAATGTCAATTGACTGATTTATAAACACGGGCGTAGCCAAGGGGGGTTTTGGGGGTTCAACCCCCCCCCGAAATAAGCCAAATATTACCTAATATTATACCGAAAAAATAAGAGGAGTGAAGAGAGTTAAATTATTACATTTGAATTGAATATATATCCGAACTAGTGGACGTTGCGCACAGTAACGCCATCTCTTGTCGAGTAGTCGATACTCGTAGTATCGTAGGTATCGTAGGTAGATATTAAATGTCATGTAAGTATATTTTTGTTGTTTTATTTACTTCCAACTAACCATAGGTTGTTGGATGTATTGTGAATCGTGATATCAGTGTGAGAAGGTTTACGGAAAAAGAGTGCATAAATAATGAAGTCACAACAAAGTATATCCAGCTCAATACACAAAACAATAGCACCACAGCCCGTAAAGCAACTATATATAGTCACAGAAAATGGATAAAACAAGATAGATGAACCCAGTAAAGCTAAAGAGACACATTCAACCTATATATCAAGGTAATTCACACAAAACTTTTATTCAGACTACATTACATTGGATTCGACATAATAGATTTAAATAATCGCATTAAAGTTCAAAACATTATACAAAGAAAGAGCAATAAACAAAAGAGAAAACTAAATGCTCTTATTAATGATAAACCTAAAACCATAGTTGACTCTAAAAAACATTTTTCAAATCACAAGTTTTTTGTGTCACACATCACAAATTACAACATTTACAGAACAAGAAGTAGGGTAGAGTGGGGCTAGTTGATCATAGGGGTAAGTTGTGTAATCGAAATATCTCGAAAACTAAGCTACCTACAACAAAAGTGTAAATGGCGTAAAGAAGGGGTTAGGGAGAGCAATACATAGCGTGAATGTCAATTGCTGTTCGGGGTTCCGATAAAATAAGAAAACGCTTTGTTTTTTTTTGACGTAAGAAAAATATAACAGGTTATCATAATTTTTCTACTACGCTCGTATAAAAACACTTAATAAGGACCACGTAAGTACTTAAACATTACTTAATTATTGTTCTTTCGATTATAGATGGTTATTTATTTTTACCTCTTATGATTTTTTTATAGCCGAATTATTATTTTGTTGCCTCAACTGGGGCTAGTTGAGCAACGCGCGTTCAATGATTGTTCAACTAGCCCCACTAGATGTTCATTGTAAAAAGTCAAATTTGTGCATGTGTCATCAATTAATTTGTGTATGTGATTTTACACAAAGTTTACTAATTAAAATTACTTATGTTGATAATTGTATTATTGATTATTATTACATTATAGGATGCGAATATATATAAGAAAGACCTCAAAAGGTTTAGCTACTAGTGAACCATGCTCATTACCCATGCTCAACTAGCCCCACTAGTGGAGCACGAAGAGCAACTTGGAGCGATCTCACACTTAAAACAATAACTATTAAACTTGTACTCGGATCGTTTTAATACCGCTAACCGTTTTGGAGAAGAGTAAATTACATACCTAACATAGTAAGAATCAATTAAATCCGATGCATATTCTTAAAGATATCGGAGATCATGCGAAGTTGCTCAACTAGCCCCGCTCTACCCTATACGTGTTAAGTAAAGGTTTTAAACACAATTTGAGAAATACCGTTAGTTTAAAAGAACTAGAAACATTGGGTGTGAAGACCTAAATAGCAAAGCAAAAGCAAAAATAGCAAAAATGCAAAATAGCAAAAAAGACCTAAATACAAAAATTATCAAACACAATCTACAAAAAAAGCAGAAGAGAATGAATTAATTTTTACAAAGGCAGACAAAGGAAACACGGTGATAGCAATAGATAAATCATGTTACGCAAAGAAAACTTTAGAATTTATAGGGAAAGGAGATTACGAAATTTTAAAAAAATATTCAACAAACAAATTCAAAAAACAAATCAAACTCCAAAATGAAAACTCACCTAGCGTCATACCACAAAATGTGATTTTTAAATTAAACAATATGAACTCTCAACCTATCAAATATCTTATCAAATTACACAAAGAAGGATCCATCAGACCGGTGGTGTCATATATGTCGGCACCAGCATACAATATATCAAGTTTTTTAATAGATATAATTAAAATCACTGCGACCTTAAACCTAAATACAGTATTAAAAATTTTAATGAACTCATTAATAATATTAAAAATTTACTAAGAACAGACTAAGAACACCATTTCTAAAAACAAAATATGGTAACGACGATGGTAACGAGATATGGTAACGTAATCAGACGAGTCTCTCAATTCAAATATTTGCGGACGAAAAAGCGGCCAATAAGGGTAGATGTCAAAAAATGGAAAAGGTATTGAGACTTACACAAAATATTTACAACAAAAAATGCCTATCTAAAAACACAAAACTGAGACATTACAACACGCTTATTAAGCCAGAATGTCTATATGCTGAAGAAACGCTCATTTTGAATAGAAAGAGGGACATCGAGGAGATTGAAAAGAAGGAAAGAAAAATCATAAGAAAAATCCTAGGCCCCAAACAAATAAATAGCACAACATACCGACTTCGAGAAAACCAAGAAATCAAACAATACACAGATACACATAGCGATATGAGAAAAAGAAGACTTAAGTTTTACGGACACATCAAACGGATGAATCCGAGTAGGCTAACTAGACAAATAGTCGAATTTTATGAAAATAGGAGTAGAGCTAAAGTAGAAATAATTAAATGGATTGCTGCAATTAAAGAGGACCTAAGATCAGCAAATATTACACAAAGTGAAATTCTGGATAGAGTCTGTTTCAGACACAAGACTAACGTTTGGAAGGTTGGCAAGACAGAAAAATGTAGGAAGACTGAAACAACTTGGTCTGACGAAAGGAAAAAAGCTCATAGCGAAAGAATGAAATTAGTATGGGCGCAAAGGAAGGCTAACATCAACAAACGCCTCTAATTGTACTTCGCGTGGTCCACCAGGGCCCATACGTGAATAATAATAATAATAATAAATAATTAAAAATTTAGAGATATCGGAAAATATTAAACTTGTATCTTTTTTATGTCCTAAATTTATTTCCAAGCATCCCGCTAGAAAACACGATCATCCTAGTGGAGAATCTATTAATTAACAAACAAAATGAACCCGGTGGTTACATTAGATATAATGAGCTTGTTAAGAACGTATCTGGATCAAAATTACTTTGCTTTTGTAGACAAAATTTACAATAATAAAAAGTAAGCTCTTTACTTGCAAATTTTTTTATGAACAATATTGAGGAGACAATTTTCAAATACAAAATTAGAAAACAATGTTTATATTGGTACCGATATTTTGATGACATTTTGACATGCTTCGCATGTACTAAGAGACAGTTGGATGTTTTGTTATTATATCTAAATTCCATCCATAAACATATCATATTTACTGCCGAAATAGGGAACTACAGTTCAATAAACTTTTTAGACCTAACGATTTCTAAAAATTCGAATAAGCACTCGTTTTCGATTTTCCATAAATATTCTCACACTTCATCGTTCAATCTATTTTTAAGCAAATTGAGGTTAACAACGGCTATCCAGTTTAAATAGCTGATAAAATAGTCTCCAAAAAACCAGAAAAATAAAGCGCGGTTTCGGAATAATTTAAATTTGAGAGAATGGTTCAACTATATATCGAACCAGTGATTTCAGTGGCGGTTGGTCCATAAAGGCACATGGGCTCGTGCTCTACCTAAAAAATTAAGTGGAAAAAATAATTTCAGATTTTATATTAATTTATTCTCTGTTGTGTCTATGATCACGCTTCTTGCGACTTCTACAATCTAACATCCATAATGTCATTCGCGGTAACGAAATAGGTCGTGTGTAGTCGAAGCGCACCGATTAAAGAACACGTGCTGTGGATACAGACAAGTTTGTACCGCTCTGTTTTCTTTACTATCGCGTGCGAAAAACAAAGGCAGCAATGCATCAATGCATGCAATTTCGCTAGTAACCCGGAGATTAAACGCATTTATAACGCCATATCTTGGGCGCTGCCCCATTCTCAGACATCCTAAGCGCTGACGTCAGTGATGGGCTTTCCAAACAAAGAATGTCCATTGAAATTCCCATAAGAGAATTTTTGTTAGTCATTTTCTTCACTTTACGAGTTTAATAAGCAATTTCTCTCACACTTTCGTAATCCTCAAAGTGTATTTTACATTTAACATCTGATTTGAATCGCTCGTAAAACATTTTTATTCGGACTTTTCCTTGTGTGAAAGTAAATTTAAGGTTATGTTACTTTGGCCTCTATAAATAAATAAATAAAATAAATACACACTTTATTTAGCATATGCAGCTAATAGTAACAAAACAAAATCAATATACAAAAAAAAATAAAAGTAAGAAAAATTCTAAAAAATCTTAACAAAAGAAAATACAATCAAAAGGCAATAACCAACATTGTTCAAATGATAAAACACTCTATTGCTTCAAATAATAATTTAACAGTCTATTAAATACATGCACATTAGGAGCGCTCCCTATGTGGGCGGGTAAAGCATTGAAGAGACAAACACCTTCCCAAAACAATGTCTTCTGTAGAGCAGTAGTTCTCACAATTGGTACATCATAATTGTTCTTAGAACGGACATCGTAAGAATGCATATTTACTCTGTACCAAAAAAGTATTCAAATAATGGGGCAACAAATTATGTTTTATTTTATATATCAATCGAACGTTAGCCCCTTCAATGGCCCACGCAACTGAAAACCAATCCAATGACCGCAACATTACCTCTATCGGTGTATACCTATTACAGTTCAATAGTACACGCATAGCCTTGTTCTGCTGTATTTAAAGTCTACCAATACTCTCCTTATTACATGATATCAGCACAGACATACAATAGGTAAAATGGGGTAAAACTATAGTATTATATACAAGCCTCTTGGACCATGGTGATAAATGTGACGATATACGACTAAAGAACCTATTTTTTTCCTAATCTTTCTACTTAGATAACTGACACGATTACAAAATGTTTGCTAAGGATCCAACAGTACTCCTAAGTATTTAATTTCATTTACAATTTCAATATCCCAATTATTTATATTTATTTTTAACCTTAACTCATTAAATCTTTTGCAGTTTGCTTTAGACCCTATCACCATGCACCTTGTTTTCAGTTCGTTTAGTTTAAGTTTATTTTTGCATAACCATCTAAATAGTATTGCCAGTTCACTATTCAATGTTTCAACCATCTCAGGCAAATTATACCCAGACACAGATATGAGAGTATCATCTTCAAAAAGACTACTAAAACATTTATCCAATATAGTCGAAATATCGTAGATATATATCAAAAACAGCAACGGGCCCAAAACACTACCCTGAGGAACTCCCCACGCACTTTCCCTCTTTGCCGACACTTTTCCCTCAACCCTCGTCCTATAATGTCTGTCTGTTAAGTAACTCTTGATCCATTTTAAGGCTTTCGATCTTACACCATAACTTAATAATTTTTTACACAGTATATCCCGGGCAATAGTTTCGAATGCTCGTTTTAAATCTATAAATACACTAAGCACAGTTTTTCCGACCTCTATATCGCTCCTCTATGTTGTGCAGACATACTGAATAGCCGTCTCACAAGAATGTTTTGTCCTAAACTCTGATTGAGCAGAAAATAACAATTTATTGGTTTCAAAATAAGTTTTCAACTCTGTACATACTATAGTCTCAATGATTTTATCAACAACAGGTAATAAATTAATTGGTCTAAAGTCACTTGGTATGCTAGGCTTTGGTATTTTTGGAATTGGTATAATAATGCTTTTTAAGTCCTCAGGAAATGTATTCGTTTCAAAACTTGTATTAATTAAGTACAATAAAGGATAACCGATGACACAAAAAAATTTTTTCATTAACCTTATCGTAATTTCATTGTCACTCGTACTTCGGCTTTTTAAACTAAACACAACTTTTCTTAATTTGTTTAGAGTAACATGTTTAAACTCAGAAAAATCGTGAGTCTTGCATACTTTGACATCACTGCTCCAGTCCTGCTCTTCGATACTCTGTTCTACTTCATTCAAACTATCGAAGTAAAAGTTATTGAAGTTCTCCTCCGTAGGTCCGTAGTGAGCATCAAAGTCGATTCGCGAAAAATCGGCACGCCCCTTACCATTACCCAGCAAATCCTTTATTGTTCTCCAAATCTTCCTCCCGTCCCCCCTACAAGCATCGATATTATTATTAAGGTACTTTTTCTGCTTATAAATTCTCCAATCATGTTCATTCTTTGTGAAAGAAAACTTTCTACACGCTCTGTCCCTCTCAACTTCAGCATTTCTTAGCTCTTTGCGCATCCAAGGTAACTTTCTAGGTTGTACTAATTTTAAGGGAGCAGCCATATCAATAGCATCATGTAGAGTTTGAATAAAATCAACATATAATTTACTAACGTCAATGGAATTGTAGACCCAATCATTCCCCATCAACTCAGTAATCAGCCTCGAGACTGCTTGCTCATTCAGATTCTGAGCATACGTATGTTGAGGTGTTTCACATCCAATACCCTGAAGTTTAAGCTCGGTAACAAGCTCCACAGCTCCAAAATCATTGGTAATTATGTGATCAATCAGTGTTTGTGAGATACCACTATTGTGAGTTTCCCTAGTAACAATCTGTGTAAAACCTGCTCCACTGATAATGTCTTTCAACCTTCTAGACTCACTGCTTCGCTGTTCTTCAATAAATCGATATTTATATCACCCAGAAGAAAGGTTTTATTTCTTTGAAATTCATTGTCACTTAGATTGTCTTCCAAATAGTTTAAAAAGTCACCTACAGAGGCACTAGGCGATCTATAGCAGGCTGTTACCAAGAAAAACAGCTTATTTATCTGTATCTTAACTGTTACGACCCAATAACTGGTTAGAACTGCCTCGACAGAAACCAACCAATATTTTAGCTGCAACATGTGGGTCGTCATTCCCTGTATATTAATATGCAGTATATCTATATTGCTAGTGGACGCACTGAAGCAATCAAGTGGTTGCTATGCATACTTAGTTCTGTTCTTCATTCTTTCAACAGCTCGTTTATAACATTCGCAATTTTTATCAAACACTGTGTGATCATATTTAATATGTGGTATCTTCAGGACATCATGTGCAAATTTACAATTAGTACACTCCTTTGTATTTGAATTACATTCTGAGCTTTTATGATGTTTGTTCCATAAAGGACAAACATCTTGTTGACTGCACTTTGCCGCTTTATGTCCATACCCCCAACACTTGTAACATCGCAGCACTCCCAAATATTCATAGACTGGAAAACTATCCCAGTCAAAGAAAACTCTCTTACTACTCAACATGCACTTATAGATCTCTGCCGACACCTCCAGTATTATATTACACAGTTTATTTCCTTTAGGAATATATTTTCGAACTACTTCAATATTCAGATCTGTATTTTTAAGAAAACTCTGATTTTTTATGCTCTCTAAAAAGTCTTCATTAGTTGCAATATATTTATCTTGAACGCCAACCACAATTATTCTGGGGTTAATATATTTAGGTATTTCTACCTCATAATTATCGGATAATTCTTCTATTGCTGTTATTTGCAGGTTCTTCAGAGAATCGTCATCCTTACACTGAATCATAACGGATCCCTGACCTATCGTTTTTAATTTGTTTATTTCTACCGATAAATTGGACGGATTAATTTTTTCCGTGATCGCATTCCTCGTCGTAGTACTATTTTGTTGCTTATTTTTCGGTCTAATTATTAACGGAGGATTTTTTTTTCTTAGAATATCTCTCGAATTATTTAATAATGTGTCTGTATTGACCTTACACTCCTCAATATGTTGTTCCAGCCTTTTTAATCTATTACTAAGGTCAACATTCACCTCAAATACCGACAGACATCCATCACATACCCAAAACAAATTTTTACAGTCATTTATGGCCTTAGATATTGGCTCTTTGATGTTAACACAATGTAAATGATATTTATTATCACACACTTTGCACGCCACGAATTTTACTCGCCCGACAATATTGTCATTGCACCCGGTACATGCGTGTGTACCCGGCCCTGCCATGGCGACGACTGTATGTACCTCAATTTCAGTTTTTTTGGAAAGATTTTGAGGTATATTTTGTTTGGTATATTTGGTATATTGGTAAGTTGATTTTTTACAAAATCTATTATATAAATTGTATTAACAATAATGGTGTTTCTGTTTTAGTTGAAAATGATGATGTGTCTTGTGCCAGACTGTAAACATTCTAGTAAACAAAAAATTTGTAGATTTTTTGCATTTCTGAGCAACTGAGCGAGAAAAGAATTAAATCTTGTGAGGTAATATTAAATATTTCTAATCTGACACGGACGTATAAAAATGATTACGTAATTTCTAGGCGACTAGATCGGGAACCCTCAAAACATTCACTGGTTTGTAGTTGCCATGTTGCCAACAATGTTAGAAAAAATGGTCCTAAGATATTTGATTTTAATATTAAAAGGAAATTTGCGTTTGAATCTCCGTGGAAATGGTATGATATTTAAATATATATATGGTATATTGTGTAATATATATATACAAAAATGATAAACTTTCAGAAAAATTGAAAGATAATATTAGTTATATTATTTATTACAATGGGAGCCATAATTACTATTATCAAATCTAAGGAAATCTTCACATATTAAAGCAAGTGTTACTTTTGTATATGAACATTGCAAGAAGTTGCAACGGTTCTTATTGAATATGATTAATCATAGACAGAAAATCTAGAACTATTGGAAATTTGTTATGTTAAATATTACGTATAACTAAATTATTGGGCGTGTAGATATATATGAACGATCATAGAGAATCGCAGAAAGAAACGGAAATTTACTGACAAGGAGGACCCCAATCCGAATGTCATGCTATGCACGGAAGTCTGTGATACCTTAATCATAGAGGTTCATGGACGTTTTAGTTTCGATGTATACCTAACTGTTACAAATTTATTTGAAACTGAAAATTTGGTGAATATCGAGCCGTCTTTCCAAATGAAGGTATTAAAACTATGTGTAGCCTGTTTGCAAACGTAAGTTACTTAAAATTTCCGCTGCCGCTGTTACAAATGTTTATCCAAAACAATTCAACATCAACATTTAACGAATCTGTGAAATTGCTGACTGTTTTTTGTACAGTACCTATGACGACGTGTTTCTAAGAACGTGTTTCTAAGAACGTGTTTCTAAGACACTATGGACCAGGAACGGCTGTGCGCGTTAGCAAGCTATCTACTGAAAAAAACTTGTGAAGTCAATTTCAAATTTTAATGATCAATTCATCGATCACTTTGCTGCTCAAAAATTTAGGAGGATTCATTTCAATTACAAACAGATTTAATGGTCATGCTCCTAAGGTACCTATTTTAAAATTTGATGTCTGACTGTTACACTCTACATTTCTATATAGCAAAATGTGTGTATAATATTAAGAAATGTAAAATGTTTGGTTGCGATGCATTTCCCTATCCCCATTCCAAAATTTGATTATACATGGCCCACCTGCTTTTTCCCCCATGAACCGCCGCTGGATTCAGAGCAGCTATCAATAAAATAAAAATAGTCACAATGGTCGCCAACCTTCGTTTAAAGACATCCTGATAAGAAGATGAAGAATAAGAAAGGCCATGTCATAGATTGCTATTTTTGCCTCACTAATATAGTAAGTGTTAGATCAAAGTCTGAACCTTCTGTACCATATATCACCATTAGCTTTACGACCCATTAAACTTGGGGGAACGTTGGACATAACGTATTGATATTATCAGAGAAGCAACTTTGAAACTTGAAATATGGTTTTTATTCAAAGGTTCTGAGCTGAGAAAAGTATTCAAATATTTTTGAGAAATAACGATACCAAAGATTGCCTAACCATTCACCATATTTTTTTTAAACATGTTTATTTTATAAACATTTTTGTATGTTAACTCCCGAAGAATGTAGTTTCCATATCCTATCACAAACTCCGTTATAAAAGTCAAAGTTATTTTTTCAATAAAGGAAAATGGAAGCCGGGAGAAAAAACGAAATGGTATGGATAAAAGGATTTGTAAATGCTTTGGGACTTTCCAGATTGATGCCACGTCAAACTTTATTTAAAGAAAAAAATGTTCTAGTGTTCTAAATTTTCCTACAAAAAAAAAACATCTTCAAACATGTATTTTCTTTTAGCCGATATAAGGTTTCCGACAAGGATGTTCTATATTTTAAAAGAAATTATTCAGTGGCTAATATACTTCTTGATAATTTTGAGTTTGGAACTTTTGGTGATAAAGACGTTATAATAAGTTTTCTTCTATCAAAATTCGTTGATTAACCTTCTTCGTTTACATTTACAAAAATAATATATATATATATATATATATATATATATATATATATATATATATATATATATATATATATATATATATATATATATATGTAGTATTAGATTTTCTTGGACTGCGTCCAATGAGACAACAGTAGCTGAGTGTCATCACACACCCAACCGTTGGATTCCACAATCTCATGTGGAACACACAACAACCTGCGTCTCCGCCTAAATGAACATTTTTGTTGGTTGCTTGACCGGGAAATATGTGGGGCTCCTTTCCCGGTCAAGCAACCAACAAAAATGTTCATATATATATATATATATATAATATATATATATATATATATATATATATATATATATATATATATATATATATATATATATATATATATATATATATATCATCATCATCATCATCATCATCAGCCCGCATCGATCCACTGCAGGATGAAGGCCTCTTCAGCATGCTTCCAACCTTCACGGTCCTGGGCTTTCCTCTGCCACTCGGGTCCAATATACTTAACGATGTCATCAATCCATCGTGCTTTCGGTCTTCTTCGCGGACGTTTGCGATCAAGCGGTATCCACTCCAGGATTGCCTTGGTCCATCTGTCGTCCCATCGCCTCGCTATATGGCCTGCCCATCTCCATTTCAACTGTTTTACTCTTCCAATAATGTCACAGACTTTTGTTTGTTCCCTGATCCATGCGCAGGACTTTCTGTCTCGTCTTGTAATGCCAAGCATACATCTTTCCATTCCCCTCTGTGCCATCCGAAGTTTTTGAATTGATTGCGATGTGAGTGTCCAGGTTTCACTTCCGTATGTCATAACGGGTAGAACGCACTGATCGAATACTTTTCTTTTCAGGCAAAGTGGGAGTCTGCTCTTCAACACTATGTTGAGCCTACCAAATGCCTGCCAGCCACATTTAACACGCCGTTCCACCTCCCGGGCGGTATTCCCCTCCATGGAAATCCTCTGCCCAAGATATATAAAGCTGTCCACAATCTCTAAATCCCTTCCTAGAACTGAAATTCTTCTGTCCTGAGCGAAGTTATTGAACATAACCTGACTCTTTTTCAGGTTTATTTTCAAGCCAAATGGTTCGCCAGCCCTTTGCAGTTCTTGTATGCGTCTTTGCAGCTCCTCTGGATCTTGTAAAATGATAATAATATGATCTGCAAATCTAAGATGGTTTAAGTTTGCACCATTGATATTTACACCATCCTGTTCCCAATCCAGTTTACGGAATACTTCTTCAAGGCCAGCCGAGAAAAGAATAGGCGATATTGCGTCACCCTGCCGTACACCTCGTTCTATATTAATTCCCACTTCAAGATCATCAAGGCGAATTGTGGCTATAGCTCCATCATATATCGATTCTAATAGGTTTACATAGGCTCTCTCTACACCTTGGCTAAGCAGTGCATCCATTATCGCATGCTTTGAGATGGAATCAAATGCTTTTTCGTAGTCGATAAAAGCCAAACACAGTTGCATGGTGTATTCGTTGTGCCTTTCTATTCGTTGTGAAAACTTTGTTGCATGGTGCATGGTGTTTTCGTTGTGAAAACTTTGTACATCACTGATAGGAGGCTTATTGGACGGTAGTTCTTTAAATCTTCCTGTGCTCCTTTTTTATGTAAAAGGATCACTTCTGCATTTTTCCATAAGTCAGGTACTTTTTGTTCTTTGAGGCATTTTGAGTATAATTTTGACAGTGTTTTATGTAACGTCCGACCACCAGCTTTCAGCATTTCGACAGTTACACTATCCTTTCCTGGAGCCTTGCCGCTCTTCATCAACTCTATAGCACTTGTCACTTCCTCCACTAGGATATGGCAATTTTTCATCGATTCTATAGCCTTTGTCACTTCCTCCACCAGGATATCCGGCACTTGTTCTTCAGTGGGCATTGATTTTCTTGCTTGATTCTGGTCCTCATATAACTTTAAATAAAATCTTCGGACAACCTCTAACATTTCCTTCCGTTCCCTGCATTTTGTACCATCCTCACGCATTAAGGAAAACATTTGTATCCTTTTTTTTCTTAGCTTCAGCTTAGCTTTGTTAATTCCCCTGTTTTCTTTCAGATTTTTTTGCACTTGCTGCATGTTGAATAATCCGACTTTTCCGAATTTTTCCTTTTTTTCTCCGAATTTTCCGACTTCTTTGGACTGCGTCCATTGAGACAACAGTAGTCAGGAATTATGCACCCCCGATCCTTGGGTTCCACAATCTCATGTGGAGACGCAGGTTGTGTGTTCCACATGAGATTGTGGAACCCAACGGTCGGGGGTATATAACTCCTGATTACTGTTGTCTCATTCGGCGCAGTCCAAAGAAGTAAAAAAAACTCTATGTTAAGCCATCCGACGAGAAGTCGGCAAAAATATCGGTTGTTTGATTGTGGAGAGGGACTCCCTATTCTTGGTCAGAGAGCATATGTAGGTATTCTGATGAGTCTAATCTCCAACAGATGAAACATATGCTCTCCAATGTAAAGAATGAGTGGGGCTCTATCTCGGTCAAGCAACTAACCAATCTTGGACATGGAACGATCACGATTACACACCATCACACGTCACAATAATTATTCCTTAACGTTTCAACTAGAAATTATACAAATACAGTTCCACAAACACCGTATTCACCAGATATGACACTATGTGACTTTTTCCTCTTCCCTCGATTGAAGAAACCACTTCGTAGGTTCAGTTTTGAGTCTATAGAAGCCATTCAAGAGAGTTAGCTGACCGCTGTGAAGGAAATACGAGAAGTCGGGTATAAAAAATATTTAGAACACTTGAAAAACCCGTTGGAATTAAAATATTACACAGAGAGGGAATTCATTTGAAGAAGATGAAATAAATTTGGATTAGGTCGGACTAAAGTCATTTGTTTGTAAAATCAAAACAAAATATTTATTATCAAATAATAAAAATTGTATTATATCAATTTCTAGTTAATTTTATTTAAACTCGCTCCAAAAACATTTGCAACAATAACAAATATCTGATATAAAACGGAAGACATGCATCACACGTATACGCTCATGTGATCACGGGTTTTATTATGTTAATAAATATACAAAAATATATTTTTTTCAATTTTTGTTTATTCTCACTCTCGAACTTGGAAAATATTTCTTTAAAGTTTATATTTAACCAAACATTTATAACTCATAATTCTTGATATTGTTTATATTTTTGTGTGATTCCGCGAAAGAACTATATTAAAAAAACCCAGATAATTGTGAATTATACTTTGTTACCAGGGTGAATCGGTACAAAAGTCATGTTAAAATTGTAAAATTGCTGTAGTCATTCTGAAAATGCATTTAACCAGATTATTGATGAACTTGTGGGGGAGTTAGTTTGAAGCCAATTGAAAGGATTCACGTAGTCATAAATTTATTAGATTATAACGAAGCAAATCAATTATCTCCTAAGTTTCTTGCAGTAATCGTAATGAAGGGTGTTGTAAGAAGAGTTATTTTTATTACTTGATATTTCTCTTTGATCAATTTTTGAAATTGAAATTACATATATATATATATATATATATATATATATATATATATATATATATATATATATATATATATATATATATATATATAGATATATATATATATATATATATATATATATATATATATATATATATATATATATATATGTATATATATATATGTATATATATATTAGACTATTAGTCAGGGACTACATCCAATCGTTTGTGTCCCGTTTGTTGGAAACGTGCAGACGTTTCGCCAAGGTCGCACTTGGCATTCTCAATGCTTATCTGAAGACTCTTCTTCTCTGTCTGAATATATATATATATATACATATATATATATATATATATATATATATATATATATATATATATATATATATATATATATAATATAATATAAATATATATATATATATATATATATATATATATATATATATATATATATATATATATATATATATATATATATATATATATAATATAATATAAATAAATATATATATATATATATATATATATATATATATATATATATATATATATATATATAATAAATATATGTATATATATACATATATATTACAGAAATCTTTCACCCTTTCTCCACGTGGTGCCACCGATCGCCTTCGCCGAACTGTCAACCATACGACGTCACGTGTCTCTCGGGACCGGTTTCTAGCCTTTCAGCCGTCATCAGCCGAGCTCTAGACGAACGCAAGGAAAGCAGTTCGGAGAGACGATCTGGTCTGGCTTGATTGCTTTTGATTTGCTTTTGTATTTAGGGAAGGATGGCTATAGATGAAAGTTTCTTTATCAGGAATTTTTATAATAACAAATTTGTTAGAGAACAATTGTTTTTATTATTATTTTTTAGTCAAATAGAAACCCCTACATGGTCAATTTAATGCAATAAAAATCTTGCCCTAGTTGTCCAGTTCCGAATTCAATTTATTACTGTATAGGACAGTTTTAATAAACTTGTAAGTTTTACATTTTTGCATCTTTAATGAAATGAGGTATCAGAGGGGCTAAACAAGTGTAGTACAGAGAGAACTGATGATTCAGCATTACCACATTGGAAAATCATACCGGGAAATCGGAAAAAATATTAATAGGCCCTACACGACAGTGCAAAGCATTTTAACACGTAATAACAATGACCATCGGATAAAAAATAAAGTGAGGAATTCTTGAAGAAAAAATTTTAATATATACGATGAGCTTTAGATTCTACGCAAAGTTGCTAATAATCCCAAATTATCAGCTCCTAAATTAGCAAAAGGGGTAGAAATACATTTAAAGGAAAAATTTATTCCCCAAACGATTAGAAATTTATTACATTGAAACAGCTTAGTAGAATAGCACGAAAAAACCCTATTAAACAAAAGCAAACGTCTTGCATTTGTTGAAGAGCACAGAAATAAGGATTTTTTCATTTTGGAAAAACATGATATTCGTGGAGGAGAGTAAAGTTAACATTTTTGATTCTGTCGGAGTACCTAGGCTGTGGAGAAAACCTAATGAAGCACTAAAATCTAAGAATTTTTGAGCGAATGTAAAATATGGTGGCGGTTTCGTAATGGTATGGGGGTGTATGCCCGTCAAAGGCCCTGGTAACTTACATTTTATTGAAGGGGTTATGAACCAAAATGTTTATCTTGATATCTTAAGACAAAACCTGAAAGTAAGTGCTCAAAAATTGGCAATAGAAGAATCTTTTACCAAGACAAGGATCCGATGCGCAAAGCTTTGAAAATTAAGTCCTGGTTGTTATATAACTGTCCCAAAGTTATGGAAACTCCTCCACAAAGTCCCAACCTAAATTTGATTGAACATTTGTGCTACCATTTAAAGACTGCAATTAGAAGTCATCAAATTTCTAATATTGAGCCATTAAAACTGGCTGTTCTGGAAGAGTGGGCAAAATTAGCACCTGAATATTGTCAAAAATTAGTTGAATCTATGCCTCGCCGTTTAAAAGATGTAATTAATAATAAAGAATTGCCAACCAAATATTAATTTCCACTTTTTTCACTAGTTTTTTTAGTTATATGTATCATATTTATCTTTTGACTATGAAAAAATCAAAACGTTTAATTTATTCTCTACATACTAGTATATCTTTCCAAAGAAATCTCCTCGATTTGATCTCATTACTGGAGAAATACTGAATCAGCCCCTTAGAAAAGCAATAGTTAAACGTCTAGTAAATGCAGCTTTTAGGCTAAGGTATGTACCATTGATGTGGAAAGTAGCAGAGGTCATAATGATCCCCAAACTTAGTAAACTGTCACATGAACTTTCCTGTCTGTATTTTTGAATAATATTCGAAAAATTTCTATTAAAACGACTAGAACCAATCGTAGAGGAAAGTAATCTGATCCCGTCACAACAATTTGGGTTCAGGAAAAACTATATACCATTATAGATCAGATTCAAAGAATTACAAGTATAATAGAAAAATCACTAGAAGAATAGAAATATTCCTTGATGGCATATGCTTTCAATAAAGTTTGGCATAAAGGTCTGAAACATAAAATACACAATGCTACATCTCAAAAAAGCATTTTAGAATTAAGCAAGAAGGAGACTATTCTCAGCTTCAGATAATTAATGCAGGAGTACCGCAAGGAAGTGTACTAGGACTTGTCATATACCTCTTGTACACAAATGTATCCTAAACTGGAAAACTACACCAAAGCAACGTGTGCAGATGACACTGCACATGGTAATGATCACGAAGAAACAGTAGAAATATTGCAAATATCAGTCAACAAAATTGACAATTCTGCAAAAAAATGGAGGATCAAATTACATGAATCAAAGTTAGTTAACTTTACAAACAGAGCGAATCAACATATACCCATAAGCATAAAATGAAAAACGAATTTAATTTTCAAATACTGCTAAATATCTTGGTATTACACTCGATGCAAGGCTACGCTGGAAAGCACACATCAAAAGAAAAAACAAAGAACATATAATTAAATATAGAAAACTGTACTGGTTGACTGGAAGAAACTCCATTCTAACTCTTCATAATAAGCTTATGTTATATAAGCAGATACTTAAACCGGTATGGAGCTATGGAATTCAATTGTTGGAACCGGTACGGAGCTATGGTACATACGAAACAGTAACCTCCATCAGGACCTGGATATAGATAGTGTTGAACAAACCAGATCCAAGATTGCTAGGAGTCATGAACAACGACTTCTCCAACACGTCAACGTCGTGGCAATCCACAAGAAGACTCAAGAGAATCAAGCTCTTTGAGTTAGTTCAGTGATGTGACAAAGCAGACCATTGTGCGTCTTAATGTATACGTTAGTTTTAGTGTACCTAGTTTATTAGAAATCTAATGATAGTAATGAGTAAGACCTTAGTTCTAAAGTATCTAAGTAAATGCCCTAAAAAGTTAAAGCTCTAAGTGAATGCCCTAAAAGTCATAATAAAATTAATATATATTTTTTCTACCAGTGCAATTATCTAGTTAAAATGAAATTAAATGAATAAAAAAAAGACAGTTCTTCTAAATTTGTTTTTATTTCAACCTCTCATATATTAAAATCATATAACGAACTATTTGAAAAAGTAAGCCATTAACATAAAACATTTAGTTTTAGTAATGTACAAAAAGTCATTTATCTTATTACTCTTATAACACAACCACGTACAAGTTTATAAAATTACACCTGATTGGCGCCTAAAGCTCTGACCAGAAATTTAGAGAAAAAGCTTGTACTTTTCTCCAATAGTCTTTCCTGTTCAGTTGGTTTTCGCTCCGCAGGCAAAGCTAAAATTGTTACGCAAAACTCATTTACCGGAAGCGTAGCTGTTTCTCGTTTACTCCTGCTGGTCACGTCTATCAATGTTTCATAAGGATTTTCAGTCGATGTTTGTGTTGATTCTGTAGTGTTTAGGACTGTGCCATTTGTAGCAATCGAGGTTGTATTCACCGCATTATTCACTATTGTAGTGTTGTTCACTATCATCGTATTGTTAACTATCGTGGTGTTATTTACGATGATGGTGTTGTTAACGTAGGTGATCTTACCCATAACCTTAGCACTCGATATACAGGGAATGGTTAAAGTTTGATTCACACCACCGGAACAATCTCCTGTACCATTGATGCAAGGCACTACCGTCTTCACACAATTTCCTTGTTTCTGATCGGAACACGGCACTGTGCTTGTTGCACTAGCGACACAAAGAATGGCTCCATTATTAGTACACAAAGATGTAGTGCCGGAAGGACAAATGGAACCACTATCACCAATACATCCAACTATAGCATTAGGTTGAATGGTGCTCTGAGTAGGAACAGAATCCTTATTATGATAGTAATGATGTACTTCATAATGGTCGTATCTATAACAAAGAAGAACATACAAAATTTTATTTAAACTTCAAAAAAAAGTAATAATTTACCTTGGTGTGTATGAGGATGCTGAAGAGAAATGGTATGTAGGGGTGGTGACTTTAGCCAAAGAATATCCCAGGAAGAAACCGAGAGTACCACTGCCAACATCGTTGTGAGAATAATGATATGTTGGGTAAGATGGATAGCCAACACCACCGAACCCTCCTCCAAAACCTCCTCCTCCATAATGGTGATTCGTATTGTAATTGTTTATGTTAACATTGGTAATACCACCGGGAGCGGCACCATAGTGAGGTTGTTGATACCCATAACCTGAAAAATATCAATCAAGACATAAACTCACAGAGTGTTTTTAGTCATGTTTCTTCATTCTAAGACCTGTTGTTTTTGAAAGAAACGGAAGAATTTGAATATAAATATATATAAATATATATATGTATATATATATATATATATATATATATATATATATATATATATATATATATATATATATATATATATATATCCTCGTAGTGAACTCAGCATCTCAGCTTAAGCTGGTCTATATTACAATGCCAAAATGAGAAAGCAATTCAACACCTCTCACTTAGCATGACATTTTAAGAACAATGTGGCATGTCTGCAAGAGTACTGCACGTTGTCCTACTATGGCAATCGATTTTGAGATACCAAGGTTCTTCAAATTTTTTGAAAAGTTCTTACTTATTAGGCCTTTGGCGGATATAACGAAAGGCACTATCTCTACTTTATGCAGTTTCCACTGGCTTTTCAAATCGTACGCAAGGTTTTCATACTTAGTGGTTTTCTCCAACTCGGTTTTCCTGATATTATGAGAGAGTGGCACTTCGATGTCAATTATAAAAGCCCTTTTCTCCTTTTTACTAATTAGAACAATATCTAGTCTATTATAATCGAACGTTCGATCTATTGTGATTGGTCTGTCCCAGTATAGGATTGAATCAGATGATACCAATACGGGATAAGGTGAGTACTTATAATATGGAGCAGGTGCGTTATCTAATAGCGAATACTTTAATGCAATTTGCTGATGTATAATTTTCGCCAACTGATTATGTCTTCCTAAATAAGCATTAGAGGCTAGAACTGCAGTCCCACCGATAAGGTGTTCAATCGTTTTCCCCACTATACCGCACTTCCTACATCGGTCGACAACATCCATGGGTAGTATATGCTTTTCATAGTTCCGTGTTCTTACTACCTTATCTTGAATAGATGTCGCAAAACCTTCTGTTTCTGGGTACAACAGCCTATCGGTCAGCCATTTTAGAGGCAATGGTCCATCAATAGTATCATCCTCGAGTGACTTTGGATACCGTCCATGCAGTGTCTATTGTTTCCATTCACGGACACAATCCGTAAGTGTTGTTCTACCATCAACACGATTCAATTGATCTAGGTTCAGCGGGGTGAAACCCCGGTCCTCCTTAGCAACCAACTTCATTAGCGTGCTGCTTGAATTAATGAAGCGTTCTCTCATCTTACTCTCCTGGTTCCGACAAAGATTCTTAATGTTCACGAGTCCTCTGCCTCTCAACTTTCTTGGAATGTACAGTCACTTTATAGATGAATTTGGATGAAGACATCGGAATTTTGTCAATGTTCGACGTGTTAATCTATCCAGTCCATCAAGGTCTGTTTCTGACCATTTAACAATACCAAAGAAATAGATCAGAGTTGGCACTGCCCATCCATTGATCGCTTTAATCAGGTTTCCACTGTTCAGTTTGGTATTTAAAAGTTTTATAAGCCTCTTTTCGTACATAGTAGAAAAGTCTTTCTTTAACTGGCTATGGTTAAATTTCTCGTTTTGAGATACAGTGTGTTGAATGTTGATTATTGACTATTTCTTTCTGAACGCTAATGGTAGAGCATTTATCAAGTCCGAATGACATCTTGATATCCCAACTAAATTCTTCGACCATTTTTATTAGGGAGTTAGTTTTTCTCTAGTTTATCCATAGAGTTTAAGGTCATCCATATATAGTAGATGCGAGAGCTGTCGTGGATTCCTCATGTTTAGTTTATATCCTATATTACTGTTGCTCAGTAATATAGGCATAGGGTTTAGAGCTAGACAAAACCAAACTGGAGAAACAAACAAAAAAAAATTCTGAAAAATTCCTCTCTCGATATTCGCAGTTGTAATGCATTGTTGATCGCTAAAGAGATTTGTTTTATATTTCCCCATCAGACACCTTATAAATCTTCAGGACTTCTAGTAACCAATCGTGTGGAACACTATCAAAGGTTTTCCTGTAGTCTATATAGCAGATGTTTAGGTTGCGTTTTCTTTTCCGCGCTTGTTCGAGAACTACAGCATCGATCGTTAGCTGTTCCTTGCATCCCATACTTACTCTTATACATCCTTTCTGCTCTTCTTCAAAAATATTGTTTTCATCACAATGTTTGTAAATTTTTTCATTGATTAGGGCATATATATATATATATATATATATATATATATATATATATATATATATATATATATATATATATATATATATATATATATATATATATATATATTATTACTATTATTTACGTATGGGCCCTGCTGGAGCACACGAAGTACAGTTAGAGGCGCTTGTTGTTGTTAGCCTTCCTTTGCACCCATACTGATTTCATTCTTTCGTTATGAGCTATTTTCCTTTCATCATACCAAGTTGTTCCAGTCTTCCTACATTTTTCTCTCTGGCCAACCTCTCAAAAGTTAACCTTGTGTCTGAAACAGCCTCTATGCTGAATTTCACTTTGTGTAATATTTGCTGATCCTCTTTAATTGCAGCAATCCATTTAATTGTTTCTATTTTAGCTCTACTCCTATTTTCATAAAATTCGACTATTTGTCTAGTTAGCTTACTCGGATTCATCCGTTTTATGTGTCCGTAAAACTTAAGTATTCTTTTTCTCATATCGCTATGTATATCTGTGAATTTTTTGATTTCTTGGTTTTCTCGAAGTTGGTATATTGTGCTATTTATTTGTTTGGGGCCTAAGATTTTTCTTATGATTTTTCTTTCCTTCTTTTCAATGTCCTCGATGTCTTTCTTTGTATTCAAAATGAGCGTTTCTGCCCCATATAAACATTCTGGCTTAATAACTGTGTTGTAATGTCTCAGTTTTGTGTTTTTAGATATATATATATATATATATATATATATATATATATATATATATATATATATATATATATATATATATATATATAACGATTGTTTACGGGTGTCCTCTGGTGGATGATTTCGCTGACGTTTCATTGGAATCTCATTTATATTTTTCAAAGTATTTACTCGACGATGTTTTGGCGACTAATGCTTAAAAAACTAAAAAATGAATGAGATTCCATCGAAACGTCAGCAAAACCGTCCAGCAGTGGATATTCAGCTAACATGGGATACCCGAGAAACTATGGTAGAAACTATACCGAGAAAGAAAGATGCCCTAACGCTTTAGGTCGAAGGTATTCAATAGTGATGACCTATGGAGCTCAGACCTAGACCCCCTCTAAAAGAGACGCAAATTGATAAAGACCCAATGAGCTATGGTGCCCCAAATGTTACATGTAACTCTCAAAGACAAAAAACGAAAAACACGTGGATACGGCATATAACAAGACTAACAGAGGTAAGAGAAAGTACACCTCAATTTAAATGACAATTTGCAGGTTCTAACGCGGAGGAACATATAAGTCATAAGCTTCATGCTTGGAAAAAATAATTTAATAGGAGAGGATATGGGCCTCCACATCCATACATATCAATTGTATTAAAGAAGGGAAATTAATATTTATGATTAGAGTAGTAGTTAACATAAACATAGCCAAATAAAATCTAAAAAATCAAAGGATTTGTTTACACGAACTATGGGCAAAATTACACTTCTTAATAAATGTAATGTGGCATTTTGGATCCCTTGCGATGAATGTGAGTGTTGTTATATTGGGCAGACGGCACAAAGTTTGGGACAACGAATTATCCAACATAAGAGTGGAATACCCATTGGAAAAACATCTTGTGTATTGGCCAGTTATTGCCATCAGACTGGTCATAATTTTGTTATAGCTTAATCAGGGTTCTAGCGAACCTCACTAAACGGTTATTTCTGGAGATATTTCACATCAACAGAAATAAAAATATTGTTAATTCCAGGTCTGATATAGACGGGCTGAGTGTCATCTATTGTAACATTTTGGAACAACAACAGGTAAAATGGAAAGAAAACAATATTTTTAATTCTTAGTATCTTGATATTTCGACTATGAATATAAACGAAATTGATAACACTGTATATTCCACAAAAACTATTTTAGACTGTTTTTTAACTTAGTTCTCTTCAAAGATTGTCGTCTAAATGTTGTCGCCAATGGCACAGGGTTTTTTTCGAAACCATCGGTAAAAAAAAACGAAGTAGATCTTTTCGATTCTCTAGCAGCAATATAATAAAGGTCATGAATCCACATCAAGCAATGTTCTTAATTTGTTATTTGTCAAAAAATTCACCAGAGTGTCCATTTCATCAGGTTTGAACAGTGGAACATAAAAACAGTATTCTAAAAGAATTAGCCAAAACGGTCTATTCATTTACCTTTTATTTTCCAAAGATAGAGAGTATAGAAAAGAGAGAGTATATCAAAATATTGATAGTAGTAATAAAAAAAATTAAAGATTTTTTAGGGTAAGTAATAACCACTACTAACCACCTGGATGGTATTGTTGTTGTTGATGTCCATATCCACCATATCCAGGATGTTGCCCATATCCTGCTGGGTTGTATCCGGGATTATAGGCTGGCGGGGGTCCATATCCTGCGGGATTGTGAGCCGGATTGTACGCAGGAGGGGGAATTCCTGGATTATGGGGAGTATATGGTGGAGGCTGAACTAAATGCATAGAAATTATAAATATAAGAGGGTATAATATATATGAGGATAGTCTGAAAAGTTTTAGGAATGCCGCTACCGATAACATTGAAGAAAGCAAATACAAAAAAAATAAAACAACATAATATTATATTATATTATTTATATTGTATGTTTATATATGTATAAGTCGTCCGGAACGTCAACTAAGCTTTAAACAACCACATTTAAATCCAACTGCCCAAAATTTTACGGTGAAAAATTATGGTGCAGAGTCTCCGTAAACAGCATTTATCTCGGGTTAATTTGCGTGGACGTACTGCGTTTCAAATGCAAGATTTAAATGACGGTCCAATATTCGATATTTTCCATCTTTACAGAACCATTACCAATGACTGACATAAATGCAATGCAATGACTGTTAAACAACTGACCATCTGATACAGCTGAAATTTTCAAGGTTATATTTCAACACAATTATATATCAATAGGCAATTACATTACCCTAATATTTTTGACGGGCAACGTCCTCTTCATGTTGTGACTGGAAACTTTTCAAAATACCCTTGTATATATATATATATATATATATATATATATATATATATATATATATATATATATATATATATATATATATATATATATATTTCTTCCAGGTGTCAATATTTTCATTTAAGGAACGCTTTTTCTTTGAGGAGTTCTGCATTTTCTCTTCTAGCTTTTTCTGTATTCCTTTGTTTATTTATAGCTTTCTTGAAAATGGATATGGAGAAAACACCATCAAGAAAGCTATAAATAAACAAAGGAATACAGAAAAGGCTAGAAGAGAAAATGCAGAACTCGTCAAAGAAAAAGCCTTCCTGCCATACATCAAAGCAGTCACCGATAGAGTTGCAAAACACGATATTCAAACCCTTTTTAAAACACAGAAAACGATATCAAATTTCCTGAAGAACCCTATGGGCAAATTAACACTGGAAAACCAGGGCGTGTACAGCATACCATGCGCGGACTGTAAACAACAATATATAGGACAATTGAGATTAAATCATCTCCTGATGATGCTAATATGATTAGCGAAACGTACGTCGAGAAGTTCAAAAAAAAAAGATTTGGTGTTTAGTGGTACATCTCTTCAAGTTTAATACATAGGACAGGCAAACAGACGAATTTCATTGCGAGTATAAGAACATCAAAACAGCGTGAAAAACAAACAAACGATATCATCGTTATTCCAACACCGCCAAGAAACAGGCCATAGAATTGACTTCGCGAACACCAAACCAATAGTATCTGTAAATCACTACAGAACACGCATACTTAGAGAAACACTTCAAATAGAAAAGAACGGAAAATTAAACAGACGAAATGATGCCCTTCATATACCAGCAGTATGGAAAACATTTCTCAAAAATACGGGAAATGATGCAAAATAAACACCAAACAACTCCGAAGATCCCAATACCAACCAACTGACGGAGGGACGGAACAAACAAAACAAACCGACCAACCAGAATCCGACACGATACACTCTATGGACCCTTGTGAACCAAACTGCGACACTCGGCGATCTAACACTCAGTTCGAGGCTGTCTACCAAGAGAGCAAAGACTTGAAAATGCCAAATAAAATTTTGGCAAAACGTCGTCAATAATGTGAACATTCCTTAAACGAACGGATTAACACCCGGAAGAAAAATTGTAACATTTATTCCATTCATGAAAACTGGCATATTTTTAAAAAATTGGAATAATTTAAAAACGATTGAAGACATAGGGTCAAAATTGAAGTAGTTGAGTTTTCAAAGGTGACAAATCCGAATTTGGTAGTAGGTTGAGCCTAGTTTCTAGACAGGACCTACTTTGTAAGGAATTAACTCGCTCATATTTTTTTACCCTATAAAGCTGGGAATATTTTGACTTCAAAATAGAGATGAGTCATAATTTTCACGTAAAAAAAAGGTACCCTTGGTCAATATCGATATCTCACGCCGTTGGCGAGATATTTCCTTGAGTTACCGAAGGCTAAATCGTGCTTTTAAAAGTACATTTATTTCATTCATTTATTTTTGATTTTGTTAAAAATTTTTACTCGTGCATAAAATGCTATTTACGGCCTTCGTTAGTAATATACTATTATTTTGCTCTCTATTGAAGAACGAATCAACCGATTTCAGTTTTGTAAACGCAGTTTAATTAAGATATTCAAGACCTTTAAAACGATATATTACAAGATAGGGGTTGCCATTTAAAATTTTTAGGTAAAGGGTGGAGTGGAGGTAAGGGGATGAAACTTAAAATATAGCGAACATTGGTTTTGAACTTCTCCCTTGATATCTAAATTAACGTGTTTTTTGTCTAGAGCTAATGTTCATTGATAAAAGAAATAATGAGGGTGGATAATTTTACAATGAAAGAAGCTCGCTGGACAAAGACTGGTGCTAGACTTTGATTATTTATCAGGAGAGAGATGGACAACAGTCTATCTACAATAATAATACCTGGATAAGCTGCCCCAGGTGGAATATTTCCAACTGGTTTTACATTGGTGGGAGGTCCAATTGAAGCACTAGGTTTGAAACCATACGGTGGTGGCTGGGCACCACCAGTAGCTAAATTGGATGATCCTAAAGGTTTCAAATTAGTAGCATGAGCCACCGGAGCACTTGGTTTACTACCTGCTCCTACAAAACCAACAGTAAATGCATCGTATAATGATATCATTAAGAAACCTACCTTGAGTTACCGAAGGTTTGAATCCATATGATGGTGCACTTCCATGGTTTCCACTAGCACCAGAATTAAAGCCATAATTGGGAGCACTATTTACTGGATTACTATGTACCGGTGGTCTAACTGGATGAGAATTATATATATATATATATATATATATATATATATATATATATATATATATATATATATATATATATATATATATATATATATATATGTATATATATATATATATATATATATATATATATATATATATATATATATATATATATATATATATATATATATATATATATATATATATATATATATATATATATATATATATATGTATTATTATTATTACTAGGTGCGTATAGACCCGAATGGAACACGCAAAACATTCTGACTCATTTTTGAGTGTTCCTTCTGATCTTTCACACCTCTGTCATTTTTTCTCCGTAAATTATCTTTCTCTGCTCCTTCCACCTTCTCTTGGGACGTTCTTGATAGCTTTGTATTTCAGTATTGCTTTTGAGTTAAAGATTTCTTCAGTGCATGAGTGATCAGGGCGCAAGCCTGCCTGGAACTCGCCAATTTTGTGTTCTAGTTGTTCTTGTATTCTCTGGAGAAAGCATGCTGAGAGGATTTTGTAAGTGACTTGTAGTATGGAGAATCCTCTGTAGTTGTTCACATCTGTTCTCTCTCCTTTCTTGTGCAGCGGGTGGATAAGAGCGCATTTCCATTCATCTGGTAATTTTTCTGTTTGCCAGATGTTCGTGATAATTTGCGTGAGTTCCTGCAGTGAGTTTAGTCCGAGGTTTTTCATTACTTCCGCGGTGATACCATCTTCACCAGATGGATCTTTTGTGCCTGTGGATCTTGTCCTGTATTGGTGGTGGTGATTCTGAGTGGGTATAGACATAATTTTCCTTGGGAAATCTTGTGTCGTTTTCAGGGCTATTGAGGAGATCACATAAATATTGTGCCAGCTACTGACAATTCTCCTGATTGGTTAGCGCTAATCTTCGATTCCGCTTTTTGAAGCAAATATTCTGTGGTGTGTATTCACGGATTTCTCTTGCGAAAGTTCCATAAAAATATCTCGTGTTATAATAGCGGCAATTCTCCTCTATAGAGTCTAGTTGTTCCTTCATGTACTTCCTCTTAGTTTGCCTGATAACTTTAGCGATCTTTTTTCTAGTCTCGTCAAAAAGCTGTTGACTTTCTGGGAATTTTTTTGTGTTGAACTCATGAAAATGCTCGTTTGCGTCGCTGCAATGCATTTTCGCATTCCGAGTCCCACCAGGGGTGTTTTGTGTTCTTTTTCAATGGGATCATCTGCTGTGCATTTGAAGTATTTTTTGTGGAATGTTTCCCATGTATCTGCCTGTTCCTTTTCCCATTCCTCTATTATGCTGTTGGATTCCTTGATCTACCCCGTTGTGCGGGCATGATCATGGGGCCATTGATCATGGATCATGGTCTAACTAGATGATAATTATTGAAGAGGCTAACTGAACTCACTTCTTCTGACCTTCACTCGAAGCGGACTACACTTGAAAATGCCAAATGAGATTTTGGCGAAACATCGTGATTCTTCACAGAATGAACGGTTCGACACCCGGAATAACTTAGAAACATTATCTACCATCCGTAAAAATATTATATATATATATATATATATATATATATATATATATATATATATATATATATATATATATATACATATATATATATATATATATATATATATATATATATATATATATATATATATATATATATATATATATATATATATATATATATATATATATATATATATATATATATATATATATATATATATATATATATATATGGCGCTTCACTCCAAGTGAACAGCACTTGAAAATGTCAAATGAGAAAGCTTCAAATATGCAGAGCTTTCATTTCTGAAGTAGCCACCCTCATTATTTCTTTTTACAATCAAAAGTAGCTCTAGACAAAAAATAGGTCAGTTTAGATATCGAGAAGGAAGTTCAAAACCAATATACATTATATTTTGTTTTACCTCCTTACCTCCAGTCACCTCTACCTAAAAATTTTATTTCGACCCCTACCCTAAGGAAATTTTTTTCCTTAAAAAAATAAAAAGTTAGTGGCGTCAATTGCAGTGACAATGACAAAATTTAACGATAACTTTTCAACAGAAAATTGAAATTATTTTTATTTATCGTGCTCAATTTATGGTGTTCAAGGCCAGCTGGCTCTACAAAGACTGGTGCTAGACTTTGCTTATATATATAACGAGACAGATAGACAACAGTCCATCTACAACAATATTACCAGGATAAGCTGCCCCAGGTGGAATATTTCCAACTGGTTTTACATTGGTGGGAGGTCCAACTGGAGCACTAGGTTTGAAACCATACGGTGGTGGTTGGGCACTACCAGTAGCTGAATTGGATGATCCTAAAGGTTTCGAATTAGTAGCATGATCCACTGGAGCACTTGGTTTACTACCTGCTCCTAGAAAACCAACAGTAAATTCATCATATAATAATATCATTAAGAAACCTACCTTGAGTTACCGAAGGCTTGAATCCATATGATGGTGCACTTCCATGGTTTCCACTAGCACCAGAATTAAAGCCATAATTGGGAGCACTATGTACTGGATTATTATGTACCGGTGGTCCAACGGGATGAGAATTACTTCCCGAGGTTCTAGAATTTACATCGAAACCAATAGGTCTGGACCCAGATGATGATGGATTACTGTTATAAGAGGGACTATGAGATGGACCGTAGGATAAAGAAACAGGATTAGGATGAGACGATGGGGAACGAGAAGAATATGATGGTGATGGATGTGATGGCGGTCTGGAATAAGATGATGGGCGCGAATAGGAAGAAGGGCGGGAATAGGAAGATGGTCGACTACTCCAACTCCTTCCACTAGAAACTGTAAATGAAAGATTAAATTGAAAAATAGAAATTAGGGCTTAGTAAAAAATGGAAAATTCTTAAAAAAAAAAATTTTCATGCAAGATTTTTTCTCAAAATAGAAAACCTGGAAAAACAATGTCTCCTTCGCTGGTTGTATTTCTTATAACCCTTTCTTTTTCTGCTAATCAAATTTATTTCTTGTTAATGTTTTCATAGTTTTGATCATAGTTTAATAGTTATATATATATATATATATATATATATATATATATATATATATATATATATATATATATATATATATATATATATAAGTAACCGTAATGTTATAATTACTTTCCTCAGCTAATTACGAGCGGGCTGTTGGTGTAGGTCGTTGTAGTGCAATGTATCAGGAGTGGAGAAATGCTCAGTGAGCTCATGGGCGACCGACAGATTCCACCATCCGTTGCGCAACTGATTATGATAAAGTTTTTAATCAAGGAAGACGTTAAACCATCCGAAATATTAACTCGGTAGAAGGTTCAGTTTGGGAACGATACCCTGTCTAAGATCCATGTGTTTGTTTGGGCCAAGAAGTTCAAGAATGAACGAGAAAGTGTCGTAAATGTAAGTCATAATCGACGTCCTGGGTCAAGTGTCACTGCTGACAACAATCGTTCAGTTTGCGACATTATCGGAGGGTACCGGCGGCTCACTATTCATAAAATCGCTTTAAAGCGATAAAGATTATTAGCGTTTGAAGTGCTCAATCAATCATCAGAAATTATCTTGGCTTCAACTGTGCCCGATGGGTTTCGAAGTTGTAGACCGAAGATTAAAAACATCCGATTGCAAATCAGTAAGAAACTTCCGAATCGATTTCGGCGAGAAGGCAAGACTTTTTTGAAGCATAATGTGACATGTGATAAAACATGAATGCATTATTACACTCCAGAATCAAAAATGGCGAGTAAGCAAAGGCGAAGGAAAGACGAAATCTGCCCAGTAAAGTCCAAAACCCGTCTCTCAGCCGGTAAGGTTCTCGCGACCATTTTTTATTTTCGACTGGAAGGAAGTTTTGCTGATTCATTTTCTACATGATCGACATATGGTTAATGCTGCCTACTATTGCCAGCTGTTGGAAGCGATAAAATCCCCTTATAGGAGCAAAAGGCGAAGTGTCCCCATCGTAGACAACCTCCTTCTCCATGACAACGACAGGCCACAAACACCCATTTTAACGAAGGACAAATTGGAGAATTTGTATTGGGAAACCTTTAAACATCCTCCAAACAGCCCAGATATGTCACGCTGTGATTATTTTTTATTTGCGCCCTAGAAAGATGCACTTAGAGTTGCTTGACCGGGAAGGAGCCCACCTATCCCTTCAACTGGATGACATATGTTTCGTCTCTCGAGGTTCAGACTCTTCAGGGTGCCCACATATACCATACCATCAAGTTCATTTAGGCGGAGACGCAGGTTGTTGTGTGTTGCACATGAGATTGTGGAACTCAACGGATGGGTGTCTGATGACACTCAGCTACTGCTGTCTCATTGGACGGAGTCCAAGAAAATCTACCACTACATATATACGCGATCCGATGGGAGGTCGGCGAAAACATGGGTTGTTGGCTGTGGATAGGGACTCCCTATTCTTGATGGTATGGACGTTATACCGGAACTCGACGTTATTTCCGGACAATCTATACATATATATATATATATATATATATATATATATATATATATATATATATATATATATATATATATATATATATATATATATATATATGTATAGGTTGTCCGGAAATAACGTCGACATATTTTAGGAAGTGACTTTAGTGATTAAAACATAAAAAAAGTTACTATAAACATATCCCAAAAATTGAATCATAAAGGCTCTAGATCCCCTTAAAGGGGGTTCTCTGAAGATGTTTTTTTCGTAATATTTTCAAAGTGGTTTGTGTTGAAGTCGTGAAATTCGGTATACTACAATAAATTGAAATGGAAAAACGTTTTTTTTGTGTTAATAAATGAATATTTTGGTCAGGAGCGTCACATATAGAGGCGTCTTCTTGGTAAATGCTGCCATAACTTTTTTGTTTGTAATATTTTTTTATTTTTTAAATCAAATTATTCAATCGCAAAGATTTGTAGGTAAAAGAGATTCTCTTATTTCACCTCGTTAGGATAGACCCTTTTCCAGAAAACTGACTTTTTCTAAATCGATGCACGATTACATAGATATCGAAATGTATCCCAATAATTAAATAAGCGGCTATCTGTGTTAATCTTTGTCTTTGGCGTTTCGTAAAACTGGACCATTTATGTAATAAAGTCTAGACTTTTTATTTTTAAACTCCAAAATGGCCCATTATTCCTTCGAAAAATTGGCGAGTATGCATTTTATGTACGGAAAGGCGAATGGGAACGCGTGTGAAGCTGGAAAATTGTACGCAGAGGCTTTTCCCGAAAGAGTACTTCCTTGTTCAGAAACATTTACAAACCTGCATAGAAGATTATGCGAAAAGGCATGCCTTCATGCCTTCCAAACATGAGTGTAAAAAAGCCGGAGCGCCAGAACTGTAGAAAATAAGAACGACTTTTAGAAAATGTAACAGAAATCCCAGGAATAAGTGTTATATGAATTGTTGTTCAAGAAAGTATTCCTAAAAGTACCGTGTGGAAAATTGTTAGAGAGCAAGCGATCTATCCATATCATTTGCAGAAAGTTCAAGCCTTATAGCCTGATAACCTGCCACAAAGAATCCAGTTTTGCCAATGGTTAAGGAAGCAATTGCGTTTAAATGAAAATTTTGTACAGGACGTTTTCTTTACAGACGAAGATATAGTCACAGGTAATGGAATTTTTATTTCTCACAATACTCATGTGTGGACGGAAGAAAATCCAAATGAATTTGTCGAATGGGGGCCTCAGGCCAAGTTTTATATCAATATCTGTGCAGGGATACTGGGAGATTTTGATTGGACCGTTTGTGCTTCCCAACCTTTTACATGGACAACAGTATTTAAAATTGAAATGGAAAACCATTCGCTGGACCTAATGGAAGATGTACCATATAAGTTCAAATATGAAATGTTTTTTATGCACTATTGGGCTCCGCCTCATTTCTATGGAAATGTAAGAGCGCATTTAGATCGGTTATATCCAGGACGATGAATAGGACGTGGTGGACCAGTGCAATAGCCCTCAATTTTCACAGACTTTCCCAGAGAAATCTTCTCGATTAATTTCTGTGGGGATACTTGAAGACTGTTGTAAATAAGTACTAAATCCTTAATAGGAATTAGTGTTGTTATTACTGGCCACTAAATAAATATTTTCGTACAAGGATGCCTACTTAATTATTAAGATGCATTTCGATATCCATGTAATCGGGCATCGTTTTAGAAAAAATCAGTTTGCTGGAAAACGGTCTATCCTAACGAAGTAAAATTAGAATACTTTTCTTAAAAAGTTATGGCAGCATTTACCAAGGAGACGACCCTGTATGTGACCCCCCCCCCAAAGTAGGGGGGGGGGTCCTTTAAGAAACAATTTTTGGGATATGTTTATAGGAACTTTTTTGTATGTTTTAAACCCGAAAAACACCTCCCAAAACATTTCGAAGTTATTTCCGGACACCCTGTATATACATGGTCAGATGGTCACGTTATTTCCTTTCTCCGTATTATAAATATTTTTTGTTGACTCAAGTATTATCTTGTTGATACCAAAAATAGAAAATAAATCTATATCAGTGGAGCATGAGATCATCTTCAATTTTATTTAGAAAAACCTCTAGCTAATATGGATATTTTAGTCAAAAACAAACTGTTTTTGATTAAAAAAAGTATAAAGTTAATCAAAAAAAAACTGTTTTTGATTAACTTTATACTTTGGACTTATCTAAAAATCTTTGCGATTCAATGATTGAATTTAAAAAATTAAAAAATATTACAAACAAAAAAGTTATGGCAGCATTTACCAAGGAGACGACCCTGTATGTGACCCCCCCCCAAAGTAGGGGGGGGTCCTTTAAGAAACAATTTTTGGGATATGTTTATAGGAACTTTTTTGTATGTTTTAAACCCGAAAAACACCTCCCAAAACATTTCGAAGTTATTTCCGGACACCCTGTATATACATGGTCAGATGGTCACGTTATTTCCTTTCTCCGTATTATAAATATTTTTTGTTGACTCAAGTATTATCTTGTTGATACCAAAAATAGAAAATAAATCTATATCAGTGGAGCATGAGATCATCTTCAGTTTTATTTAGAAAAACCTCTAACTAATATGGATATGTTAGTCAAAAACAAACTGTTTTTGATTAACTTTATACTTTGGACTTTCTTGTCATTTTCACTTTATTATATTTATATTTAATGCACCCAATAAGAGTGTCACAGGTTTGGAAGGGCTGATTCAGGTCATAGATATTCTGTTAACATATCGTTACGATTTCTATCATAGTCTTCAAAAAAGTATGATCCCCAAACCAAACCGAACTAAACAGTAATTTTCTGAGACTGAATGGGTAACTCCTAAACTACTTGAGGATTTTCATCGGCTCAAGTCCTATAGCCATGTTTATTCACAAACCCATTAAGGCAAAAGTGCGCTTCCTCGGAAAAAAATATTTTTCCCCAAAGTGGGGGTCGCCTTTCAACTGCCAGATCCAAATCGTGTGTTATATATCTTTCCATGCTGAATCGACACAATGTACTGAACACGGCAATGTATGAGTGATTTTCACATTTAAAACAGTTTTGCCGCTATTTAGCCAGAACTAATGTTCTGGCACTCTATATCTCTTTATAGAAAAGCAACAGGAGATGATCGATAATCAAAATAGTCAATATTTTCATCATATTATAATGTAATATCACAAAGCAATTCTAAATAACTGAAAGACATTGTTATCAATGCATTACTGAACAAAATTCTAGAAAATTTGCAGTATAGTGCTTTTTTATCAATAAATGCCAATAATCACGTGATACCTCTGGCAGATACAAATAACAAGCTTACCATCTAATCCTAGTGGTTTTAGACATATATTATGATTTTGTTAATATAGGATTTATACTTAATAAATATAAAATATATTATTAAATGACCAAAGCACTAGGCTAATTGTTCATGTGTAAAATCAAGGTTATGATATCGGAATGAATATTTATTTGGTTTTTCCCATATTATAGGTTTTTTATTTTTAAGGACGCACTAAACAAATAATTTTAAGGCACCACTTACTAAAAATACTGTAACAAATATAATTAATACTTACCCTTCCTACATTCTGCAACACTAAAAACAACAACAAACAACAACAACCACTTAAAACAATGTTTTGTGATATTCCTGAACCCCATGGAACTATTATACGGTTCTTAGTGCCTACAAGCACACTAACAACGCAAAACTATACCGATAAGAACTTTAAAATTTATCAGCTAACCAAGAAAACAAACGGCAAAAGGTCAAGCTATAATGATGTTTTCAGTTCTGAACAATCAATGAGACTGGTCAACGCTAATTACAGAGAAAACGAAAATATTAAAAAATAGGGTTACAATAAATAATCAATAGTCACGTTAAACGGTAAAATCAAAAACTATTTTTACGATATATTTACAATATCTTTCTCTAAATAGTGCATTAATAAAGTCGTACTAGAATAATCTGTTTGAAATGTAACTATATACCTTTATCACCAATGTTACCTCTGTCAACGTTTACCGTAACTTGTCTAGTTTAGAATGTCCTTAAGAGTGAAGAATAGAATGATATGGTATTTTTACCTGAGATTTATGATGTCAGACAAAGAGAAATTCCATTATTTTTACCTATATTGAATCGAAAAGATACACTGCAAATCAAAAGTTTTGCACCATTACGTTAAATCAACGAAACTTTTTACAAAAAAAAATATAACTATAAATAAGGTAAATAGCAAAGATTAATATAAAAAAAAAATCCACAATATTTCAAATTGTATGTATAACAATTGTTTCGACACACAGTGTCTTTTTCAAGTACAAACTATACTAAACTAACAGTGAGAAAAGTACTGTGAGGAAACAATTGTTCTACATCCAATTTTAAATATAGTAGAATTTCTTTAGATATTAATCTTTGCTTATTTATTTAAAATGAATTTCCATCAAGTATCGGCTACCTCAATTAAATTTATAAATAATGTGTTATGTAATGATAAAAAGATCAAAAAATCTGAATAATCAATCAATATAAAACAATAAATAATGAGTATGTCCACCACGTGTATTATAACATTCTGTCTGTAACAAAGACCGAAAAAAGAATTCCATTCAGTTCTAAATCAGCACTATGCTAAGCCATAAATATTCAGGTACATTCTATGAGGAAGCACTCAATAAGAATCTGTAAACACACATCCCTGTAGCAAATAAATGCCGATTAACAATCAGCGTCCAAACACTTCTATTCCATTAAGTATCAGTACGGGAAAATATGATTAAAACGAAATACCTGGCATTTTTAAGAATTATTACTCAAAGTATTCTCCACTCACTTCCATACATTTGTTACATCGATTCAATAGTGATTCAAATACGTGCTCCAGCTCATTTTATGAAATAGCCTCCAAAGCACGCGTCGAAGCTGGATGATCTGAATGTCTTCAAAAAAACACCCTTTCAACTTTGGGAACAAGGAGAAGTCACAAGGGTCCAAACCTGGTAAATACGGTGGGTGGACCAAAAGTTTTTCGGGACGCATTATCTTGCAACTAGCTCCAGCTATCTCGATCGCAATATTGTAGCTGAATACGACGAATTCTGTCCATCAATCGTTTTAGGACCTCTAAGTAGTACTGTCCAGTGACAGTTTGACCAGTTGGTATGAACTTTTTGTGGATGATGCCTTTGCTATCGAAGAAAACAATGAACATTGTCCAGATTTTTTAAGGGTTTTTTCGTTTTTTTTTTGCCTGTAGTGAGTTTTTCAACTTCTATTCGAAAACACCATGTCTACCCCCCGTAACAACTGATTCAAGAAGTTTTAATCATTTCTGGCGACTGCGACGACCTCTTTGGAATGATTGACACGAAGTGATCTCTGCTCCTTCGTCAACGTGTGCGGAACAAACTTTGCACATACCTTTGTTTTACCCAAATCCTTGTGAAGAATGAGTCGAATAGTTTATTTGCCGATATTCAAAGTATTTTCCATCATTTTTAGTAAAACATTGCAGTCATTTGCTACAATATCGAAAACTTTTTCGATCATTTCGAAAGTGCGAGCTGAAATTGGTCTCCCATCACGTTTGTCATCATCTAGTGATACTCCGCCATCCAAAAAGTGTTTATGCCATAGAAAAACATTTTTTCTGCTTAAACAATCATCACCGTACATTTGCTGCGTCAACCAGAATGTTTCCGAGGCAGTTTTACCGTGTTTTACAACAACAGCTCTTTGTGCATGATTTTATTTATACATCAAACTTTTTTGGCTTGTAAACAAGACGTCATAAAATCAACAACCAATCGAGGTAAAGTAGGTTTCGTTAAGTCCAAGAATGTTCAAACTTTGAGACGACGTCACTCGACAATATATATCGTGTCTGATTACTGAAATATATCTTATTTATTTATTATTTACATATGTTGTATTATGAAAATTACATTTCAATTAAACTTTTCGCGCCTCCTTTTGCACCAGTGTAGACCTCCCACTTTGAAGAGCGGTGATGTATAATAAAATATTATTATTTTAAGAAGTTTCAAAACTTTTAAACCATAGTATATGTATTGTCGTATTATTTCGACGTCACAGCCACGTCATGCCTCAGAAAATCCTGTTCTGTAACCGCAACCATTTTAATCAATGCCATTTAAAATAACCAAACTAATAAACGACACAGCAACGTATTGTATATGCTTTCGTGAATTTACATCTGATGTACGAAGTTCCCTACTAAAATATTATGAATGACTAACTAATATGTTAACCATTAACATTCTTTGCAGTATCGCAACTGTCAGAATAATAGTGAAATGTATCAACTTTTTAGTTTTAAAATTTACTCAAATTAAAAAGTATTGGGACAGTGATTTTTAAGTTTTCCCTTAGGCGCCGTTCATACTAAGGCGACATAAGATAAGCGATATATCGGGAGGGATGTATTGTGATGATATATTACTAGAAATGTTCATGACAGCGGGCGATAAATCGGTGCGACCTGGGCGTCACATCTGTCTTACTGTATGCGACAATAGAATAATTCCAGATGCACGGATGAGTTTTCACTAAATTAATGAAAGAAATTACGCGTTTCCGATACGATACGCGAATTAGTATCGCGTATCGTATATCGCTTATCTTATGAATTTGTTCTATAAGAAAAATATCAGCAGAAAATAGACATGGAAAAGTCCATCTGGACTTACAATTGAAAATGATTACATCATGATCAACGATAAAACAATCTTTTGTAATTGTACTGTCCATAACAGTTTTAATGTTGGAAGCAACCACTGAATAGTACGAGCAAAAGTTAAGGTCAAAGAAAGGCAAAGTGGATTCTGGGAAAGTGCTGGAGAGAGGCAGCGATTTTGAAATTGCTTTGTCAAAGAAGTTGACAATTTGTTGAAGAAATATCAGTTCAATATGAAAAAATCACCAACAATGTGTTTCAAACGGCTGCTTCAATAGCATCAGAAGAAAAATGTCTCAAACAGGCAAAAATTTCCAGTGGGACCATTGATTTAATGAAAAAAATGACGGACAATGACAAATGCAGGGGGTCCTTTTGGCAGGGTCGAATGCGCTGAGCTCTGCAAAACTATAAGAAAACGTCACGAAAAAAAGGACACGCGCCGTTTCAACATGCAGCTAGCACAAAAAACCCTAGAAGAAAACAAAGAAATTAATTAGACTAAACAGAAGCTGAGAAACAAAAAAACGCAAATTTATGCCTTAATGGCTGAGGATGCCACATTGTGCAGGGCACGTACGCAAATGTTAGAGCTGGTAAGAAAATTGCATTCCCAGTTATATGAAGATCAGAACCAATATCCACGGAAAAACAAATGCCAGATATCCTAGTGGAGGAAGTAACAAATGCTATAGAATCGATGAAAAAGGGCAAGGCTGCAGGAAAGGACAGTGTAACTGTCGAAATACTAAAAGCTGGTGGTCGGACGTTACATAAAACACTGGCAAAATTATACCCAAAATGCCTCAAAGAACAAAAAGGAAGAACACAAGAAACACAGGAAGATTTAAAGAACTACCGTCCAATAAGCCTCCTATCAGTAATGTACAAAGTTTTCACTAAGATAACATCTAAAAGAATATTAAGAAAACTGAATGACGCACAACCAAGAGAACAAGCAGAATTCAGAAGTGAATTCACTACAATGGATCACATCCAGGTTGTAGAGCAGGCCATAGAAAGGCACAACGAATACACTTTGCCACTGTGCTTGGCTTTTATCGACTACGAAAAAGCATTTGACACCATCTCAAAGCATACCATAATGGATACACTGCTTAGCCAGGGGGGTAGACAAAGCAGATGTGAACCTACTAGGATCGATATATAATGGAGCTGCAGCAACAATTCACCTTGATGATGTTGAAGTGGGAAGTAATGTAAAGCGAGGTACACGGCAGGGTGACGCAATATCGCCTATTCTTTTCTCGGCTTACCTTGAGGAAGTATTCCATAAACTGATGACATCGTTAAGTATATAGGACCCGAGTGGCAGAGGAAAACCCAGGACCGGGAAAGTTGGAAGAATGCTGAAGAGGCCTTCAACCTCCAGTGGATAGACACGGACAATGATGATGATGATGATGATAATTTATAATTTCGATAATATTCTTGATTTTAATATTAAAAATAAAATATACCATATTAGTAATAGAAATAAAAGCAATATATAATTTGTTTTGCCTTAGTTGAAAATAACCCTGGTTGTGGAGGGAGGGGATAATTTTAATCAAGAATCAAAGATAATATCATAGATAATAAATTTAAATAATATATAGTATTTGTTTTGCTTTCCAAAATCGTCGTCAATTGCTCTATGAATAAAATTTAAATATTTTTAATTAAAATTGATTAGATTCCGATTGAACGTAACAAGGAAACATTTAGACCAGTTATCAGTTCGTGTGATGAGAACAAATTTAATAACGTAAATAGAATGTTACGTAACTGAATTGTACATTTTTACATAATTAAAACGAGTAAAGTAATATTACATGCATAAAAATGATTGTTATCATCAGAACAAAATGTTGTTTAATAAACACCACGGCGATATACAGAGCCTTCATTTAATCACGTAATTAGTGATTTATTTAAACATGGGGACATTCATTTTTTACGTTGAATTATTTAAAGGTGGTATCATTTGTCATCGAAAATATCATTAAAATTTCCCCTAGATCTGTCATAATCACATTTGTTCGCCGTGATTTTTATTAGTAACTTAAACACATTTGAATATTTTAAAGAAATCATTTTCATTCTTTGCACTTCATTAACAATAATTTCCATAAAAAATCTACGACATGCCCTTCTCTTCTTTTTTCCTTCCATGGCATCTGCTCCGATAGAGTTATTTTAACATGTTTTTACTTTAGGTTCAACATAATGCACTACTGGTCAAATGTTATGTTTATTTTCGTTATTAGCACTAAACTGTGTATATAATTTAAAGACAAAGATTATTTATAAAAACTGAAAAAAACCAATAAAGGTATGTCGTGGTTTAAGAATGTTAGTGATTTCGTGTTAATCATTACCAACTCGTCGTGTTGGTTGTCCACAATTATAGGTAACGTGCATTGCGAGATTAAATGAAGGCTCTGTAAAAGGGGTACCAAAAATTAGCTGTTGTTATAGTAAGGTGTATGTAAAAATTTTAAAGACTTCTAATAAAAAAATGAATTGTGAAAATTAACAAACAGTTCTAAGCACAAACTTAAAAATCATTTATTTTGTATCAATCATTACAAAACTACAAACATCTAAAGATGTTTTCTATAAAAACAATAACTGAAACACAAAAAATTCAAATTTTTCGGTTTTTTACTCGTATAAAAAGTATGGACAAAATAAAAAAAGTGTTTCCAATAATGGGTATAGTCCCAATTTTTGCTAATAACTTCAAATATTTGGTTTTTCATTGAAAAAACTAACGTTTGACAGATCTGAGAGACTGCTGATATCATTCTTCTTCAATTCTTGCTTTCAACTTAGCAACTGAAAAAAAAAATCTGTTCATTTTTGTAAACCTTTCTTGCGAGATCATTCAATAGGTTTTCTATCTGGTTTAAATTTTTGGAGGTGCCAGCAAAATGACTTTTTGCTGGCACCCACTCCGTTGACAGAAAAATGCCCCAAAATAATTATTGAACCCCTCCCTAACTGATATTTAGAGAAGATTTTTATATTTTCATAACTCATGCCAGTAAAATTTCTAGCCGTCTGGCCCATCCAAATTGCTTTTGTTTTTCATCAGAAAATAATATTTGTATCCACTGAGCATCCCAGATCATTGTTCGTTTGGTAAATTGTATACCTAGGCCGCAAATGAGGCTGAACCAATTTGACCGTATACTCAAAATTTCCTGAACGATTAATTGTGTTGCATATGGTTTTTTTGCATATATTTAGAACCATTTCTTTAATTATTTCAGCGGTTGTAAAATTCTCGGTGATTCCAATCTCAAAACGATTATTTCCTCTCAAGTGGATTTTTTCTTTGGTCTTCCACTGCTCTTTTATCCCAATCTATTCTTTCAATCTTAAAACATTATTGACTACAATTTTTGATCTTCCCAATTTTATTAGTAGCAGGTCTGAAGGGTAAAAAGTACAAATTTCACCTCTTTCGATATAGGTCAGTTTATTTCCTTTCGGCATTATACTTTTTTCACTAGTTCATGGGCTATACTGAAAATTGAAAAAACAGCCGTTGAAAATACTTACAATAATATTGTTTGTTCATAAATATTTGCTGTGTACTTTAGACGCGTATTCTTATTAATTCGCAGCCTCTATATCACCAATAACAAACGTAAAGAACAATAATGATGAATATGAACAAAAATAGCTCATTTAAGATAGAGTAATAAAATATGTTAAATCAAAACAAAGGGGTCCATGTCCTTGCAGTTTTTATACGCATCTTACGCACGTTTTTCATTTTAAAATCAAGATTTTCATTTTGAATTTGTACAGCAGACATTGAATACATTTAAGACGACCAGAACCTCGTATCGTACATAACTCTGTTCCTCCAGCCCTCTTATGCATTTCCTTGCAACAGTAGAAGCAACAATTTCCAATGATCCCGGTATTTTACGAAAACTTCAACTGGTTTCTTTTGGTATGAAATTATTAAATTTTTGCGCTTTACATATTGATGCAACTATAGCAAATCAAGGGTCTTGTATTGAGTAATCGTCGATTAACAAAGTATGATCGATACTTATTAGTCAAAATAATGATGCATTTTATTTTCTTCCTAAAGCATTAAATAGTTACAAAAATTCACAATTTTTATTTATACTACCAAAACAAATTTTATAATTATTAATAAATTGTTACTTATTTAAAAAAAGTAACGAACTGACTTCATTATTATTAACATCGACAAAAAAGATGTGGTAAGAGTGCATTTGTGTTTACATGTAAATATACATACTGTGCCTATAAGTATCAGTACTTAAGACATATCTCAGCATCCAGTCACGCCATCTATTGACGAGCGGCGTCGTTTCAAAGCTTGAACGTTTGTGGACTTAACGAAACTTACTTTACTACGATCGGTTGACATTTATTGATTTTATAACGTCTTGTTTACGAGTCAAAAAAGTTTGATGTATAAATAAAATCATGGAACAAAGAGCTGTTATTAAATTTAACGCAAAACTCGGTAAAATTGCGTCGGAAACATTCCAGTTAATGCGGCAAGTGTACGGCGATGTTTGTTTAAGCAGAATAAATGTTTTTCTGTGGCATAAACGTTTTTTGAATGACACAGTGTCGCTAAAGGATGACAAACGTGACAAGAGATCAATTTCAGCTTGCACTCTCGAAATGATCGAAACATTTCGCGATTTTGTTGCTAATGCTTCACTAAAAATGATTGAAGAGACTTTGAATATCGGCAAAGAAACGATTCAACTCATTCTTCACAAGAATGTGGGTAAAAAAGGTGTGCGCAAAGTTTGTTCCATGCATGTTGACGGAGCAGCAGAAATCATTTTGTGTTAATCATTCCAGATAGATAGTCGCAGTCGCCAGAAATAATCAAAACTTCCTGAAATCAATTGTTACGGGGGATGAAACATGGTCCTTTCAATTCGATTCAGAATATAAGCGCCAAGGTGCGGAGTAAAAATCGAAAAACTCATCACAGGCAAAAAAAAACACAAAAACTTGAAAAATCAGGACAATATTAATTGTTTTCTTCGATAGCATGGGCATATTCCACAAAGAGTTCGTTCCAACTGGCCAAACTGTCACTGGACAGTACTACTTAGAGGTCCTAAAACGATTGATGGACAGAATTCGTCGTATTCGGCTACAATATTGCGATCTAGATAGCTGGAGTTTGTTGCACGATAATGCGTCAAGTCACACATCGTTAATTGTGCGTCAATTTTTCGTCCGAAACCAAGTCTGTGATCAACCACCCACCGTATTCATCAGATTTAGCTCCTTGTGACTTCTCCTTGTTCCCAAAGTTGAAAGGGTGTTTTTTTTAAGATATTCAGACCATCCAAACAACTTCGACGCGTGCTTTGGAGGTTATCCCACAAAATGAGCTGGAGCACGCACGACCAAGTGGAAGAAGGGGCCCGATTTGGCTCTATTCTACAATTCTAAGCAAATACAGACTGGTAGAAGGAGCTATCTATGTAACCCCTTCATCCAGTTTAATATTTGAATTTTTAATGCCACATAGCAAAAATCAAAACCAAAAATCTTAAGAAAACGGATTAAAAACCCAGAGACTTGGATTTTGTAGGGAAACAGGGGAAGAGTTATGTTTCTTAATCGGGGAATGTTGTTGCTTCTAAAAGCATTTGCTCGGGATGCTTATGTACTGAAACGTGCAGATTAAAATGCAGTGCTAAATTTAACGAAAAAAAACGAAGGTTAATACTCAATAATTTTTATAGCATTGATATGAATTCAAAAAATTCATTATTATTTAGAAGTATCACTCCAGTGGAAGTTGCATGGCAGCATAAAAACGCTTCTAAACTTAAATCTCATTCTTTTAAATACTCACTCATTTTGGACAATCAACAAATTTATGTATGTAAAAAAGCATTTTGTGCTCTGTACCAAATTACCCGATAAAAGTTGACATTATTAACGGTCAACTAAAGTGTGGACAATCAGTTCCATCTCAAAATGAATGTGGACGACATATGACAAGACCACACAAGATGAACGATGCTATGGAGCAGGCTATTATAGATCATATTAATCAATTTCCCCCCGAAGAGTTCCATTATTCCAGAAACAGTAATCCACATAAAAGGTATTTGGCCCCCTATTTTAATATGTCGCACAAAACGCACGCAAACAACAGATTATTTTTAATAAAAAAATCAACTAATGCAAAAATGTTCTCGACCAAGTTCAATTTGTCATTTACTAATCCAAAGAGTGATACCTGCAGGAAATGTGATTCTGGGAAATCAAATATGACACAAGAAAAGAATCTAAAACTAAGGTTTCAGTTGATGTCTAAAGATCGAGAAGAATATTTGATAAACAAAAACGAATGTTACATAACGGTAGACTTATAGCAGACCATGCCCTTATCCAAAAATTACTACGTTTTTTGGCATTTTACCTAAGTCAAAATTGGTTTTATAACTTAGACATCCACATGATCATGACTGAAGGGCACCAAAGTATAATGTTAACGTGGACATAAGATGTAGCCGGTAGAGGTAGTGTATAAGTTCTAAGCTATTTATGGAATTTCGCACCAACTTGTAAAAATGCGAAAAAAAATCTTACAGTATGGTCCAACTCATGCTCCGGCCAAAACAAGAATTTTCATATGATTTGTTTATACCAGCTGATGATATTGAAAGGTACTTTTGAAGTGATTGATCACAAATTTCCAGACGTATTTAGACTCAGATAGAGATTTTGGGTGTATAGAAAAATTCTAAGAAAACACAGTACCAGACTTACCTCGGAACAATATACACAGGAAATATAACGATATGGAACAGTACTTTCGTAATGTGGATAGCTTACCAACTAAAATTGGATTGATGAATAAAAAAAAGAACCTACTGTATGAAAAAGTTCCATTTAGAGATGGCATAAAATGGATACGTATTGAAAAGTTTAATACTTACCTGTTTAAGAAAACATAAATACACTCCAAAAAATTATATGACCCCGTTAGATGTTGAGTTCACCAGAATTAATTACAAGACAGGAAACATATCACAACAAAAATTGACAATATTCGAGATGTATCCAAGGACATAGAGGATTTTATGGAAATATTATTGGATTGGAAAGTGAAAACCCAACACAAAAAAAGACGTACCAAATGATTTCGTTTCATATTCAAGTACCTAATTCTATGATTTTCTTTGGAATGTATTATTATTTTATACTTTTTTACATTTTTTTTCTATGTTAAAAAGTCTTATTAAAATATAAAATACTTGGCTTTATTTGCATGTTTATTGAACCTATTATTACTGTTAGTAAATGAAAGAAGGGGTTATGTAAATTTAAATTTAACAAAAATACAAAAAATGAATGAATAGCTGATATTTGTATATTCTTAAAAATAATTCACAAACTAGTCCTATTAATTAAATAAACCAAATTTTAAAATTATCTTCAGTTAAAAAATGCCAATCAATTTTACTTAAATATAATTATCTCATTTGCATATTTTTGTAGCACAACACCTTCTTCCACTTGCCCCATCAATTGTGTTTTATTTTAAAAAAGTCCCCTTACTTTTTGATCAAATAATGCTGTGTATTACTAAAATACTAAGTGAATGTTTTTATTATATTAATCCTGTCGTTCTAGACATATAGCTACGGAAAACAATGATTTACTTTTTTTTGTTGAAAGAAGTTATATCAAGAGAGACAATATATAAATGGGCTCACTTTTATTCAGCAACCGAAAGATGAAAGAGGATTCTAGAGCTGACCAAAACTCGTAGGGGGAAACCCTTATTTCATTTTATGTAAAATAAATGGGTTTAGGGCTTTCGGAAAAAAAATTACCTCGTGTAAACTCATAACCTAAGGAAGTTAACAAATTGGCAGGGATTTCGAGCTGATAAATGTTTAAATATAATATGCAAATAATGTTATGTATAGGGTCCTTCAACAACAAAGTTTTTTTTAGTAAAGCTATTCTTTTTATCGCCTTGATGGTTGGGAAACTAAATTGAAGTCAGTTAAAAATAGATCGTTTTTTTTTTGTGGAATATGTTTTATATCTTTAGCAATACTAAGATATTAATTTAAAGGGCACGTAAAGAAATAACATTATCATATATGGAGCAAAGAACACCCGGAAATGTTTGTTGTATTATCACATCTTCAAAAATTCACTGTTTGTGGTTCAGTAGAGAATGATCTTCTCTTCACTATAAGACAAATTCTGGAGAAAAGCAAGGAATATGGAATTGAAAATCGTCACCTTTTCATAGATTTCAAGGCAGCATTTTTCAAACTCTATGCGAATTTGAAATTTAATTAAATCCCATCGACCAAATTAAAATAACAATTAATAATATCAGACTGTCAGTAAAAGTTGAAACAAGTATCTCATACACATAACATCCAAAAATGATTACTATAGATTAGTGACGGCCCTCTGTTCTGGTGTTTGTTTGCTTGCAAACCCCTTGATCTCATCTTCAACCATAAGCTCTTTCAGGTCTCGATAGATGTCTTCATTTCGGATGTACCACGGGGCATTGACAATACTGCGAAGTACTTTATTTTGGAACGTCTGAATTACTTATATATTAGATTTCTTGATGCATCCAAAAAGTTGAATGCCATAAGTCCATATAGGTTTCAGAATTTGCTTATAAAGAAGCCGTTTATTATGTATTGACCACACAGAGTGGAGCCCTAGTTTTTTCTTTACATGCGTTTCCATCTTAGCTTGGCTTTCAGAGTCACGCTCAGATACTTTGCTTCGTTGGCATGTGGGATTCTTTCCTGATTGACTGTCACTGGTATATGTTATATTTCCTGTTGGTGAAATTGACATGGGTCGACCTCGCCACATTTAATTTAATGTTCCATTTCTTTGTCTAATTGGTGGCATTGTTGACAGCTGTTAGGAGTTTGTTTGTAGCTGAATGAATTTAATTTCCAGTAGCGAGTAAAGCAGTATCATCGGCGAATGTTGCCGTCACTACTCCACAGTTCTGCGGGATATCGCTGGTGTACAGCAAATAAAAGACAGGTCCGAGAACGCTGCCTTTTGGCACTCCAGCACATATATTTTTAAGATCTGAATATTCTTCACCATGCTTGCCTCTAATGTATCAGTGATATATGGATAAAGAATTTAGCTCATTTGTTGTGGCCACATCGAGGAATATTGTTACACAGAATTTAATTAAAATAAAAAACGTCATAGCTGCTTTTGTGGGAAAACTTCTTCTGTTTAAACAAAATCTAGGTATAGGTCAAAACAAGTACGCTCTCACATTATCAGCAGTCTCTGCAAAACAGAAAGTTTGACGTTGTTGACTCTACATGTACTCAGAACGTTTTGTCATACGGACGCTATTTGTGTTGTTTAGCAAACTGAAAATTTCAGCTCAGTCAAAAAATGGAATCAACTCGGGAGAATTTTCGCGCGATTCGCCACGAGTGTCGACGTGGATTATCTCAGCAACGATGATCGATCATCTCACTTCAACTTTTGGCGATGAAGCATCATCTAAAATCACTGGTTTAGCGAATTTAATCGTGGTCGTCGTTTGCTCACGGACGAATTTAAAGAAGGTCGCCCTGAATCTATTATTATGCCAGAAAACATCGATACTGTGCGCGAACTGATAAGACAAGATCGTTATGTGACATAGCGTGAGATTAAGGCATCTTTGCGCATTAGTATGACAAGCATAAACAAGATTGTACCGGAACATTCAGCTGTGAAAAAGATTTGTGCGCATTGGATTTCGCATAATTTGACAATGGCTCAAAAAAAGACTCCTATCGTTTGGTGCAAAGAAATGCTCAAAAAATACAACCGTGGTGCGTCAAAAGCCATCTATAACATCTACAAAGGTGACGAATCTTGGATATATGCGTATGAGCCCGAAACTAAATAGCATGTCGACTGTATGGGTCTTTCAAAATGCACCAAACCGAAAAAAAGTTGTTCGCACAAGAAACCCTTCGAAGCAAATGGTCGCCTGTTTTTTTGGAATAAAAGGGCATGTGGCTATAGTGCTACTGGAGAATTGTAGAACAGTTAATTTCGAATGGTATACAACCATTGACAAGAAAGAAAAAACAACCCGCGACGCAGAATCATTCTTCATCATGACGCGAGCTCCAAGCCAAGAACACCTTTAATACAACATCGGTAAGAAACCGTAAGAAAAGTTTCTCTCTTTTAGGTAGAAGGAAGGTGTCATGAATGATGCTCGTCATATCAGAGTGAATAACTGGAAACGAGTTGCCCGAGGGTATACAGGGATAGCTGGAGAAACAAACTTGTGGAAGCCAAGATCCATACGAAGTTGTATAGCGATAGAAGAAAATAAAGAACAGTTATTGGGAAATGCTTTTGATTGTTAAAATTAATAAAAAAAAAGCAGACTAATGATAGTAAAAGGTACACAAGAAAAGGTTCAACAATTAGAAGTTGATAGAAAACTAGGAAGAATGATTTTTGAAGACTTGAAATAATGTGTCTCTTTAGGAGTAAGGATAATAAACAAGTGATTAAGAGAACGAGATAGACCTAAGATTGATCAAAGCTAACAGATAGCAGGAACTAAATCACACTCATATCTAGAAATACCAAATGAATATTGATAAGAAAGTATTGAGCATTATTTGACAATAACTCAAAAGATCCAGAAATACCAAATTAATGTTGTATAAGATAGTATTGAGACTAACAGTATTAGATGTGAAAGATGGGAACCAAACAAGAAAGAAGAAGAGAAACTGTTGAGATAGGAAAGTTAAATAATCATAACGATAGCAGGAGGAAAAAAAGTCGGTGATTTGTATATGAGAAAAATGAATGAGGAAATTTATAATATTTTCAAAGATCCAACAATAAACACGCTAGTGAAATCGAGAAGACTGGAGTGGCTGGGCCTCATAGGGTGAAAATAGAGTGGTAAGGAATATTGGATGAGGAAGACCACAAAGTTAAAGAAAGCAGGGGCAATATTTTCTGTGATGAGTCAAAATTCAACATTTTTGGCTCATCACAGGAAATAACGTCATTCCAATAATATTCAGGCTTTAAAACATACTTCTTAGCAAAATTCAGTTTAGTTTTAATATTTTTCTTACTTAATCAAGGCTTTTTCCGGGCCACACGTCCATGATATCCATGTTTTCTTATACAATGGCGTATTGTTTCGGTGCTGACTACTTGAGAATGGTTTTCCACCAATATTTTGAGCTTAAATTAACTAATTTTAGGGTTTTTATGTACTTGTTTTAAAATAAAGCGTTGGTCTCTTTTATTTAATAATTTCGGAGGGCCTGTTTGCTTCTTCAGAAACATTCTGCCCTCATTTTTGTAGCGTTGCGCGTTTACTTAACTGAAGCATTTGCCCAATTTTTCAGCAGGAATTTCCGCTTTCATAATGAAATAGAACTAATTGCCTATTTTCAGAACTAATGTTTTTTTTATTTGGTATTACTATTTATAGTAAACAAAATTCGAAGTTGACCTTAATTAGATTAACATAATTGATCCAGATCCCGACTATATAATATTATTGAGGTGTACAGTAACAATATTTAAGTGTATTTTCATAAAATGTTATAACTAAACCTATGATTTCAGAACTTTGTTATACAAGAAGTTAAAAAGAGGTAAGATGTGTAAAATATACGTTCATAAATATACAATTTTTAATAAACAAACAATTTTTTTGCGTAAATTGGAACTGTTAGAATGATTTTTTAAATAGAGTGTCCCAATATTATTGGAATCCACTCTGTACCTATCTAGATCATCTATTCAACTATTTCTGTATGCCCTTCGAGTTAGTAAATATTAATTTTTTAAGGTTAAAAAAAATCGCAATTCTTTTATTGCAAAAAATTAATATAATCTTAAGTGAGAGACAAAGGGATGGATTCTCGCCAATCTTATTTAAATGTGTTCTAGAGAAAATAATACAGGAGTGGCATGTAAAAAATCGGCCCTGAATATTAACCAGCCCATTAAACTAGGGAGAACCAACATCAAAATAGATTGTCTGGCGTTTGCTGATGATCTAGCAATTTTACAGACAAAACAAATTGGCACAAAAACAAATTGAAATCCTAAAAGAAACAGCAAAAAGGTAGGACTCCAAATTTTCTTTGAAAAAACAGAATACATGACCTGCAACAGACTAAGAACACCATTTCTAAAAACAAATGAGTCTCTCAATTTAAATATCTGGGTAAAATAATCATGAAAAACGGATTGGAACAAGCGGCCATAGAGACCTATAGATGTCAAAAAATGGAAACTGCATTAAGACACAAAATATTTACAACAAAAAATTCATGTCTAAAAACACAAAACTGAGACATTACAACACAGTTATTAGGCCAGAATGTCTATATGGCTCAGAAACGCTCATTTTGAATATAAAAAAAACAAATAAATAGTACAACATACCGACTTCGAGAAAACCAAGAAATCAAATAATACACAGATATACATAGCGGTATGAGAAAAAGAAGACTTAAGTTTTGCGGACACATAAAACGAATGAATCCGAGTAGGCTAACTAGACAAATAGTTGAATTTTATGAAAATAAGAGTAGAGCTAAAATAGAAACAATTAAATGGATTGCTGCAATTAAAGAGGACCTAAGATCAGCAAATATTACACAAAGTGAAATTCAGGATAGAGGCTGTTTCAGACACAAGGTTAACGTTTGGGAGGTTGGTCAGAGAGAAAAATGCAGGAAGACCGGAACAACTTGGTCTGACGAAGGAAAAAAGCTTATAGTGAAAAACTGAAATCAGTATGGGCGCAAAGGAAAGCTAACAACAACAAACGCCTCTAACTGTACATCGCCTGGTCCACCAGAGCCCATACGTGAATATAATAATAATGATAATCTTAAAAGATCAACAAATACCACAAATTAATTTTGAGATAGTAAATATATCCCATAAAAACAATAAACGTCTCGTATGATGACTATTTCAGTTGTCAGCATGATAGTGAGATGAATCATAATTTTTAGTATTTTCAAATTAAAAAGTATTGGAACAGTGATTTTTTTACATCTTCCCTAAAAATTGGCATATCACGTTTAATTGCATCTTGTTTATTCAAAATAGTGACTACAAAGTAAAAATTGTAGAAAATAATTCTAATGAGTAATATCTTCTGTTAAATAAGAATAGATAATGTTATGTAGGTCTCTTTAGCCTTTTTTGTCTCTCTCATATTATTCGGGTTTAACTGATTTGCTGGCATATTAGAGTGTTTTTTTAAGTATTTTGTCATGTTTATCACTGAACTATTTGATCAGTTTACTAACAGACAAGCAATAGCAGGATTTCGGGATGGCAATATTGAACTTCAAAGTAATTCCCCAAATTTGAGTGCCACAGGTCCAGACTGACTTTAAAGCAGTTCAATAAAGTAGAATTTTGTTCTTCAGCCATAGTTATGAGTTGTTTGACCTAGAACCTATATTTAAGATTCAGACCAAGATGTTTGCGCGTTTCCAGCTGAGCCTTTGATCCTGATGCACTCACATGGTCAATTTGGAACGGTTTTATGTTAGTTGACTTCACTGGTGTACATATTTTCTTGTGTACAGAGGATGCTCATAGGTGAAGTTTTTGGTCTTGATTCGCCATTTCTTTAAACAGATCTGTTTGTTTCAACCTAGTTGAAATTAGTCTGTAGATTACGTGATATCGATGCTGGATCTGTGTGTAATGTTTCCGTGTGGTGAGATTAACGCTACTCAACGCAAAATGTAAACATTAGTACCATCTAGCGGTTATCTCACACCACCAGAATGATTATCGAACAACAATATAATTGAATATATATTGCACATTACTAGTGCCACGTATTGCCAAAACCATACTGTTCGCCAGACTCGACGCGGAGTATCTATAAATAAAATTTCCTTCACCAAAATGTCAACAATTCATCCTTTCGCAATGAAAAGTTCGAGTCACTTTTTCCGAAACAAGATCATCACGAAGATATCGACCTGGATATCTTTGAATCACTTTTGCCCTATATTAATTACATCTCCCACTCCATTTATATGTATCTCCACTTCTTTCGCTTTAAACTGCTGTTTTCACTAATAAAACAACAACATTCTTTTTAATGTTCACAATTATTAAGCCAGAATATCTATATGGGGCAAAAACGATCATTTTGAATAGAAAGAGAGATATCGACAACATTGGAAAGAAGGAAAGATAAATCATAAGAAAATCCTAGGCCCCAGACAAATAAATAGCACAACATACCAACTTCGAGAAAACCAAGAAATCAAACAATACACAGATATACATAGCGATATGAGAAAAAGAAGAGTTAAGTTTGACGAACACATAAAATGGATGAATCCGAATAGGCTAACTTGACAAATAGTCGAATTTTATGAAAATAGGAATAGAGCTAAAGTAGAAATAATTAAATGGATTGCTGCAATTAAAGAGGACCTAAGATCAGCAAATATTACACAAAGTGAAATTCAGGATAGGGGCTGTTTCAGACACAAGGTTGACGTTTGGAAGGTTGGCCAGAGAGAAAAATGTAGGAAGACTGGAACAACTTGGTCTGACGAAAGGAAAAAAGCTCATAGCGAAAGAATGAAATTAGTATTGGCGCAAAGGAAGGCTAACAACAACAAACGCCTCTAATGGTACTTCGCGTGGTCCACCAGGGCCCATACGTGAATAATAATAATATATAATATATATATATATATATATATATATATATATATATATATATATATATATATATATATATATATATATATATATATATATATGCAGAGAGGCAGCGATTTTGAGATTACCTTTTCGAACCGCTTTGCTATGCTGCAAGATACAGAAGAGATGGAAGTAACAGATCAGTATGAAAAATCACCGACAATGTGCTTGAAACGGCCGCTGCAATAACACCAGCAGAAAAAAGTTTCAAACGGTCAAAAATCTCCAGTGAAACCATTTAATGTACCAATTTAAAGAAGAAACCGCAGATAATGAGGAACACAGGCAGACTTTTTGGCAGAATCGAGTACATTGAACTTTACAAGACTATAAGAAAACGTATTCGAGAGGAAACGCATCAGTTCAACATAAAGCTAGTGCAAAAAACACTAGAAAAAAAGCTCCTGAGTACTTATGTACGCACGTAAGAAGTTATACTTCTCTGGAGTAATTAATAAAAAATGTCTAGAAATTTAAAAAAGTGATTTGGTGTTTGGTGGTAAATGTTGCGAGTTTAGTGTTTCACACCGAAGGTTCCGATAATAGAATTGTTCCTTGATTTAATCTAAAAACAAAAATTTAAAACCGTTTAACAATGCAAAATAAACGATACGACAAGGCGATTCAAATGCTATAAAATGTCACTCAAAAAAATTGAGTGACTTACACGGAAAAATGCGCATTCAGAGTGAACTTAAACGTGTAACACTTACCTTGATTTGGACCTCCATCGTCATGATCCGTCCATTCTGAAAACTGAAAAAAAAACATATTGATAAATTTTCTAAAAAGCAGTTAAATACGAAAAATAATTATAATACAATTAAATAGTTTAAATTTCATCTAAATCTCGCAACTGTGAAGTTGTGCTTATCTAAAGGACATCTGGTTGCGAATTTAGAGTTAATTAAAGTTTTTAAACTTTTTTAATACCCGTATTTATATTTCGGAGTACAGTTATGCACCAGTAAAATCCGATTAAATTAAAAACAGAATTTTAAAAGTTTTTAAAATGTTTTATTTTGATTACCCGACGCTTCGCTACGATAAAAAGCCCTAATTACTTGCCATAGAACAAAAAAAAGACTAGACTATTTATAATAAGAAAGTAAAGTAGAGTAAGGACGAGGGTTCTCCGAAAAATAAAGTCTCCAATTTTTTTTCACAAAGAAAATCACATTTATTTCGGCACAGCTCTTGAATCATCACCCGTCGATCTTCAAGCATTATCCTCTCCACTTTTGCAATCGTTTAGTCTAAGACCGATGGCCGTCCGGTACGCTGTTCATCATAGAGTCTGTACATCCATTTTTAAACTCACCATTTTTGCACGTTTTTGATGTCTATACACTGTTGTCCATGCACTTCACATAATTGATGGTGGATTTCTATAGGCGTAGTCACACAAAACGTATCAAACGTTTGGCACACAAAACGTATCAAGTGGAAGTGAGCATAGAATGGTACGAGCAAAGCTTAGGATAAACTGTCGAAAAGAAGGAACAAGAATGGTAAGATCGAAGAAGGGCAAAGTGAATTCTGGGAAGCTGCTGCAGAGAGGCAGCGATTTTGAGATTGCCTTTTCGAAATGCTTTGCTAGGCTGCAAGATACAGAAGAGATGGAAGTAACAAATCAGTATGAAAAATCATCAAGAATGTGCTTGAAACGGCTGCTGCAATAGCACTAGCAGAACAAAGTTTCAAACAGTCAAAAATCTCCAGTGAAACCATTCATTTAATGAAGAAACGGCAGATAATAACGAACACAGGAAATTCTTTTTGGCAGAATCGACTACGTTGAACTTTACAAGACTATAAGAAAACGTATTCGAGAGGAAACGCATCGGTTCAACATAAAGCTAGTGCAAAAAACACTAGAAAAAAAGCGCGTGTAAGTTATACTTCTTTGACGTAATTAATAAAATATTTTTTATGCATTCAAACAAATTTTAAAGTAACGAAAGTAAACTCTACAAAAAAGTCTAAAACACAGAAAACATACAAACAAATAAAAAACACAAGTGCAGCAACGTTTTACAAGTGCAAATCCGTTTGCGAGACGGAAACAAACATAATCATAAAAAAATCAAAATACATATTGTAAATACAGGTTAATAGAAATATATATATATATATATATATATATATATATATATATATATATATATATATATATATATATATATATATATATATATATATATATATATATATATATATATATATATATATATATATATATATATATATATATATATATATAACTTTACAAAAGTAATATTAAATAGGCTCATTCAGTAAAAAAAATCAAATTTTAATATATTTTTGAAATATTTACCAATTCAATATTCTCAAAATTTATTTATTTATTGATAAATAATTGTACTCATAAAAATAATACTTACATAAATATAGTCTCAAATCATAATACACAATATTTACAATGGAAAATATATATACACTTCAATATAAATTAAGTTTTGTAAATATAAACTAGCAGCCTCCAGAAATTTGTTTATAAACAAGTCTTGACAAATGGCGAAGGTATAAAATTTTAAAATGAAAATAAATTATGTGTTACATTAGTGAGCGCAACTTCGTCCCCCGCTAAAAATTCACTCTGATCTGTTTTCCCAAACGCGCCATAAGAAGTATAACTTAAAAAAAACAAGGAAATAAACAAAGTTAAACATAAGCAAAGAAATAAAACAACACAAATGTTTGCCTTAATGCGTGAGGATGATACACTATGTAGGGAGCGTATGGAGGTTATCACAAGATTTTATTTAAAGTTATATGAAAATCAGAACCAAAGAAGAATCAAAGACAGCAATGCCCACGGAACAGCAAATGCTAAATATCCTGTTAGATGAAGTGACAAATGTCACAAATGTCGAATTTTACATAAAATACTGGCAAAATTGTACTCAAAATACCTCAAAGATAAAAAAATACCCAGCTTATGAAGTAAATTTATTATGTGTTACATTGACGAGCGCAACTTCGTCTCATGCTGAAAATGCACTCTGATCTGTTTTCCCAAACGCGCCAAAAAAAATATAACTTCAAAAACTAATGCCCAATAAGCCTCCTATCAGTAATGTCCAAAGTTTTAATATCTAAAAAAATATTAAGAACACTGAGTAACGCATAGTCAAGAGAGCTGGCACGATTCAGAAGTGGATCCAGTACAATGAATCATATCAAAGTTGTCAAACAAGCAATAAAGGCACAATGAATACACCATGCCATTGTGCTCGACTTTTATTGATTATGAAAAGGCATTTGACTCAATATCCAAGCAAGCTATAATGGATGAATTTCTTAACCAGGGGATAGACTGGTGCCTATGTGAACTTACTGGGATCCATGTATGATGAAGCTACGGCTACAGTTAACATGAATGATCTCGAAGTACAAATCAACGTAGAACGAGTTGTACGACAGACAATGCAAGAGCTGCAAAGAGCGGGAGAACCATTTGACTTAAAAATAAACCTAAAAAAGAGTCAGGGTATGTTCAACAAATTTGCTGTCAACAGAAATGTTTCTATTAAACCGATTTAAAGGTTATGGACCACTACATATATCTTGTGCAAAGGATTTCAATGGAGGATGATACTGCACGGAAAGTGGAATGGCGTGTTAAGTGTGGCTGGCAGGTATTTGGCAAGCTCTATTTAGTGTTTAAGAATAAACTCCTACTTTATCTGAAGAGAAAGGTTTTTGGTCAGTGTGTGCTGCCTGTTTGACATACGGAAGTGAAACATGGACATTTAAATCATAATCAGTTCAAAAGCTTCGGGTAGGACAAAGGGGAATGGAAAGGTGTATGCTTGGCATTACGAAGCGAGACAGAAATACCTACATATGGATCAGAGAACAAACAAGGGAAGCCTACATCTAGCAGTAGACTTCAAGAGGCTGATGGATGGAGATATGCTGAAATTGAGGAGTCTCTCTGAAGCTTGAACACCTGAGTGTAATAAAAAAATCCACATTTTAGTTGAAAATGACAGGTGGTTCTCAGTACTCTCAGTAAGAAAAAGTTCAATAATAGAAACGCACCAACGAATGTACACGAAAAACGAGCCTGCAACTTCAACAACTCTAAATCTCATCCAAGGGTATAACAAATAATATAGGAAAGGTTGGAATAATATACATGTTCAAGAACATATTTTCGGAGAAAAAAAGAAAATGAAAAAATAGATAAAAACTAAGACTTACAACAAAGTAGTAAGATCGTCCTTAAATCAATCATACCAAATAAATCACAATATCAAACGAAAAGAAACGCAGAAAGTACAGTCATATAAATAAGATTTTTCAAGAGAGTCTAAGGAATCGCAAATCCAAATGAAGTTAGAAATGCAAGAATATTAGAACAAGGAAACATAAAACTGGTAGGAAGATAACTGAAAAAAAAATAACTTGGTTCATTAGAATTGCAGAGCAAGATTAAAACAGCAAAATCACTTATAAGATGGTAGTAACAAGTGAGACAAGCAGCAATTAAACGGGAAATTGAATGGAGTGAAATTGTTGCACTTGCGCAGGATAAGAACGCTTGGAAAAAAATGCAAGGAACATTAAAATAAATTGTATAAATTATATAAAGGATTTCAGTTTAAATAAAACAAATCAGGTTGAAAATGATCATCCTATTATTTCTTCCCCAACCTAATATTTTTATTTCGCCAAACTAGATTGAATTAATCATAGACAATGTAATACTTTAGTTGCCGCAAACGTTCTTCCAGGAAATAAATCAGCCTAAGACCCCTTCTCACACCGAAACTACAAATCTTGAGGAGGGCTCGCAATTTAGATTTACTATATTCCATTTAAAAAGTCTTCGCTTTATATGTGAACGTACTCGAAGACAGACAAAAAAGTTACCCTTTAAAAGAGATTTTTTTGCAGTTTCTTTTATTTCGGTCTTTTTTAGGTATTTTTTTTTATTCTAGCGGATAAAATAACCGACCGACTATTAAAAATTTTTAGCATGGGTCAATTTAAATAGTCAAAGAGCTTTTGTTCGAATAAAATTGTATGGAAAATCGAATTTTTAATACTTACGTGGCCACTATTGTCATTTAGAAAAATGAGGGTTGTTTGAATAGTTTTCGGTTTGACACAAAGATGGCGAAAGTATCACCAAATAATTATGATATTTCTCAAGTATATTTCGTTAGACCGGTGCAAATGCGTTGGTGCAATTGGGGTTGTGCCAACGTTTGATCAAACGTTGACTATACACTTGCCATATCATCATTTTACAAGGTACTGAGCCAAAGTCAACATGTCTGTATCTATCAATGACGTCCAATTGGCGGTTAGTGCCTTCTGTGTTGTCTGTGTGGAAATTGTAATTAAAAAATTACTTTTTTTAGGTACGTCATTGTTTATTGTTTCTGCATTTGTCGAATCCGTGTTTGTAGTAGAAGGGCGATCGTAAATCGATGAAAGGAATGTATTAATTAATTATAATACAAATGAACTTGTTCAATTCTTCTATTGGAACCTTTGGTGTGAATCACTATACTTGAAGAGATTTACCACTAAATACCAAATCACTTTATTTAAACTGCTCGACACACGTTTCGCTAACCATGTTAGCATCGTCAGGAGATGATTTAATCTCAGGCCTTATTTTTGTTTTTTTGTTTTAATTTTTATATAGAAAACAATTTTGCTTCATACATATTCTTGTTAAGGAGATGTACTCAGAAACAATCTTGTTATTGAAACCGTTTAACTCGAGCAATTCCCTCAGGTATTTCAAGGTATGTGGAATCGGGACACTCGGAAACAACGATGAAACGTCAAAGGAAACCAAAACCTCACCTTCCTGTAGATGTGTATTTTTGACTTTTTCTATGAATTTGGTTGAATTTATCATAGAACAGGAAGGTAGTTGGTTCGGTATATTTTCAAATTCCTTTGTTAACCACTTTGCCAAGTTGTATGTTGGAGAATCAATGGCTGATACAATTGGTCTCATTGATTTTCCTGGTTAATGAATTTTTGGTAGAGCATACAATGTTAACACTTTTGGATTAGAAACGTGTAGTTTGCTTATTGGAGAAGGAGAAATAAGGCTGTTACAAGATTTCAATGTATCTCTGACTTCGTTAATCATTTTTGACAATGGATTCCTAGGTAATCGTTTATAAGAACCGTCTTGAATTAATGTTTCAACGAGTTCAAAGTAATAAGGTTTGTCCATTACTACAACCTTATTTCCCTTATCAGCTTTTAAATAAAAACAATCCTTCTCTCGCAGACGCTTGACAACCTTAGAAATATTTGGCATTTTTTTACTTTTATTTGAAATATTTTTTGAAATTTTCCTTTTACGTGACTCTCTGACGAAGGCTTTGGAAGACTCCGGTAAGTGTTTAATACCAGTTTCCATACCGGCTACCATATCCTCCAAAGCACTGCGGGATGCCGGCAAAGCAACATTGAGGCCTTTATTTAAAAGATCTAGTTTTGGATTGTCGAACGTCTGTGTTGAAAGATTTTCTACTAGGTTGATACTCTTTTCTGGAATATGTTCTTTCGACTGCTCAATTTTGAGTTTTTTAAATTTTTTATTTAAAGATGACATTTTTTTAATAAATTTACTATTTATTGCTGTGAACAAATTCCTTTGAAAATGAAGATTAAATCATCTCCTGAGGATGCTAACATGGTTAGCGAAATATGCGTCGAGCAGTTCCAAAAAAAGTGATTTGGTGTTTAGTGGTAAATATTTTCATCTTTAAATCAACTTGTGTTGTAAATTTCGTCACCTCATAGGTTGGATAGCTACTCATTAAAGATTATTTCTTCTTTTTGAGCTCGAATACTGAGTATTTCAAACTCAAGGAACTTTGAATACGCTGTCATGCATCAGCCACTGAGTTTCTGTTTTTGTGCTAACGGTGGGTAGACTCCCATATTTCAATTTCTGCTTGATAAAGTTATAAAAACTTTATTACTTGATCATTACTCTAATTCATGATTATGATTTATTTCGATTTTTGAAACGAAATCTTAAAAATACAAGCAACACAGAATATACACTTATAAAACAAATCAGAAACTCAATTCTTCTATTGGAACCTTCGGTGCGAAACTATAAACTCGAAGAGATTTACCACTAAACACCAAATCATTTTTATAAACTTCTCGACGCACGTTTCGCTAAGCGTGGGCAATGTTTTCTTTATATCTCGTTAATATGGATCTTTTTTTTACCCAATATACCTTCGATCACAATTTTGACAACTAATTTCGTAAATCCCCACGTTTCATGTTGATCTACTTTATCCTTTGGATTACCCAGGACATCTCTAAATTTATTATATGGTTTGTAGACAACCTTAATGTCCACTTTTTCCAAAATTTTATTTAGCTCTCATGTTAATTCGGCATCAAACGGTATTACCATGAATTTATTTTTGTTCTGATCCTTTTGAAAAGTCGAGGATTCTTTCAATAATTTTGTAAACTTATGTTTTCCAATTAATTTATCTATAATGTTCTTTTTATAACCGTTCACCTCCCTAATTAATTCTAATTCTTTGTTATAATTATCTTTGTTTAAAGGAAAATTGATTAATTTATTTACCATGAAAATTAAACTAGCCTGATGATGCTAACATGGTTAGCAATTCGTGCGTCAAGAAGTTTAAAGTAATTTGGTAAATCTCTTCGAGTTTAGATCAGAAATTGTCTAGACGCGTTGAAAACATGGCACATAATGTGGCCAATGTGTGGGCGGGGATTTGACATATGTACCAGCGTGTGCTACTTCCTTTGATATGGGATACAAAACCGACAACCCATCGGCAAATGGCTACTCCAAGCGCCAACATCGACCAGCGTCTTCACAAGCGCCAACTTTACTATCCATACATTGACCAATTGACGCTTGCCATATCGTTTGGGCAAAGTGTAGCGCCGACTTTATGGCAAGCGTCACTTAGCCAATGTGTGAATGATAAAGTTGGCGCTTGTGAAGACCATGGCCGAGGCTGGTGTTTGCTTTGACCACTAGCCGATGGGTTGTCGATTTTGTATGGATTGGATTATTATGGTTCATTTCCCTTCATTTGTGATAGTAACAAAGTGGTCAGCTGATTTTAAATCTCATGATACATCCATTGAAAATAATGAATGTTCGTCATTCAGACGCTAATGAATTAGCGTCTTGCAGAGAAATTGAAAAAGCGTTTATAAAAAGATCAGCATTTTTTATCATCTTCGAAATGGTCAGTTCGTCATAGCACCGAATGAATCTTGCAAAATGGATATTACATTTTTATATCTTTCATAGTTCGGAGTATTATTGACTTTGGTAGCTAGTTCCTGCATTAATGTAAAATGTGTTAATCTTTTTTCTCCAAAATTGCGACAAGAAACAAAAATTTGTTCACAAAAGAAAATATATGAACAACTAGGGTAGGAAAAATACAATCTTTTCCCTGTAATCTTAAATTTCAATTATTGAAATGTCCCGTAATATCGGTGAGAAAAGCTAAATCCCACAGCCAAACTTCATTATTGAGTAGCAAGCACTCACTGGGTACTTCATTGTTTTTTTTCAGATATTTTAAAACGCTCTTCCTGAAATTCCAAAATCTCGCTAGTACACTTCCTTTGGAAAGCCAGTGCACACTACAGTGAAGAAGTAGCTCGCCATCCTCTTCCGTTTCTTCCGAGAAAAGCTCACAAAATCGTCGTCAATTCAGAGCTCGAGCTCGTATTTTATTGTTACAGTGCACTACAAGTCCTTGGCACAAAAAGCTTCTTGATGGATAATACAATGATACTTAAAAATTTTTCTTCCCCAATAATTTTCAAGTAATGTAACAAAACTTTTATCCTGCCAAACATGCAAGGCGATCCATCTCTGCAAACACTATCTAATTTTGTCCACTCTACTTTATTAATTATCATTATCAATTACATTTTTAAGTTCTTTAAAAATGTCCTCGTCTGTAATTAAAACTAGTTGGCTCAAATCAAGAAGTTCTTTCACAATATCAAAATTTTCTTTCGTGTAACACACAAATATGCTTAACTGCGCATTGTTTGCGATGCCACAGCTTTCATCAGAGACAATTTGTATACCTACATCCTGGCCCATATCATCTATACGACGCATGACGGTATTTCTAGACAAAGCTATTTTATCAACCATATTTTTGACGTTTATATAATGGACATTTTGGCATATATTAAAAGGCTGTTTTTTATTATCTCCTCTCCGTCAGAAAAGGGTTTTTTTCTTGCGGGCTAACAACAGAGAAAGTTCATAAAAAGGCTTCACCATAGTTTCCACTTCGTCATTTCTCTTCTGGAACAAGGATTGTTGGCCGGCTAAAGATTTTTTCTTATAGATAAATTCCGTTGCAAGTATGATCCGGCAGCATATTTGCTGCTGAAATCATTATGTAGTTGTTTGAAATGTCGGTTCAGGCGGAAGGTTTACTCATAGACATAGTGAAAATTTTAAAACAATGGCCCTTGACGCTAAAATAAAATAAATAAAAAGAAATTTTTAAAACAATGGCCCTTGACGCTAAAATCTAAAAACAGTTTAAAAAAAGCTTAAAGTCTTGCTCGGCAGTTTAAAATCAACTGACCAGTACCGCTTTCCGGCGCTGTTGTATTCAGTAGCTTATGAGTAGGGTTTTACGGATTTTGACAAAGTTCCTGAAGACGACATTATTGTTTTTTCATTTTTTTAAATTTTTCAATAAGTTTCCACGTGCCACTATTAAAATTCTGCCGTCCCACACTGTGGCACGCTTACCGCGGGTTAGTCACTCCTAGTCTAAATGTATGAAATTGCAATGTGACTATAACCTGTACGGAACAAAATCAGTTGCACGTCATCGATGACGCTATTGAAGAACAACAGAAATACCACTAATTAATAAAAAAAATTAAATTAAATAATAAAAGAAATGGAATATATTCAATAAATTTCAAATTTAGCGTTTGTATGCGGTTGGCAGCATATGCGATGTTGTCAGACAATAATGATCTATTGTGACCCTTTGCGGCTGTTAGAGGGGTATGTTAAGTTAACTGTTAATTATTGGATATGTTTAGTTTAAGTCTTATAGTATATTATAGAAACTAAATTAAAATTGTTTTAGCGTTGCAGCAGCCTTAAGGTTAATAAATTATATTAATTTGTAATATATAAAGTAACGAGTGAAAGTAAATATATTTTTTTGTGTATGTCAACGATACTTACATTGACAACAATAGATTTTCATGACAGTGACATACTACCAAAAATATATATATAGGTAATGTTTACTGTGTGATTGTTTATTGTACTGATTGTGTATTCAAATATTTAAATGTGTTTAATTGTATTCTTTAGAATCCTGAACCATATTGAATTTAAATCTACCGAAGGCATAGCAATAATGATTTTTAAATTATTTTTTAGTTTAGTTTTGAAAACGGGGGGAGAGTACCCTCCGAAACGTTAACGTTAAAAGTTTGTAAAATTTTTTAAAACATTTTTATATCTTTAAAATTTTGTTCGTTAGGCAAATTTATTACAAAAAAGAATCACTGAGAAATTTGTCTCCGTTTGGTTTTTTTGTTTTTACCCAGTGATTCTTTCTTTAAATAAGAACAGGTATTTTTGATATTTTTTGAGTTTTAGATAGTGGCGAAAAACCCAAATAAAGGAAAAAAAGACTGTATAAACATATGGCGTGAGGCACTTCACACTGTTAATTCTGAGATATGGAAGAATACGATCAAGCATACAGAAAATTAAATAATCAAATGGTATGACAAAAAACATATCGTCGATGCATATGCTAGGTATCGAATCTGAAAAATCAACACTTTTCAAGAAACCACAAAAACACCTTTAATGCTCATATCAAATCAGTTGATAAAGTCAGGGTGTTCTTATATCTACCTCAATATGTGTTTTTTTGAATGTTTAAAGATTGATATACGACGTTTCAATAGTATACATCATTTCTGAAGCAACCTAGAGTGCAGGGTTGAAAAACGCAATTTTTCATATTCGATAGTCAGCCTTTGTATCGACGATTGATTGATTGATTGAAAAGAAGTTCTTCCGTTAATTATCATTACATTTTAAGAATGACTTTCGTATGTAGACAATTTGCATTTTTTTACGTTACGTAAAAATCCCTCTATATAAAAATAACCTCGTTTGTCACTGTAAACAACAAAAATTGGAAAAAGCGAAACCAAATTATTTGAACTTTTCTGTTAAATTAGCGGAAAAGAATTGAAATATTTATTTCGCTAATTAAGCCATTTTTCTCGTCCATTGAGGAGATTTGCCGTAGCCGTATCAATCGATTTACCAAAAGCCGTTGCCTTTGAAAATCGAGATAAATCTCCTAGCGTCAATTCGGAAGAAATTGTGTCGATAAAGATATTTGACGGGCTTTAAATGTTCGCCAACATCTTTATTCTCTCTGAATCTCTTCTACTTTGTTATGGGATTACCGTAAATATTATACAAACAGATCAATTCAATAGTCGTTAACTTAAATTCTAATATATATTTCATTGCCATCCAAGTGTAGTATGATTGGTTTTTCACTCGCAGGTTCGATAAACATAAAATCCCTCAAAATTCTATATTTGGAAACAGTCTTGGAATCTAGTCTGTTCTTAAGAAAAAAATACGTACATAAATATAAAGGGTGATTTTTTAGTCTGATCAAACTTCCGATAGACGTTACTGTCAAATGAACTGTGCGTTTGCGCGCAAATCTGTAAATCTCTGTTGCAATAGTCTGGCAAATTATCATAGAGTGTTTAACTTTAGAGCAACGCTTAGAACTTGTCGAACTTTATAATCAAAATCAGTTCTTAATAAAATCATCAAAATTTTCATTTTTCGAATCGAAAATGGCAAAAATGTCATCCACATATCTTAATCATACTTTCGGAAAGTAACTGAATTCATCATGAATTCACCATGATGAACTTAAATAATAAATCCCAAAGTATAATAATCACGCATGAACTCGAAAACAACGATAGTTTACCATTTCTGGATGTGTTAGTCAGTAGAAATAATAAAAATAGGTTAGATTTTGATATTTGCAGAAAAACCACCACCACTTTGAGATACATTCCTAACGATTCAAATCATAGCTTCCAAAATAAGATGGCTAGTTTAAATTTTATGGTAAACAGATTAATTAATTTTCCATTAAATAAAGATAATTATAACAAAGAATTAAAATTAATTAGGGAGGTTTCTGAAGTGAATGGTTATAATAAGAACATTGTAGATAATCTAATTAGAAAACATAAGTTCAGAAAATTATTGAAAGGAACTTCGACTTTTCAAAAGGATCAGAATACAAAGAAGTTCATGGTAATAACATTTGATGCCCAACTGACAAGAGAACTAGACAATATTTTGAAAAAAGTGGGCATTAAGGTTGTGTACAAACCATATAATAAATTAAGAGAAGTTCTGGGTAATCCAAAGGATAAAGTAGAGCAACATGAAAAGTCGGGGATTTACGAAATTAGTTGTCAAGACTGTGATCGAAGGTATATATTGGGCAAACAAAAAGATCCATATTGACAAGATATAAAGAACATATTGCCCACATTAGATATAGGAGAAATGAAAAATCTTGTGTTGCCCAACATGCAATCGAACATGACCACAATATAGATATTAGTAATTTAAGACTAATTAAAAGTGCTAATGATAATAGGGCTTTGGGTGCATATGAAAGCATTCAAATAGAAAAATGTAAGAAAATCATGAACCGAGATAAAGGACTGATTCCTGTCAGTCAACTTTTTCAATTATTAATGTAAGGCTTAGTACACTTCACGGTTCATGATTTTTACACGCTTCGTTAGGTATGGTTTTCATATAAATAGAACATAGTTTAATTGCAAAATTAGATTAAATCATCTCCTGATGATGCTAACATGGTTAGCGAAACGTGAGTCGATCAGTTCAAAAAAGTGTTTTGGTGTTTAGTGGTAAATCTCTTCAAGTTTAGTAAAACCAAACAAGACAAAAAATTGTGCCTTCCGAAGAAAATATCGCCGCTATTGCTAGCAATGTTGAGGAAGATCCAAATTTATCAATTGGTCGCCGTTCTCAGGAACTTGGGCTTTCTTATTCGACTGCGTGGATTATTTAATTCGGAATTTGAGTGGTACTGATCTGGAGGAAGCAAAAACGATCTAAAAACAATCAAATAAGTGTGTAAAAATAATATTAACACCAAAACAATTTTGATTGGTTTTGTAGAACTGATTATTAAATTAAGGAAGAATACGAGGTATGACTATTAAATAACGAGACTGATGCTGTAAAACATTTTATTTTGATTTCATACATATTTACTTATTATCACCTTCAATATACGTCCATCCTCTATCCCTACAACGCTTCATGCGAATCTTTTATTGTTCGAAACAGTGCTGGAAGTCTTCTTCTGTCAGCTCCTTCAGAACGCGTGCCACTTTCTCTTTCATAGCTTCAACGGACTCAAATCTTGTTCTTTTTAATGCAGATTTCACCTTAGAAAACAGATAGAAGTCGCACGGTGCAAGATAAGGCGAGTAAGGTGGTCCAACATTGCGTTCAGCAAGAATGTTGATTAATAGTTTGAGCTTTAGGGGCCCAGTGAATGTACATAATCCCATGAATATCGAAAAAAGCAATAATCATTGCTTTGAATTGTGATTTGCTCATTCGAGCTTTTTTGGCTCTCGGTGAATTTGGGCTCTTCCAGTACAGGATTGGCGCTTCGATTCAGGATTATAAGTAACAAAACACAATTCGTCACATGTTATTATCCTTTCCAATAAGTTTGAGTCATTTTCAATGGCATTTAAAGTGTCACTACAAACATTTTTGTGAGCTTCTTGTTGTTCAAATTAGAATTTTACGCACCATTTTGACTCGCACTTTTTGTATGTTAAAATTATTATGTAAAATTCCTACAGTTTCAGCAATTGCACGAATACATAACCGACGGTCAGATCGAACCAGATTATCAATTTTTTCGGTATTGTTATGCGTTTTTGACGTGGAAGGGCAACCCGGGCGTAGATCACCTTCAACGTCTTCTCGGTCATCTTCATAACGCTTAAACCACTCAAAAACACTTGCATGCGATAAACATTAATTGCCATGCCCTTCTTTCAATAAATTACAAGTTTCAGTAGCGGTTTTTCCAAGTTTCAAGTGAAATTTCACAACAATTCGTTGCCCTATTGTTAAACTTAATATTTTTCCGGCGAAACAAAAAAACAACTCTAATGCGAACGAAGGCTACGGTTATACGAAATTATTTATAGAAGCGAGAAGTACTGCATTCGAAAGAGAATGCTTTACGCTAAATAGCTGTTGTTCGCTGGCGTTTGACGCATGCGTATTTCTTCTGTAGCAGCGTCAGTCTCGTTATTTAATAGCCACACCTCGTATATTGAAAACTTCTTTATTACTGTCTTTATTACTGTACAAAAATTCTGCATCGTACTTAACATTCATATACATTATATTAATATATTAATGTACATTAATACATTATTTTACTCAACATTTATTACATTTGTTCCATTTTGTCTGCTGTACATTATGAACTAGAAGAAACGTTAGTAACGTTAATAAAGTGGGATGCATAACTTTGAAGAGAGGCTTACGTGGAGCATAGGAAAAATTGTTTTCTTGTTTTTTGAATATTTTAAATATTCTCCACGAACCCCCTGTGTATTTTCATACTGATTCGACTAGGTTAGGTTAGGTTTTTTAATCGATGAAACCTAGGAAAAGAATTATGTTGAGAATCAAATATTTTCAAATTATTAATACTAGGATGCACGACCTATTTAAAATTAATAAGAGTACACGACGGTGGTCTATTAGGACCAAATTTTACGAATTCCTTTTTTGCTTTTATTATTAAATTTGGCATTTTTTTTACGTATTTGTTACATTTGTTTTATCGTTTTTTTATTACATAGAAAGATTTTATTTTGCATTATTTTATTGTAATATGGAAATAAAAAAATCTCATTTTAAACGTTTTATTTTAACACATTCAAATAGTTACAAAAAACCGCAAAATGTAAGGCATAAACAATAAATTCTCATATAAGTGACCTGAAAAACTAAGAAAACTAAGAAAAAATGCAAACAAGTATCGTTAAAAAAATGCCTTGCAGAAATTGGAGCACACTAAACGTTAACCTTAATTACTGGTTTGTTGGTGCACACATTCTCTATAAAGGCTAAAATGTGCTCCATGTAAAGCCACCATTTACAAAATTTGCAAAAATAGCGTGTTTTGCGTTTTTTACAATATTTGCAATGACCCCTCTTATTTTGAGGAGGATCAGGTTCCTCTTGCCTTCTGGTTTCACAATATTTCGCAGCGGTGTCGCGAATGTACGTGTGTAGCCCCGAAGAATTTACCCTGGCGGACATGTGGTCTTTTACTAGTTCTTTTCCCAAATTTTTCAGTCGTCGTTCCTTACTTATATCAGAAGTGGGATGATTGTGTCTTACAATTATAAAAACGTTGATAGATGCAAAATTTAACATTTCATAAAAAGTTACTAAGGGCCAACGTTTTGTATTTCTGGCAACATTGTAAGTTGCTGCCATTTTGTCCACAATGTCTACTCCACATTTCATTGTGTTTTAAAATAAATTTCTTTCTGGTTTGCTACTTTCGTCGTATGTTGTATTAGTGTGATAAAGGGATGACAACAATAAAATGTTTTTTGCTTTTCATATAATATGTGAGACTATCATCATTTTCTCTCCAAAGATAAAAATAGAAAAATCAATAGGTATGTCCTTTACATCAGTCAAAATTCATGGCATTTTCCGCTTGGTTGGTTTTGATTGACCCAACTACAGTAATCCTATGTTCTGTAGCAAGTTTACTAACAAAACTAACATCAGTAAAGCAACGATCCATTGTTATGTTTCTCCTGTCCCAGAAAAATGTTGGCACATTCTTAAAGTAACTGGCTTCCGTGGAGTTATTTAACTTAAATGGGTCATCCAGTTGTACGCCAACATATATTTCCCTATGGCTTGTTTAAAAAGTTCTAGAATCCACAGTGGCGAAAATTTTAATTCCATACTTTTTGGGCTTGTTCGGAATGTACATTCGGAAACTGCATCTGCCTCGAAATGCAAAAAGCATTTCATCGAGGGTCACATACAGTATAATATTTCTTAAAATTCTCATTTAACTAAAATTTCTCCAACAGGTGCTAACTTATCGACTTCAGATCTTTCAGCTCTATTTCTTTTGACATCAAAGCTCATGACTCTCAATAAAATTCTAAACCGTCTTTGGGCCATAGTTGCAATAAATAGTTTACTTCCTATAATTCCTTCTAAAACACTTCCTCATCTTCCTTCATCTTGGCACCTGAATTCTTTTTAATTTTGTTTTGATCCATGATCCAGCTAAATAGAGTAAACCAATGAATGCTCAGTAGCTGCAGTAGTAATTTTTGCATCACGTTTATCCTTGTCACGTTCTGATATTTTCGTTATATAGATATTTGTGCATTCTACTACTAGATCAAGTATATCACTAAACAAAAGATTCCAAGAATCAATGGAAGACATTACTTCTTTCCGTTCGCGGATAGTTCCTGGCAGATGAAAAACTATATTTTCTCTTCTATTTTGTGTTATTGTTATGGTCTTATTTTTTTCCATTTTCCGTCCCATCTTTAACATAATAGAACAAACATCGGTCACCCTCATCAAGGTTTTCATTATCTGAAAATTCGTCCTCTTTTTCTTGCTCAGACCCACTTTGATTATTACTAAATATATCTTCATCTCTGTCTGGTATGCTGCCATCTGAGTCATTATCCTCTTCATCAGACAATATGCTGCCATCCGCCACAGAGTTCTCGTCATCAGTTAATACACTCTCATAAAGAGCTCTGAGTCGCATGACTTCTTTTTCATAAGGGTCCATGCTAACATGTTGTATCTAAAAGTAACATAAATATTAGATATCGAAAATCACATTATAAATATATATATATATATATATATATATATATATATATATATATATATATATATATATATATATATATATACCTTATTTATAGTAAAAAACGCACTATCACGACTTTCTGAAATTAACCTCAACATCAACGAAAACCATCTGTTATTCCCACGCCCTGGACTATACACTAACAAAAAAACTCTGGACAAGACTAAATAAACGTTTTATAGCACTACCGGTAGTCGGTGAAGTTTAATTTACCAAATATTTCCGAAGTGGAACCTCTTATCACGTCACAAATAAAATTATATATTGTTACGACGGTAGTCTATCAGGCATTACATTAGTATTATCAGCATTACATCGTATTATAGAAAAATATTAATCATTTTTGTATAACAAAAAGTAATGGGTAAATAATTTGAAAGGTACTCATAAGGGCAATATTTAACAAAATATATCTGAAAAATGTACAAGACTTCAAATTCAAAATTTAACGAAATAATATATCCTTGTTAAAAGATCTGATACGTTATTTGATTGTCCAAAAGTTGCTTCACGGTTGCTTTTGTGACCCGGTGTATCTTCGCAAAAGAACAAAAATATGTTTATGAAAAAACAACAATTAATAATATGTTGACTTTATAAAAAATTTGTTCTGTATAAAGATACAGTTCCTAGTCTGAGCTACAGTATGAACTTCCTTTCTTTAACGATTTTTCCTTTTTCGATAATGCCGATGCGTGCAGCCCGTCTACCTATAAGCGTTAATGGGATTTTTGGCGCATTGACCCCAACGTTTGCGGTGCATTTTCCCGATGCACTGGAATAAATCCGGGTTTTCGCCTAACGATTACCCAAGTTACGATACATTTACAGACCTAAAATATCTAATCATTCCATCGAACTTCTACTGGTGTAATATTCGAGTTATCTCTAAAATAATGTGAGATTATCTTTTTAAATAGATGACAAAATATCCTCCGTCAAAGTAAACACCCGTCACTGAAATACACTTATTCTAATGTTTTTTCCAGTCTTCGAAACAGTTTTTTTACCCGACCGGTATAAAGATACGAGGGTCGTTCAATAAGTCTTTAGAAAATCAAATAGATGGCGTTCGTAGCATCGGAAATGGTTTGTTCTTAGTAAGCGTTATTATTCACTAGATAGCTGTTAAAGTCTCAGTTATATTCATCACATGGTTTCATTTTTGTTGTCGATTAAAGCAAGAAATTTTTGTTTATTTAGAAAAATGGAAAAAAGTAAGTTTCGAGTGGTGATTAAACACTTATATTTAAAATGCTTAACACCGGAATAGATCAAAGCAGGATTGGATGAAGTTCATGGCACGTCTGCTCCTGTGTTTTCAACTGTTTGTAAATGGGTAAATGAGTTTAAACGTGGCCATACATCCACAAAAGATGAACATCGTTCGGGCCGTCCAGTAGAAGTGACTACTCAGGAAATGATTGATAAAATACACGGCATAATTTTAAGTGATCGATGAATCAAATACGCGAAATAGTTGTTGTTGTAAGCGTCAGGCTCATCGCGAGATACAGTGTTTTCAATTTTGCACGAAAAATTGGGTGTGACAAAAATTTCGACAAGATGGATGCTGCGTTTGCTCTCAGTGAAGAATAAACGCTATCTTGTCGACTCTGAGGCTGTCTTGCCGCTTTTTTGTTGCAATCCTGATCAGTTTCTGCGTCGATACATAACTGTGGACAAAACACGGATACACTACTACATTCTAGAGACAAAGGAACAATCAAGACAGTGGGTTTTTAAAGGCGAACGAAGAAGGTGAAGACGGTGAAATCGCCCGGCAAGGTTATGGCCGGATAATCCAACTTTCAACATGGATTCTCTCAACAACAGAGCATCGATCAACTCAATTCGACTTTTGGCGATAAAGCGTCATCTAAAACCATTGTATATCACTAGTTTAGTGGACTTCATCATGACCGTCGTTCGCTCACGGACGAATTTAAAGAAAATCGTCTAAAATCGGTTGTTGTGTCAGAAAACATCGATACTGTTCGCAAACTGATAAATAAAGGGTTTATTTTTCACTGTTTGGGTTTTTCAGAATGAGCCAAACCCAATAAAAGTTGTTCGCGCAAGAAGCACTTCGAAGCAAATGCTCGCCTATTTTTTTGGAATAAATGGGCATGTGGCTACACTGCCACTAGAGAATCATAGAACGATTCTTCTATTGGAACCTTCGATGTGAAACACTAAGCTCAAAAAGATTTACCACTAAACATCAAATCATTTTTTAATATCATAACCATGTTAGCATCATCAGGAGATGATTTATTCTGTTTAAATCTGTCTGAGATTAAAACATCTGCTGATGATGCTAACATGGTTAACAAAACGTGCGTCGAGAGCTTTAAAAAATGAATTGGTGTTTAGTGGTAAATCTCTTTGAGTTTAATCAGAGAAGGATCAATTCTGAATGGTACACAACTATTTGGGACCCCCGCGTTCCGGACACAGAATTGCCCAGTGAACGAACTTTCTAGTAATCGGATAATCCAGAGGCTGGCTAAATGATCAGCGTGACAAAAGGAGATAAGGCCAGTTAATATTTTTTTTTTTGTATTTTATTAGTATTTCTATGAATCTTTTACGTTATATTTTTAATAATCTCACTACCATCAAGTAATAATAATTAATTGTGGATTAAGAGCTTTAAGAAAGTGATTTGGTGTTTAGTGGTAAATCTCTTTGCGTTTAATCGTAGAACGTTCAATTCTGAATGCTACACAACCATTTGTTTGCCAGAAGTCTTTCAGGAAATAAGAAAAAACAACCAGCAACGCAGGATCATTCTCCACCATGACGTAAACTCTCACACAACGCGGAGAAAACTCAATATTTTACGAATCAAAACTTCGTATTGATGAATCATCCGCAATACAGTTCTGATTTTGCATGATTTCTTTTGTTCCCATCCATAAAGAATAAATTACATGGTCAATTATTTTCGACATCAGAAGAAGCGGTTAATGCGTTCAAAATACATGTTTTGGAAATACCTCAATCGGAATGGAAAAAGTGCTATGAAAATTGATTCAAATGTATGCAAATGAGTATCGATCATCGCAGAGAACATTTTGGAAAACAATAAAACGATTCAATGATAAATCTTTGTTTTTATTTGTTATTCCGGGTACATAAATAGCAACCCTCGTATTTAGTATGGAAGCGGATAGTATGTCGGAAAAATAAGAAAACTTTTTACAGAAAACTACTAGCGCCATCTATTGAAACAATATATAATCTGATACCTGTATATTTGCTCTATAAAACGAGCCCACCATCATTAAAAGCGATCAACGGATTGTCAAGTTTTACCGCTTAAGGTGACAGTACAATTTGTTCACCTCGTCACAAAATCACGATTGAGCAAAGAGCTAATATTAATTTTTGTTTCTATCTCGGTAAAACTTAAAAAAAACAATAGAATTGATGAAACAAGTTTATGCTGATCATTGCTTATCCCGTACACGTGTATTCGAGTGTTATAAGTGATTTCAGTAAGGTCGTGATGCTTTGAAAGATGACCCAAAGCCAGGCCGGCCCAAAAACAAATATCGCGATGAGTTGGTGGAAAAGCTACCTGAAATGATCACATACGATGCGAAGTCTGTGTGTTTCAACAACCTCCGTATTCGCCTGATTTATCCCCGTGTGACTATTTCCTCTTCCCGAAACTCAGACTGACCCTGAAAGGAACGTTTTATGACTTTAAGTAGGTTTATCATATAAATAAAACATAGTTTAGTTTTAGAATTAGATTAAATTGTTTCATGATGATGCTGATATTGTTAGCGAAACGCGCGTCGAAATATTTAAATGTAATTTGATGTTTAGTAGTAAATATCTTCGAGTTTATATTGTCGTGTTCAATAAACTCGAAATTCAGGTGTTAATCTGATTCAGGTGTTAATTAATGGTCATATTTGTAATTCATAGGTCAATTTTAACAATTGTAATTTGTAACTATTATCAGTAGCTGAATTTCAACAGCGTAATTTTTTTCGCACAAATATATTTTATCAGCCTATCGAAAATTTAATCAAAACATTTCACAGGTGAGAATAAGAAATAAAGAAAATATTATTTTTATAAATACATCTGGTATCCAGCATTTAAACAAGTATTGTCAATCAGATGTTTATCCAAAATACATGAGTCTTTAATAAATATTGTTGAAGATATTATTATTCGACAATAAGTTTGACCGACAATTGCAAAGTCCTAATGTCAAAAACTAATCGCATAAACAAAATTAAACCACATCAACTTAAAATAACTTCAAAATATATATTTTAGTATCAAAGTCATTTTACTGTGTAATGCAATTATGAAATATACTTTCAGTCAAGTATTTGTTTCATCGACATTATCAAGAACGATAACGATGTTTTTAATATGGCATAAGAATTAACAACGATAAATTGTAAGGAAAACTATATGAAGCTCTTGTTCTTTATATTAAGATAAAATAACGAAATAATTAGGAATTAATTTTACAAAACAAGGTATAGTCTACCAGTAAAAATAACCTGTAAATTCAGTTATAAACGCGATGTCATTCGGAAAGAAACATTTGAATTTGACCAACTGAGAATTACAGCAGACACTTTGATGTTCCAGTGTTATTCGTGTCCAGATTCAAGAAAAAATTTCTTCCATAATTTTGTGACCTGTGACGAAAAGTGGATCCTCTACAATAATCTAAAGAGATGAAAATCTTCAGGTCATCTTGGTGAGGGCTGTTTCATAAGAAAAAAACAAATTATTTTAAGTAGATTTGTTTTATTTTTCAATATAATCTTTTTTTAGCTCTATACACTTTTCCAAGCGTTTCTCGAACTTTTTTAAGTCGTCTAAAAAATAAGATTTTGAAGGTCGTCAAAATAGGCATCTGTTTGGGCGATGACCTCATCGTTCGATGTGAACCGTTGTCCGCTGAGCCATTATTTTAAGTTCAGAAATATAAAAGTCACGGGGGGCCAAATCAGGTGAATATTGTGGATGTTGTAATCATTCGAACTTTAAGTCCATGATTTTGCCCAACGAAACTGTACAGGTGTACACCCGAGCATTGTCTTGATGGAAGAGGATTTTTTTCTTTTTCAAATGAGGAAGATTTTTCTTGATTTATTCGTTCAACCGGTGCTATAACGACGTATAATACTATTTAGTTACTGTTTTTCCTTTTTCCAAGTAATTGGTGATGGTGGCGCGTGCATCCCAAAAAAACTGTGGCCATAACCTTGCCGACCGATTTCATTGTCTTCACCTTCTTTGGAGCCCGTTTCCTTTCAAAAACCCACTGTTTAGATTGTTCCTTTGTCTCTGGAGTGTAGTTGTGTATCCATGTTTCATAGTCTACCACACGAGTGCATTTATTCTCCACTGAGAGCAAAAGCGGCACCAATCTTGCCAACATTTTTTTCACACCCAATTTTTCGTGCAAAATTAAAATCACTATACCTTGCAATAAGCCTGTCTCGTGCACTTTAATTCGTCGATCGCTTAAAACCATGTGGATTTGGTCAATCATTTCGGGAGTAGTCGTTTCCACTGGACGTCCCGAACGATGTTCATCTTTTATTGATGTAATTACAAACCGTTGCAAACACTGTAGCAGACGTGCCATGAACTTCATCTAAATCTCGAAACCCACTTTTTTCCATTTTTCTAAATAATCAAACGTTTCTTGCTTCAATCAAGAATATAAATGAAAGCATGTGATGAATATAACTGAGAGTTTGACAGCTATCTGGTGAATAATGATGCTTACTAAACTTACATTACATGCTTACCGTTTCCGCTTCTACGCTATCTCTTAGATTTTCTAACGACTTATTGAACGACCGGTCCTCCAAAACAAAATATCCACGCAAAGAAGGTGTAGGTGTGTACACGATGGGATCAGCTGGGCGTCATGCATTATGAGTTGATGCAATCTGGTACCTTATATCGGTAAGGGAAAAAGGAAAGTCAATTTGCCTCTCAACAAACAACTCTGGAAACGACGACCGAGTTTTGGCTTTTGATAAAAGTCACCTTCGCTCAGTCGGTTCCAAATCTTCTGTTTTATTACTTCAACTTGTCATCCGTCGCAATAATTTCGAGTGAATAACACGTGTCTCTTCTGCTTTGTTCTCGATTTATAATGTGAGGTAAAAGCAAAGAAAAATTAGTTCCTACACGGCAAATGTCGTGTTGGTACTTATAGTAAAATAGAAATTCTTGACCGTTTACTCCTTGGCGAGTCGTTTGCATCCATATCATGTTCTTTTAATGTCCGTGAATCAACTGTACGATCCATCAAGACATCATGAAGAATCCATCATAATGATGCATTTTGATGATGAATCCATCAACAATTGAAAAAAATGGAAGCTGCATTAGCATTATGGATTGAAGACTGTAGCCAGAAGAGAGTAGTGATACAATCCGTGAGAAAGCTAGGCATCTTTACGCACATTTCAAAGGACCTGTTGATGAATATACGGATGGATGATTTCAAGCATCGTAAGATTGGTTCAATGAGTTCAAGGTACGACAATCACTGCATCACTGCAAAATCAAAATTGTTGGAGAAGCTGCATCTTCAGCAGTAGCAACATATCCAAAGTTAATTGCTGATGGTGGATACAAACTTAAACAAATATATAATGCAGACAAAACTGCCCTGTTTTGGAAAAGAATACAAAAAAAACTTTTATATCCAAAGTGAAAAGTTCGCCTACGGTTTTAAGGCAGCAACAGATAGAGTTACACAAAGCGTCACGCGTAACCCGGCGGCACGTACGGCGGTGGCGCCTTTTTTGTCAAAAAACATTCGACAATTATATATAAACTATATTTATTTATAAACAATCAAAACTTGTTTGTTTATAAATATTATGATACTTAACGTAGCTGGTAAATAAATACATATTATTCTAAAAATACAATATGTATCATTAGTTTTCGATCCGCGAAAAAAGAAATTTTCAGCCGCGAACACAAGAAGTAGTACAATTTAAACGTTAATTAGCGAATACTGAAAATGCGAATAACGGAACCGTGAATGCGGAGCTTGCTGTATTTCCCGGACTTCCGATTCTGGTTGACCTGCTTCACATCTCTTGAGGAAATCGAAAAAAGGTTCAATTACTTGGTCACATCAAAATTACGAAGTTCTTTTCGATCTACGAGGGTTGATCCAAAAGTAAGTTTCCCAAAGAGCTGCAGCAGCGTTGGAAGCTGCTAGGCGAAATTCGACAACACCGCTGTGCACGGCAGATCCCCCACTCCCTTTTCCGCCCGCGAGCGCTGCGCTACGCCGCTCAGTCTTGGCTCAGCAGCCGTTCGCGATGGAGCCTCTTATTGTTGATCCCGCCAGGTGCGAAATTCGATCGGTTATTCGGTTTTTGCATGCGACAGGAATTCCACCTGTGGAAATTCATCGAAAGTTGACACAAGTTTACGGCGACAAGTGTATGTCCGTTCAAATGGTCCGACATTGGTGCAGGGAATTTAGTGACGGACGGAAGGAGGTTCACGACGAAGAGCGGAGTGGAAGACCTGCAGTTTCGGAGTCGATTGTCGAGAAGATCGAACGCGAAATGCTTCAAAACCGGAGAATCACCATCCGTGAACTCGTTGATAGGATTCCTGGGAGTTCTTACGGTACAGTGGAAAGAATTTTGACTGAAAAGTTGGGGTATCACAAGTGTTGCGCTCGATGGGTACCGCGCATGCTGACAGCAGAACACAAGGAGAAACGCCTCGATTGTGCTCGACAGTTTCTTCAAAAGTGTCAAGACGATAAGGAAGAATTTTTGGACTCCATCGTGACCGGTGACGAAACGTGGGTTTTTCATTTCACCCCCGAAACCAAAGAAAAGTCTAAACAGTGGCGTCACTCAGGGTCACCAGTCACAAAGAAGTTCAAGCAAACTCCTTCTGCTGGCAAAATCATGGCCACTGTCTTTTGGGATCGCAAGGGGATACTGCTGATCGAGTTCCTGACACCCGGGACAACAATAAACTCGGACAGGTATTGTGAGACACTCACTAAACTCAGGCGTGCTATCCAGAACCGCAGGAGACGACGCCTGACAACAGGTGTAACGCTGCTTCACGATAACGCCCGACCTCACACTTCCCGCAAAACCCAGGAACTTTTGGAGCAGTTTGGATGGACTGTCATGCCCCACCCACCTTACAGTCCGGACCTCGCGCCCAGCGACTATCACTTGTTCCCCAAGTTAAAAGAACACCTGAGTGGCAAACGCTTCCGGAACGACGAGGAAGTGAAACAAGAGGTGCAGCGCTTTCTTAAGGGTTTGGCGGCGGAGGTGTACGACATGGGCATACAAAAGTTGGAGCACCGTCTACAAAAATGTGTTGATCGAAATGGCGATTATGTCGAAAAATAGAGGAAAGTTTCATCTTTCCGACGATGTAAATTTTAATGAAAATAAACATAGTTGTCTATTTGAAAAAATGAAGGGAAACTTACTTTTGGATCGACCCTCGTAGTATTCGCCAGATGACTGAAAAATGGCAAAAGAAAGGAAGAGTACTTCGAAGATCCAGTTTGTGTTATTTTTTACTGTAATTAAATGTCAAAGGTTATTTGGTTACCTTTGAAAAAATTAACTTGATATTTTATAGTTTTATTTTGTATCTGAAATGATTTCCCCTCTAATATATATGATACAATTTTAAAAGTACTGCAGCGTAGATGTTAACGTATCAAATAGACCTTGTTCTTAATTTAAAAGTATCTACACACTTGTTGGGGAAGTTGAAAAAAACCTCAATGGCCTCAATGAAAAAAACATAAAAATTAGTTTTATATGCCTGTAAAATTATACATATATTGGGATTTTTACAGGCATATTTGAAAAAAATCAGACGTGTGGATCAGAATTAACAATAAAATTGTAATTAAGAATCTCCAGCCTCATATGGTACATTTTCTGCCTGGTCCTTCCTCTAATTTTCTCCGGGTTTTGCATTTTTGTTGTCTGACCTCCTTTGAATATATTTTTGCTTTGTTCCAGCTTCATTCTTGTTCTGTCCAGGGGCAATTCCATATTTTGAATTCTCACTGCTTCATATACTCCTAATTTAAAAGTTACAAAAATTCTCTTTGGTAGATAGAATAGTCCATACAATGATGTTGAATGATTCATTCACGTTCTGCGTTTGCCCGTGTGGTGGAAGGTTAAAGACACACAAACAGATATATTGACTTATACAATTCAAAATTAGATTGTGAGAAAAGATTGCTAGCTAGGTTGCTACGTTATTTCTAATGTCATCATATGCTTCTAGTAAACTTACAACCGCTCTCCAGTAAAATCATACTTTGACTTTTTTGTATAGGTGCCTACAAGGTGTGTTTCATGGGAAAAAGGATTTTTTTAATAGCTATTTTTAGTAGCGCTATCTTTTGAGCGTTAGAAAGGTGTATCCTTTACTGACGTTCTGGCAAAATTTCATGACATTCGGATCATTAGAAATCAAGTTATCGCGCTTAAAGTATCAGTGTGTTTAAATCATCGGTCGAATAATGAACATCGAACAAAGAGCGAATATTAAGATTTATTTTAAACTTGGTAAATAATTTACCGAAATGTTTCAATTAATGAAATAAGTATGTAGTGAGGATTATTTTTCCCGTGGCAAAGTCCACGAGTAGTTTAAACGGTTCAAAGAAGGTCGTGAGGACATCAAAGACGACGAGCATCCTTGTCCAAAAAATTCCGTTGTTAACTAAACTAACATTGAAATTGTGCATGAATTTATAAAAAATCTGCCAAAATCTTCGTTGCTATACACGCAAATGGAATTTAACATGTCCAAAGATTCAATTCATCCTATTTGACCGATCATTTGGGACTTCGGAAGGTTTGTGCACCAAATGGTCGAAAAAGGACGAAAACTTTAAGCATTGTTAACCTGATGAGACGAGGTCGAAATTCCGAATCGAAGCACCCGACCGCGCCAAATCCAAAGAAAAGACATCTCGAGAAGTCAAAAATCAAAACAATGTTGATTTGTTTCTACGATTCGGAGGGAATTCTGCACAAGGAGTTCGTTCCACCTGGTCACCTTGGTATTATGAAATGGCTGTTGTCGCGTATTGAACGTTTTCGCGTACTCGCAGCGGGCGCTTGTTGCACAATAATACGCCATTCCATCGTTCGACGCACATCACTGATTTATAGAGCAAAAATAGCATTTTAACCATCAGTATTTCACCATACTCGCCTGATTTGGCTCCCTGCGACTTCTATCTCTTCAAAAAATGAAGGACAGCATTAAGCCGAAAGGCGTCCACCGCCATCCTGAAGGACATATCTCAAAAAATCCGTTCGTCAACCTAATTGACCATACAACACGTTGCATTGACGCGCAAGACTATTTTGAATAAAAATAATGATTTTTGCCGAAAAAATAAATATTTGTGTTTTTTTTTAAGTGCTGTTTTCCATGAGACTATTTTATTTATACGTGAGACTAATTTATCCAAAAAGAAAATATTTTAGCATATTCCTCAACAACTTTTTTTTATATGCGAAATAACTTGTCCTTTATACTGCGTCGAAAAAACAAAAATTCTGCAGCAATAACAATATCTTGCATTCAAACCAAACTACAAAAAAAAGGTAAAAACAGTTCAAACCAGTATAGAATGAGGTGTAAGGGAAAATTAGCAATTTTCACAGTGTATTGCTTACTTAACGAAATCCCTTAAGGTGAGGACCTAATAAGTTTGATATTTTATTTTTATACATTGTAAAATACATTTCAATCCTATGTATAAATGTCAATTATCGTGACAAACTTCAAATTCTGTGATACACGTGATATATTTGAAAATAATCGTCCATTTTCAAGACGTAGGATGTATAATGCATATGAATAAAATCGACAAAAAGCCAAAAATATTAAAAACACTCGAGCAGATTTATTTTTATTTCACCCTGAAGTACCACTTCATCAAACTCACACTGAAGTGGTATCACCACCATGTGGACTCGCATGATGAAGAAAAATGACCTTCGATATTAACGATACCATTTTTTTCCTTATCAATATCAATATTTATTAACCAATTTAAACTGTCTACTTCAATGTAGTTTATATTCTGAACAATTAAAGATATCAGTTGACACTAAAATGTATAAACTTTTACTTTTTCTTGGTTTACTTGTATCCCTAGCATATGGAAAAAACTATACTCGTAAGTTAAATTTGTTATTTTTTTTTTGTACATTTATATATATATATATATATATATATATATATATATATATATATATATATATATATATATATATGTATTTGTTTGACTGGGGACTCACCCATCCCTTCCATTGGAGGGCACATGTTTCGTCTCTTGATGTTCAGACTCTTCAGGGCAACGACATGTGCTCTCTCGTCAAGAATAGGAAGAACCGATCCACAGTCAACAACCCATACATTTGGCCGACTTACCGTCGGATGGCGCATATATGCAGTGTTAGAATTCTTTGGACTGCGTCCAATAAGACAACAGTGCTGGGTGTCATTAGACACTCAACTGCTGGGTTCCACAATCTCATGAACAGACAACAACCTGCGTCTCCGCCTAAATGAGCAGAGACGCAGGTTGTTGTGTGTTCCACATGAGATTGTGGAATCCACCAGATGAGTGTCTGATGACACCCAGCACTGTTGTCTCATTGGACTCAGTCCAAAGAATTCTAACACTATATATATATATAATTCTTAACCTTTTTTTTTAACAAAAAGTTTGCTTATAATATGTATCCAAACAGAAAGGATTTCCACGGAAAACTGGTCAAGATGTTCATTTGAATTTCCTTAATAATAACAACGTCGTGTTTATTTCATTCTAATACTCTCATCTCTTGTTTATTTCGATTTATCATATTATAAATTTGGTTTGTTTTGTTATAAAAAAGGAAATTTTACACATTATTGTTGTTTAATGTCAAAAATGAAATTACTAGCACTAATTTTTCACACTACTGTTCAGAATGTCCCCCATCCCAATCTTGGCGAAAGAAGCTTCGTCGATTGATAAAATCACCTTCAAATGGGATATGTGGTTGAGCTGTTTCTAGTCGAGCTTGTCGACCAGGGCTTCTCCAAGCTAATGTTTTTCGTGAATCAGCAACCAAGCCAATTCTCGTCTCATCGGAGGACATCACGTTATTCCAGTTAGGACTATGATCCACCATTTCTCAAGCCCATTGCAATCTTTCACTTTTTCTTGAAGGGTTAGTTTGGGAACCCCAAATGGTCTTCTGCGATGCAAATTTACCGGCTTCAGTCTGCGTGTTATCGTTTTTTCTGAAACATTTACTCCGTCAAGCCTAACAAGCTCCCTTGATATGCCACTTATTGATTCCAGGCGAGATCTTCAAGCTATTATCGATCTACCGGTCTTATGCAGCTGTTGAACATCGTTTTCTACCACTTCTGGAGTAATCCTTTACGTTATTTGTCTTTTGGAATTTTTTATGCATTTTCGATATAGCACTTTGGAAAACACCTATAATTTCCGCGATATCACTTTGATTAAAGCCCTGTTGTAACAAAGCAATTATTCTTGATCTGTTAAGATGAGATATCATGTTTTATAAGCATTTATAAAAGTTTCATCGAAAATTGAAAAAGAACTGAAATAATGTGTAAATACCAGTATCAGCAGAAAATGCAAAAATGGAAAAACGTGTGTTACCAACAAAACAATGATTTTGTTATTTTCATTAAAAAGGGCCTATTATATATATATATATATATATATATATATATATATATATATATATATATATATATATATATATATATATATATATATATATATATATATATATTCTCTGTATAATATTCTCTAACCATCTCAGTCTCTAAAATTTCATAATACAGGCTTCATTATAAATTGATTTTTTCATTATAATTGATATCTGCTTCATTATAAAACCACTTCAATTCCTGGTTTGTTCTTCTTCAACTCTTTTACCTCTTAGTGCATTTTTAATATTTCTATCTCCTTAGTAATTTCTATCTTTCTTAGTATCTTTTTCTCTCATAATCCCAATATTCTCAACTCTGCCGCTCCCGACGATTATAGTGATCCAAACTTCTTCAAACTTGTATATTTCTCCTCTTTCTGCTGTTATTGTAGACGTTTCATCTGTGTTATATTCCCTTTCTGACCACATAATATATTTCGTTTTCTCAGGGTCTATTAGTAATTCATATTGAGATATTATTTTTCCCTAAGCTACATATTGTTTGTATCTCTCTCTCTCTCTTACTTCTCGTTATAATTGCCATGTCATTTGTAAATACTAAACATTGATGCCGCCTTTAGGACGTTAGTCCAGAACTGTTAATATTATTTCTCTTACTCTTACAACTTTTCTCTTACAACTCTTATACAAGATTGAACAGTAAGGAAAAGTTCCTTAATGAATTCAAACTCGATTTTTTGTTCTCTTTAAAAAAATCTGAATGAACTTATTAGTTAAGCTAATATAAAACAAGTTGTAAAGATGTGTTTATTATTGATGTCGCAAAGGTTATTATAAAAAATTATTTCAGAATACCTCCAAGAAGTCAAGCAAGGCTTCGATGAATACCAACGAACTGGACAAAGACCCCACTATCTAAATGAAGCATTAAGTCAGTTCCATCTACCTCATCTCTTCAGAGATAACATATATGTTGGAGACACTCCAATGGTAGAAGTATCAGATATACAGAATTCTCCACTATGTGTTCTTTGTGGTATAGCAGCAAATTTCGTTGTGTATCAAATCAGATTAGGAACACCACGAAATCAACTAAAAAACGAAGTTGCACAATTATGTGAATTGTTCAATATTGAAAGTGGTAGAGTTTGTGACGGAGTTGTTGAACTAAATTTGGTAAGTTGATTATCATTAGAGGGAAATTTGAGAAGTTCATAAAAAAGTATGGTTATATATATATATATATATATATATATATATATATATATATATATATATATATATATATATATATATATATATCATGCATCTTTTTTAAAGTTTATTCGACAGCGTTTCGATGACTAATGCTGCCGATTGACCGGTGTCGTCTTGTTTTGTGTCCTGGCGGCATGCCATCATAGGTCGGTTGATTCCCGCCAATGAGCAATGAGAGCCCGCGTTTTGCTGCGTGTTTTCGGCCCCGTTGTTAGTTGTTCAGCTTGCCTATCGATGGAGAATGATCTCGTTGTCTTGGACTCTCTCTTGGTTTAAATCGGAAACCTAATAAAATGTGTTTGCAAGAGTTTAGTTAGTTGATATTTTAGTTTCTTAATTGATAGTGTTCCATTACTATCCATCCATTAGTTTTTTGTTGATAGTTTTCCTTATCTATTAGAAACTGTCTGCTCCACGTCAGCGCTTTGCCATTCACCCGCCATCCAAAGCACCAGCAAACGTCTCCCAAGACCGGTTTCTGGTCTTAAGCCGTCATCAGTTAGGTTCAAGCTAAACGCCTGGAGAGCGGATGAAGAAACGACTAAAGCCATGACCATATAAATCGGCCCTGTCGAATGATGGCTGCAATCACAGGCCATGCCATCCTGGCGGTAAACGGCTACAACAGTCAGACTGTGCGAGGCCGTTCGTGGCTCGTCTAACCTTGAATAAGTACCAGGTGTGTTCGAAAAAAAGTGAAGTGTGCTTATATTATTGGCCCTGGTGGACCTCGCGAAGTACAGTTAGAGGTGTTTGTTGTTAGCTTTCCTTTGCGGCCATACTGATGTTATTCTTTCACTATGAATTTTTTCCTTTTGTCAGACCAAGTTGTTCCGGTCTTCCTACATTTCTCTTTCCGTCCAACCTCCCAAACGTTAACGTTTTGTCTGAAACAGTTTCTATCCTGAATTTCAGCTTGTCTAATATTTGCTGATCTGTTTCTCCCTGCCCCTTTTAATTGCAATAATCTATTTAATTGTTTATATTTTAGCACTATTCCTATTTTCATAAAATTCAACTATTTGTCTAGTTAGCCTATTCGAATTAATCGATTTTATGTGTCCGAAAAACTTAAGTCTTTCGTTTTCTCATATCGCTATGTATATCTATGTATTGTTTGATTTCTTGGTTTTCTCTAAGTCGGTATGTTGTGCTATTTATTTGTGTAGGGCCTAAGATTTTTCTTATGATTTTTCTTTCTTTTCAATCTCCTCGATTTCTTTCTTTCTATTCAAAATGAGCGTTTCTGCTAAATTGACATTCTGGCTTAATAACTGTGTTGTAACGCCTGAGTTTTGTGTTTTTAGATATGTATTTTTTGTTATAAATATTTTGTGTAAGTCTCAATGCAGTTTCCATTTTTTAACATCTACTTATTAGACGCTTTTTCCATGATTATTTCACCCAAATATTTAAATTGAGATATTCGTCTAATGTTACCATATTTTGTTTTTAAAAATGGAGTTCTTAGTCTGTTATTGGTCATGTATTGTGTCTTTTCAAAGGAAATTTGGAGTCCTACCTTTTCTGCTGTTTCTTTCAGGATTTCAATGTGTTTTGGTGCCATTAATATATCTTGAGCTAAAATTGCAAAAGATCATCAGCAAACGCCAGACAACCTATTTTGATGTTGATTCTCCCCTGTTTAATGGGGAGATATATAAGGCAACATAGTATGATTAATAACTGCGTGAGGTTTGACAAAATGAGACTATGGTATTTTCCAATAACGTATTCTACATGAATATGTAGAGCAGCAATTCCATTGCCTTCTGAAACGTTAGATTGTGATAACTTTAAGCCAGAACTAACCGAAGGCAGTTTAATTAATTTTATTGTTTATCTTTTTTATCAAGAAGCGAAACACTTTTTTGAATGCACTTTTAAATACACATAATTAAACCTCCCCCAATTAGAATAATATGATCAATTTTTCTATTGGATCCTTCGGTGTGAAACACTAAACTCAAAGAAATTTACCACTAAACACCGAATCACTTTTTTTAAAGTTCTCGACGCACGTTTCGCTAACCATGTTAACATCATCAGAAGATGATTTAATCTCCTGATAATGTCTCTTAGTTAAATCATTCATCATATACTATTACCTTCCTAATTGGTAGTCGAATTTTGTTCTTGTCTATTCGCGCTTTCTTAAATATTATTATTCATATCCTACAAATCCTGTAGGGCTTTCTCATTGTTACTACTCTCGGTTGTGTTGCTACATGTAGATTCTTTATGGATACTCAGTAATATTCCTTTCTACAAATTTTGCACGTTAATTTGTTTCCCCTACATGAATTAAATAATATAAATAAAAGTTATAAAAACGAATAAAAAAAAGGAACCTTAATCTAATTTTAATATTTTATTCTGAACTTACCTTTGAGCCACCATATCTTTATGTAAAGATATATGAATATAATGTCGAAAACAGCACCGAAAGCCTAAATAACAATTAAAAGCAAGTATATTTTCAGATCTCTAGGAAACCAATAAATGTAGTCAGAGATATAGGTTAAACTTATAGAATAATGACTAAGACCGATACATTGTTTTATTTGCCCGGGACTCTGATTCTGTCCAAACGTCTTTTCGGAAAGGACGAGAAAGCAAATTTCGGTGTAACGAATTGTTCCGATACGACCCGATGCGCAAAATAGTTTTGTTATAAAACTTATATGTAATCTTTCCATTTATGACAAAAAAAATTGTTTAAAACCCCAATTCCCTATAATAATCATGATGAAAATTATTCTCTAATTTATCATTTTAGGATGTATTTGTTTATATTTTCACGAAAAACCCCGACTTGAAACCCATCGTCGCATGTCATCTACTCCTACAAAATACATGTCCCTCTGACGACTTCGAATGGAGCATTGATGTACCAGATGGACAATCACCATCGAGACCTAAACCAACTGGTGACTCCTTGCTGAAAATTCTTCACGTTTCGGATATACATTTAGATACTTTGTACAAAGAAGGTAAGGTAGCAAGCTGTAATGAACCTGTATGTTGCCAAGACGACCAAGACGATGGTGATCCAGACACTGGAAATGTTTGCGGTTACTGGGCCTCATACGGAAACGACGTTTCAGAATCTTTAGTAGACGAAATGATCAGATTCGCCAATACTTTGGTAAGTTTTCCAATATTGTGGGTACACTAAATGCAGGTTAAATTATTTGATAGGATTTTGATTACGTGTACTTCACTGGAGACATTATAAGTCATAGAGTCTGGTCTACAACAATCGACAATAATGTTAACGTGATTACAACTCTTATGGATAAATTCAAAAACGGCTTTAAGGTTCCTGTATACCCCATTCTAGGAAATCACGAACCAAGTCCACTGGACGTGTAAGATATTCAACTTATTAGATCCTCAGCTTAATTATCGGCCTTCTTTAACTACCTTTGAAATTTATTTATGAAAAAAGTTATACAAATTTAATTTTCAAAGTAATCTTACTGAATTTCGCTGTCTCTTAGGCAATTGTCAAATCCTAGATCAAAAAAAGCTTGATCTAATATGAATCAGTTGTTGCTGAGAACTGTCAGCAATGACAGATTTAAGAAAATCATAATACACGACGCCCAGCTGATTTCACCATAAACACAGTAAACTTTTTTGCACCGATATTTGGTTTAGCGGTACTGTTTGATGACTCATCAGGGTTAACCAATGATTTTCGTCTCTTTGCATTATAGTAGAGGATTTAATTTTCGTCACAGGTCACAATATTATGCAGGAAGTTTATGAATTAATTTTTTTGCATCTGGATAGCAATGACACAACAGTATTTACTCTTATTCTCACCTACGAGTTTATAGGGGACCCAACGACTCTCCGTTTGCATTTTCCTTAGTGAGTTTAGAAATGGCTTACGGGGTTTCTGCAAGTTCTTGTCCGAGTTCTAGCAATGTACGACAAGGATTTTCTCCTAGCAGTGGTTCCAATTCTACATCCTCCACTTTTTTTGGCTGCCTCGGATATCAGCACCATTTAAGTTAAAATTGCCAGTTTGGAATTGCTGCCTCAGATGTTGCTTTTTGAACGACATCGCGGTCTACAACTGATTTTTCAAGTTATATTCAAAGTAAGTTCATACATTATACTTCAGATTGAAGTTGAAAGATGGTGTTTCAAAATAACAGTATCTGGTTGAAATATGGTTGAAATTGCAACATTGTTGGTCCCAGCACATTTTCTTAAGGTACTTCTGGTTTGATGGATTGTATTGTAGATATTTTTTGACCATGTCTTTCGCTGGAATATCGGTCCTGAAGATAAGATTCTAAAATAATGTAAAATGTATGTGGTTCACATCTAGGTTCTAGAGATGTTGTAACGTAAAGGCCGAAAATTATGTCGAGGACTTAATACATAAAAATTAAGCAAACTTTAAAACAATTTTGTTTTAGTTTTGAGTTTCAAAACACAGCACCAACAAATATGTCTACTCAATGGTTACTAGATCTGGTTGAAAAGGAGTGGTCCCAATGGCTACCAAGCTCTACTAGTGATACAATAGCTCAGGGTGGTTTCTACACTGTATCTCCACGAGATGGTTTTAGAATTATTGTTCTGAATAACAATATAGCTTATACATATTGCTGGTAAATCACCTAGAGCTTCCAGATGAAGGAAAACAACTTTAATTTACATTTTCAGGTGGTTGATACAGTCCACTAAAGATCCATATGATCAGCTAAATTGGTTAATCAGTACTTTGGAACAAGCTGAGAAAAATAAGGAAAGTGTTCATATTCTGGCGCATATTCCCAGTGGTGGTGGATTCGTACAAAAAACTTGGAGCAGAGAATTTAATAAAATAGTAAACAGGTACAACCAGCTATGCGCAGCCAAGTTATCTCCTATAAAACTAGAATATTTCAGATTCGCCAATATAATCAGTGGGCAATTTAATGGTCATATACACATAGATCGTTTTCAAGTTCATTACGACAGTTCTGATAAAAATACGGCAGTTAATGTAGCTTGGAACGGTGCTTCTTTGGTTCCATATAATTATGCCAATCCTAGTTTTAAAATCTACAGCATCGACTCAGCGACGTTTGTAAGTTGGTACGTTTCTAAGAATAAAGCAACATGATAATGGTTTGCCTTTCAGGATGTTGTCGATATCGAAGAGTGGACATTTAATCTTACTTTAGCCAATATAAACAAAGATGAGTCTCCGAACTGGTATAAATTGTACTCTTTTAGAGATGCTTATGATGTACCTTCCCTGCAACCTAAAGACATCGACGACCTGATATTAAAAATGGCTAAAAATCATACGTATTTAGCATACTATCACCTGTAAGTGTTGATTATTTTTATGAAGTTAAAGTTAAATGAGAAATATATTGTTTACAGTCATCGTTACAAAAATTCTGACAGCGCAGTGGAATCAGGGTGTAATGAAAATTGTCAAAAGAGTTACTTGTGTGAATTTTCCACATATGTGAATGGGGATTCTACAAAATGTGATTATTTCAAAGAAATTTATGATAAAAATTCATAAACAAGTACATAAAATAAAAATATATAAATCAGAATTTGTCTCTTTTTTATGTATACCTACTATATTTCTAGTAGATTTTCTACAATCTAAAGATATCACTACAATCTAAATATATGAACCCTTTGAAAATAAGGTGACATGAAGACCTCTTGTACAAACTAAAGAAGAAACTACCTCATATATTCTGTATTATTTTGGAAGCTTATCTTCAGGACATATATTCCAGCGAATGGCATGGTCAAAAAATATCTACAATACATTTCATCAAATCAGAAGTACCTTAAGAAGATGTGCTGGGATCAGCAATGTTTCTACTAAATACGGCTAACTTACCAACTAATGGTCACAAGTACACTGTTACATTTGCAGATGATACGACGGCCATTCTACCAACACATATAAATCCCACCATAGTTGCAGTATTATTCGAAAGAAGAATTGACGAAGTGTAGAATTGAGCAACGACTTGGAAAATACGATTAAGTGGAAACAAGTCCACTAAGGCCACATTTACAAAATGCCGAAGAGAGGCACCTTAAGTGACGTTAAATAATCAATCCATACAAACAGAGAGTATCAACTATCTTGTATCGGGTCAACTGTATTCATACATTTATAGCTGGGGCACGTATAGATCCTCAAAGAAGCCAGGCATTGTCAGACCCGTTCTGGTGCATTATAGTTGCACCACTAAAATAGCTATAACTCCGTATAATAAATATGAGTTTTCAAATTTACGTTGGAGAGCATATTCTTAAAGGTTTAAACTTTAAGAGCATGCAAAAAAATCGATTTTTTCAAAATTCTAAACTAGAATACTCCCTTAAGTCTGGAAAAGAGTTTTACTTGAAAAATCCATATAAAAAAGAATCCACGTAAACAATAAATTGAAACAAATGTACTGGTTACTCGGGAGAAAGTCGGAACTGCAACTAAGAAACAGTGTATATATTTATAAAGCCGCCTTCATACCTGTATAATAATCTTGGAGAGGTTCCAGTCTGAAGTGCTACGAACGATATGTGATGGTTTACATCACTATTTTCTTATATGGTTTACATTTCTATGGTTTACATCAAATAAATAAATTAGAAGACCGACCTATTAGAACGATAAAGAAGGAAATAAAAAACTGCAGTGCAAATATCAGGAGAAGTTGATAGTACATACGAATGCGTTAGTGATAAATCTACTAGATAATAGTGAAGATACTTACATATCAAAAAGATACAAAACGTTAGGTGTGCCCTTCAGAGTTCCATATTAGACTCGTAAAGTCATAAAATCAAGAGTTATTGTCATTTGTAGTGTTTTATTCTGAACTAACAAAGATAAAACCTGAGTTCTATCATTGGATAATAACTCACATGATATAATTATTCATGACATTAACTTATTAGTTCTAATCATCTTTTTTTTTCAATAAACATTATAAAAAACTTTGGAACAGAAAAAATATTTAAACTAAATAAATAGCGAATATGGTATACTAAACTATCTAAAAAAAAATTATGCATACAGCGCTGTACACGTGATAGAAGTGAAACTTTTCAAATTTGTATATAGCGTCTGACTCGTACATCTACAACGCACGCATGCGTGACACTACCTTATTTTATCGTTTGTATTGTTGTGTATACGTTGCTCTCTTTCGCTCCACTCCCGTGGCGTCCGAATGTATAGCTCTCTTTCTCCTCTCTACGTTATATTTTTCTTCTCTCTCATGTAACAAAATGTGCCTAAACGTGAAGCGCGAAATTTCACTCTCACTCATGATGTACAAAATTGTTTTAAGTGAAGGAGGTAAAGCAAAAAAACTAACATTCCTAACGGTCCACTACGGCCACGTTTACAAAATACCGAAGAGAAGCCCTCCTAGTGACGTTAAATAACCAATCCATAGAGCAGCCCTCCTAGTGACGTTAAATAACCAATCCATAGAGAAGCCCTCCTAGTATTGTTAAATATCCAATCCATATAAACAGAGACTCTCAACTATCTTGAGTTAAGTCTGAAAAAGAGTCTTACTTCGAACATCCACATACATAAAAATTCATGTATTAAAAACCAATCCAAGTAAACAATAAATTGAAAAAAATGTACTGATTTCTCGAGAGAAAGTCCGAACTGCAACTGAGAAACAAACTACTTATTTACAAAGCAGCCGTCATACCTGTATAGGTTCATAGATGACAGTTACGGGAGGATTATCAAACAAAACGGTAGGTGTGTCCTTCAGATTCGTATAGTTTCCTTGACTTCAAGTTTGGTACATTAGCTTGTCTTGGAATAATTTTTATTTGTAATGTTTTATTCTGAACTAACAAAGATAAAACATGAGTACTATTATTAGATAACAACTCACATGATATAGTTATTCATAGCGGTTGGCATCTACAGAGATCTGTTTATGTTCTATTATTCCATTATCAACAGACAAGTTATTTAATTTTTTCGAAATAAGGTCTCTTTGAAACTACTACTACTACTGCATACAGTAGTGGCAGCGGCTTCAATATACAGGGGTAAGAGAAATAGCTTTCGTAAATTTAACAACGATTCTTCACATCATTTGAAAGAAAAAAGGAACAAAAACCTAAGTGTTTCCCCGAAAAAAAATTCAAAATTATTAAATCACTAATCGAAAAACTATGATCAATATTTTGAGCAAATTTAATTAAAAATCGTGCCCTAAACCTGTAACAAACAATGCTGCAACGGCTGAAAATCCCCACGACAAAAAATGTTGATATAAATATCTGTTATCTTGGAGACAAACATTATTTAAGTGTGTCAGTGCTATTATTATTAAACTTCCATTTAAAATCAAAAATATATAGTGTGCGCGAATATCACGATATGCTTCTTAATTATGGAGAAGCTCGTATTAAAAAAGAATTATTTTTGCTGTAGTCGTCGAGATTAGGTACTAGCCTTGCATAGACTCAAATGGTGGATGTTTTGAATATTTAATTTAATAAAACAACAAATCATGAATGTTAATATGTCATGAAACGTTTAAAATATGCTGTGTAAAAAATTAGTGCTAATAATTTCAACTTTGACATTAAACGACATTAAACGACATTAATGTGTAATTTTTACTTTTTTTTTGTTATAAAAATAAACCAAATTTCGTCTGAAATGTATGGAATAAATGGTTATAAAAATATTACATTTTATTTTCAAATAATACCATTAGAAAATAATGAAACAACAAGCTGAATTTTTCTAACAAATGGCGACGTACTTATTACGGCGTATACTTATTACGTAATACACGGCGTATACGTAAATCACGGCGTATACGTATTACGGCGTATACTTATTGGCGTATACTTATTACGAGAGGTTTTTCAAACTGAAAATCTTCCTTCTTCTTTTTCCCCTTTTGCTCGTAGTTCCTGATTGATCGTGTTGCTTTCCCAGGTAATATACAACTCTGGGTGTCCATGCTTTTTGGATTTCACGGACTATTTTCTTACATTTTTGTATCTAAGTTGATATTTCTACCCGTTGATATTTGTCCTGTTGTATTTGGTTCAGCTAGGACTACTTGGGTGCTGTATATTGAATTTTCCAGTTGGCTAGTCTTCCTTACCAGAGAATCTTTTGTGCTATTCGATAACGGTCCATTTTGTATACATGGCCAAACCACTGAAGTCTGCGTGTTTAAACTCAGATTTTTTCATGATGGTGTTCAATAATAGTGTTGAAAAGTAAGGGAGCAACAATTTCTCCTTAGCAGACTCCTATTATAATTCGAAATGCTATTGTAGTTTATTTTAGAAACGTACATAGCTGGTTAATCGCTTGTATAATTTTTTGAGAATTTAGATAAACTTCTGACATGTCCAAAAAATTAAAGCAAATAAGACTATGATAGTTTTTTCCACATTGTATATTTTCTTCCAGTGACTGTCTAAAAGAATTGTGACTTGAAGCCTGCTTGTTGTTCGCGAACAGAAAATAATCACTCGAAACCGAATCAGGTAAATTATGTGGATGTTAATTAACTTTGTAGAGAAAAATTAATGTTATAAATAAAAAAATGTCAAAAATGTTCATACTTTTTAACGTTTTTCAAACAATTAATGCAAATATTTGCTTTATTATATTATAAAATTCTCCCGATTCAACTTAATAAAAAAAACTACTATAATTTAAGTCTTCATTTCGAGTTCTCAATCAAATTCAGTCTACGCAACAATCTTAAGTTATTAAAAAATTGTTAAATAAAAGCTATCTCAAAAATTATTAAAAATAACACATTTTTCTTCTGACAGCTTCAAGTACGAGTCAATCAATTTTTTAATTATCATTAATATTACAAACATGTTTTATTTGACACAGTGTTTGTTTCGGTAATCGAAGAACACTTGAAACTGAATCTTATCTCAAACTTTTCAAAAATTGGCTAATATAACGTTTACACTCCGCGTATAATAGAATATTAAATTATAATTCTTTTAAAAGAAAACATGGAAAAGTCTTCCACTTTTATAGTTATACTTTTAAGTATAATCTTTCTTTCTGTTACAAATGGGAAAGGTGAGTGATTCTTACATAGACTGTAGCTGAAAAAAATTTAAACCATGTCATAATATTTCTTAGAAAAATACATTTCTTTTAATGTCAAAAAGTCTGGGATGAAGTATTTTATTATCGATTTATTTTTAACGTACCGATTACAAACGGGCAATATGAAATTTCCCACGTGTTTCTGTGGTGGGGGTAAAGCGACTATCTTTACTATATTTGAGGCATCATAACATTATTAAACATAAATCAGTGGAGTGGTGCACAACGTGAGTTCGCCATTAAGGTACACCACACGGCAAGGCACAATTCTGACATTCAACGGTTTCATCCTGACCAGTTCAATATTAATCTTAATTATCCACTTCTTATCTATCTATCCACTAATTATCCACCGTTTGATCATACTATTAAACATGGATTCAAAATGTTATTGAACTTGGTTCTATATTTAAAAAGAAAAACTGTACGTACGCCTGTAAACATAGTACTACATTATAAAGTACTCGTCATATATACAGTTTCATTAAACATTTCGAATAGTAGTTTATTTTCTTTTTTTTTTCATATTATTCATATATTTCATTCATATAAAACCCAGATAGTGTTTTTAAAGTTGAATTATTTATTTTAACAGGTTGTAGAACTCGTAATAATAAGTTATTTTACAAAAAATCATTTACATAAAAGTTGCAAAATAAAGAAGTTATTAACAGTTACAAAATTTGAAAAGAAAATCTAAGCAGTGATTTGATGTCTGCGTCAATAGAATCCTCCCAACACTTCCGTGGTTTTCCAAACTGGCCTTTTTCCATTGACTTTCCCCTTTATATATTCTTCCGTATATTCTCTTTTAAGCTCAAACAAATTTTTTCCAGCTGTTTACCAAATTTATTAATTTCATCTCTGAAGTAATGATGAAAATTGATGAAAAATGCTTGCCACGTAGGAATTTTTTGTGCGTTGGGAACATATGAAACTCCGAGGGGGCCAGATCTGGTGAATATGGTAAAAGCTCCAATAATTCGTAGTGTAATTCCTTTAATTTGGCCATTGCAAGAACATTTGTGTGTGTCGGTATATTGTCTTGATGAAAAGTGTTTTTTTCTTCGCTAAACCAGGTCTTTTCTTACGAATTTTTGCAGCCAATTGATCCAAAAAGTTTTAGTTGTACTGCCCTGTTACTGTTTTACCGGTTTGAAGGTAATCAATTATCAAAATGCCTTTTGCGCCTCAAAAAAAACCACTTTGGCTGCTTCGGATCTGAACAACCGGGCTCAGTCCACTCTGCGGATGCGTTATAATTCCCCTCCGTTTGGGAATTCTCCCGTCATACATCCGTTCCACATGACCAGCCCATTGCAGCTTCTTGAATTTTTTGAGGGTCGACACTTCTGGATTTTCGAAGATGGCATACAATTCTTTATTGTATAGTACTTTCCAGATCGAGTCTTTCCCTCACAGGTCCGAGGATTCTTCTGAGAACCTTTCTTTCAAAGGTGTTAAGTAATTTTTCGGACCCCTGAGTTGGTCCACGTTTCGCTGCCATAGCATAGCACAGGTCTTATAATAATATTTTGGGTACTTTATGTTTTGCTTTCCTGTCCATATTTTTGTTTTTAATTCCTGGGAGTACCGAATAATACGTATTGTTTGCCATCATTATTCTTCTTTTAATTTCGATAGGTTCGCTTCCATCCTTCGGTAAGTTAAGACTAGCCCCCAAGTATACATAGATGTCTACGTTTTCTAGGTTAAAGTCTCCCACTGTAATATTTCATCTGATTGGCATCTTTTTCCTAGTTTGTGTCATAACTTTTGTTTTATTTTTGTTAGTACGTAGTCCAACTTCCACTGCTACCGAGTCAAAATTTACAAACATTTCTTTAGCACTCTCCAAAGATCTTGAAAGTATATTTATGTCATCGGCATATGCTACAAACTGTGTGAATTTGAACATCACCTTCTTTAAGGTCATTGTCAGTTCTAAAGCTGGAACTGGAAGATCATTTTTTACTCTGACTTATGACAATGAATCGGTCATTGTCTGTCTTGTAAGATGAACAAGTTTTGGTGAGACTCCAAACTCCAACATGATTTTATACTGTACACACCTGTCAATAATGTCGTATCGTGTCGTAATATGCACATCAATGTTATATTCCCAGCACTTTTCCAGTACCGGTTTAACTACAAATATCTGGTCCGTGTCCCATCGTCCAGTTCTAAATCCGTCTTAGTACTCAGCAATTACTCTGTCCGCAAAGAGCTTAATTTTCTTTTCTAGAATTTTCGTCACGATCTTATAAGACATACACAGCAAGGATATTCCTCGGTAGTTTTTGCTTCAGGGTTTGTTACCTTTTTTATAAATTGGACATATAATACTCCTGTGCCAATTTTCAGCAGATGTTTCCTGCGTGCATATGTCAGTGATTAATCTGTGCAGGAGATGTGCTATGCAGGTATCACCAGCTTTCAGAAGCTCAGATGGATTATGGTCAGTACCGGCGCTGTGTTGTTTTGATGGTTCCTCAAGGCTGTTTTTACTTCTTCGAGGTGGGAGGACTCAAAGAAGATTCCTCATCAGTTGTATCTGCTATTATGTCTGCTGCTGCTGTTCGTATGGATGATAGGCTCGGATTGAGGATATGTTCAAACTATTGCACCCATCTTAGTTTTATATCTTCTGCATTATTTATAATCTTGCCTTCTGCATGTTTTCATTCTTTTAACTAGAGAATACGCTGCTCTTGTGTTGTGTAATTTAAAATGTTCCTCCATATTTTTAATTTCGTCATTATTATACTTCCGTTTTTTCTGTCTGGAGATTTTGTTTGCAAATCGTCGAAGATCATTATAATTCTTGGCATTCTTGCTGTTCGTTGTCTAACCAATCATTTCTTTTTCACTAGGGTTGTTGTCCTATCACCTCTTCTGCAGCAGATCATGTCATGTCAATCATCTTTGATATTTTGCCACATTTCTTATATTGGTATGCTGGTGTTGTTGTTCAGCATTGTCGCTTCTCCTTCAGTTTTCGAATGTCGAATTCAGAAACTGGTTGTGTTTTGAGGGTCCTCGGTTTGCTATTCGACATCGGAACTTAGTCTTAACTAAATAGTAATCTGTGTGCAAGTTAGCTCCCTGAAATGTACGCACGTCGAGAATGTTGAGACCCGTCCTTTCCTCTGTTAGAACATGGTTTATTTGGTTGAATGTTCATCCGTCGGTCGTTCATCCCACATTCTCTTATAAATGTCACGATGTAGGAAGCATGTCGAGCTTACAATAAGGTTTTTAGTGCTGGCAAAATCAGTTAGCCTCTAAATTAATTTAGCAATACCTATACTCTTATTCAAATTTGTATTTCAGATATAATCGAAGCATACAGAGATGGTTTATTAGAGTTTCAGCAAAGTCGAATTATAACCGAACAACATCATGAGGTGCTTAACGAGCTTCATCGTATGCAGGCAACTGGAGCATTGAAAGGTATTATTTTTATAGCAACTAATCTAGAATATATACTAGGCTAATTAAAAAGTTCGCGGAACAACACCTATAGAGCAGTAAAAGAACTATATAATCTCCTACATTTTAAAGTGTCATCCTTGATATGAACATATGTGAAGTTTCAAGTCGATCTGTCAGTCCATTCGTACAAAAACATCAGCTTAAAGTAAACGTATCAGTGTTATTTTTTTAAATGGAAAATATTGAAAATCGTGCAATAATTAAATTCTTTGTAAAAAAGTTTAAAATCAATGGAAATTCATAGTCAAATGGTAGATGTCTGCTCCTTTAACAACAATGGTTTATAAGTGGGCAGATGAGTTTCAACGTGGTCGTACAAGCCTGGATGATGATCCTCGTTCTTGACGTCCAACAAGTGCAACTGCTGAACAAATAATTAATTCTATACATGATACGGTTATGGATGACAGACAATTGACTTTGAGTGAAATTGCTAAGGCCATGGGCATTTGAAAAATAAATTGGACTTGAGAAAACTATGTGCAAGATGGTGCCGCATTCGTTAAATTCTAATTAAAAACGACTTCGAGTTAAACTTTCTAATCGACATTTATATCTTTTTCGAAAGAATAAAATAGATTTTAAATGTCGTTTTGTAACTATAGATGAGACTTGGGTTTACCACTATAATCCTCAACTGCGACAACAATCCGCACAGTGGACTGAGTCCGATTGTTTAGCTCCGAAGCAGCCAAAATGGTTTTTTGAGGTGCAAAAGGCATTTTGATAATTGATTACCTTCAAACCGATAAAACAGTAACAGGGCAGTACAACTCAAACTTTTTGGATCAATTGTCTGCAAAAATTCGTGAGAAAAAAAACTGATTTAAAGAAGAAAAAAACAGTTTTCATCAAGACAATACACCGGCGCACACAGATGTTCTTACAATGACCAAATTAAAGAAGTTACACTACGAATTATTGGAGCATCTACCACATTCACTAGATCTGGACTCCTCGGAGTTTCATATGTTCCCAACGCTCAAAAAATTCCTACGTCGCAAGCATTTTTCATCAAATGAGCATTTTGAAGGACTTCCAGAAGGTTTTTTGGTCCAAGTGGTTACTTCAGAGATGAAATTAATAAATTTAGTGAACAGCTGGAGCAAATGTACTGAGCTTAAAGGAGAATATACAGAAGAATAAAGTAATTTTTTCAACTACAAATTTGTTTTAAAATTTGTTCTCCGCGAACTTTTCAATTAGCCTACTATGCTGTATGGTTTTTGATCTTAATATTTCAAACAATTTGTTCAATTTGTCAACAATCACACCACCAAGATTTTATGAAAACACCTTACACAGGGTGATCCAAAAAGTTAACTTTTTGAAATGAAATAAAAAAAACAAGTTGATCAATTTTAACAAATTTGTTCTTAAAATTTACAAAAATTCTTCAAAATTCATTCTGAAGATTACATTGTCTAAATGTGCACCATTTCTGTCATGGCACTCTTGAAGCCGACCTCTAAAATTTGACACAACGCGACCGCAAATGTCGGCTGTTATGTATTCGAATTCTTGCCAAATATTCTTCTTTAGATTTTCCAAAGTGGCGAGGCGATTGCGGTTCACTTGACTTTTAAGATATCTCCATTAAAAAAATCTCAGGGTGTCACGTCCGGAATTACGATGGGGCCACTAAATGTCTCCTCTTTGAGTAATCAATTTTCCCGAAAAAAACCGCCACAATGACGTGCAAAGAGATATTGGAAGTGTGGCAGCTGGCTCCGTTCTGTTAGAACCAAGTGTTCTGAGTGTATCCTTCAAATTCTTGACGAGCAGGGGTGAAAAAACTTTAAAGCATGTCGACATAATTCACCGTTACTGCGCGGCCTTGGTAGTCTTCAAAAAAAGGGTCAATTATTCCGGATGCCTACATTGCAGTCCAAACTGTGCCCTTCAGGCTATGTATAGGCCTTTCATGTTCCTTTTTAGGATTTTCTCTATACCAGTAGCGACAATTTTGATTATTAACATGGCCATTAAGGTGGAAATGAGCCTCATCGGAGAATAAGATGTAGTCGATTGCTAGAAATCGGTTCATCATTTCGTTAACGAATAAAAGTCTATCAACTGTGGCCATCGGCTTCAATTCTCACACTAACTGAATCTTGTACGGGTGCATGCGTAAATCTTTATGGCGAATGTATTTAAAACAGCTATGCGCTGTCGAATTCATAAGTTTTGTTGTTGGCTCACGGACGCTTTCACTCTCTCAATGTTTTCATCGGTTCTCGCTAACCTTCGACGACCAGGTTCGCGTTTATTTAACGTTGAACCAGTTTCCACGAATCCATTGCTAATCAACGGAAGGCTGATTGAAATGTTGTCGAAATCTACGGCCCACAATAGTGCCGGGATTGTTATGCGCACACAAAACGCGCGCTCCACCCTATATAGCGCTGCATGGTGACTAAATTGCCCTGGACCGAACTATCATTTAAGACCGAACCCACTAAAATTGTCTACAGCGCAACCAAACATTAACAACTCTGTGGACCACCCTGTATGGTTTTTGATCTTAATATTTCATACAATTTGTTCAATTTTTAATCGCGCCAGCAAGATTTTATGGAAACACCTTAAACCAACAAATAATTATGTTTTTATTACATTAGGTAGTGCACTATGCAACTTATGCTACTTCGGAGCCGAAGCTCTCATTTTCGAATGGAGGCATAACGTCTCAATTGATGTCATAGCACTGGAAGCGATAGGGGTATGCACTTTGTTCGGTATTGAAACCAGTGAAGTCTGCAAAGGTGTAATCGACAGAAACATAGTAAATAGAAACGCATACATTCTAAAGCGTACAATTTATTTCATTATTTGTTCTGTTTCAGGATATTTTCGACTATATTATTCGTGCCAATCCAAAGTTGGAAGGCTCGCGTATTTGTAGCGTCATTTTGCAAAATGATGGCTGCGACAAGACCGTATTTGAATGGTCGGTCGATATACCCGAAGGAGAAACAGTACAAAGGAAAGTAAGTTTATTTACAACTGCCTATCAATTCTTTTACTAGAACCTTCGATATGATTTACCACTAAACACCAAGTCACTTTTTTTTAAGCTTCTCGACGCGCGTTTCGGTAACCATGTTTAGCATCATCAAGAAAAAATTTTAATCTAATTCTAAACTTAAACTATGTTCTATTTATATGACAACTGTCCCTAAGGAGGCGTGTAAAAGTCATGAACCGTGAAGTTCACTAAGCGTTCCATTAATGATTGAAAAAGTTAACTGAATGGAATAGGTCCTTTATTATTCTATCAATTTCTGTCGTGGGGTAATTTCAATTTCTGAAAACAACTTGCATTGTGTGATTTGACCGTCGTTAAAATGCTAAAATGTCATCATACTCACATCCAATCACTCTGAAGCCATAGCACAATCTTATTGTGATGTCATAATATATTAATGTGTTTCCTTCAACATCAACTGTTCGTGTATTCAACTGATTCGCTGCAAGAAAAACATTCAGTCGACACTTTCATTTTCGGACCATTTTTTCTTCTACTTCCACACTTTCTATAACGTAATTATTTTTTCACTGCTGCCCAAACCAAAAATTGTTGATGTCTAAAATATCATAATATAATCTGCACCCGAATAATTATCATATTCTTCAAAATTTTGTTTGAGCTTCTTTGATGAAGATGTTTTCTAAATTGGTTCACCTGAGGAAGATCGCGTTACCTTATTTTCTTCATTAACCTTTCAGTAGTCGAGCGCGGACTGTCGCTTCGCACCGGTTTTGTTTCGACAATAATATCCATTGCACTCCCCTCCAAGCGTTGCGCTTCTCAATACCTTCCGGGAAGAGTATTAGTAGACGTGGACTAAAAATCCGCAGCGACCACTGACGTAACAAACAGATTAATTTATTTTCTTTGTTCTTTTGATATGTTAAGGTATGTTCTTCTAGCTATTTTTTGCTGTTACTGTTATTCATATACGTTTTTAGAATAGCGTTCTATAAAACAAAACAAGAGCGGTTACATAAGTTAATAGAACAATGTTTTCAATTAGCCATTGATGAATGTGATGAAGAGGAAGAAGATGTCATTGAACAGGATATACATGAAACAGACAGTGAACAGAATATTTCAGACAATGAATCAGGTGTTTTGCAAGAAGCTGTTGGTCCATTTTTCATATGTAAAAATCAAAATTCCAAATGGAGGAAACACTGTCCTTCAAAAAATGTGAGATCCCTATCAGAAAATTTAGTTACGTATTTACCCAGTCCAAAAGGAATTGTTAAAACACTAAAAACCTTCTTTGTTATTAGTATGGCGGTATTTCTTTCCAAAAAATATACTACAAATGATTGTAGAAAATACAAATAAACATATCCAGGCTGCTCAAGATCGATATTATCCGATAACGTGATGCCAAAACAGTTGACATCGTTAAAATTCAAGCATTGTTTGGGCTCTTGTATTTGGCTAGAGTAATGAAAAGCAACCACTAAAATTCTGAATAAACACGAATGCTGAAAGTCTGTTGATAGATTGGCAGCAATTCAAGATATTTTTGTACAAAAATGTAAAATTGAATGAACTTTACATCCTTTGATTATGTAATAGTTGACAAAAAATTAGAAGTATTTAGGAGTAAATGTATTTTCCGTCAATATATGCCCAATAAACCGATCAAATACGGAATAAAAATATATGCTCTTTGTGACCCCAAAGTTTTTTATACTTGTTACTTGGAAATATATGTTGGTAAACAGCCTTGGGCGGATCCTTGGGAGGTAAATAACTCCTCAGATGCTGTTATGGAAAGAATGTGTGAACCTAAAAGAGGAAGAGGAAGGAACGTAACTACTGATAATTGGTTTACCCGTTTTAAGTTGATAGAAAACCTAAAGAAGAATTTCAGGATGATTATCGTAGAAACGATTAGAAAAATAAAACTTCCTAGCTTCCTATTGATTTTATCCGCCTAGTAAATTGGCATGGAAAAGTCGTCAATGTATGCCTTTCACGAGAATTGCACGCTCTTATCTTATGTTCCAAAAAAAGATAAAAATGTTTTGCTTATGTCAAGTTTACACCATGATCACTATTGATAATGAAACAAATAACCCAGACATAATAGATATAATCAAGCTAAAGGAGGACTAGATAAGGTGGCCAAACTTTGCGCTGCTTATAACTGTGCACGTGTCACTCTAAGATGACCAATGGTAATCTCTTACTTAATGTTAAACGTTGCAGGTATAAATTCTCTAGTTATTTACAAGGCGAATTAAGTTGGTGAAAAAAAATTATGGAGATAATTTTTACGGAAACTATCTTTTGAAAAAATACGTGATTACATAGAAATTCGCTCTTCTGCATCGAATATATCAAGATCGATAAAACTAAGAATTATGGAGATTCTTGATCTAGAACCTCTAGCAAATCAAAGAGGCCGATGTGTTATGTGTGACAGGAAAAAAAACGCCCCCCCTCCACAATATTTCAGCAAACAATGTCCCACTTATGTATGTGTTTGGAACACGCTCTAATAATATGTCCAGAGTGTTTTCAAATAGTGCATGGTAAAACAATTTTACAATGGCTATTTGACACTATTTTCAAGTTATTTTTACGTTCTTTTTTTTAAAGTAGTTTTTAAATGTATGTATGTATGTTTATAAATGTATGTAATGCATGTTTTGCATGTTATTTAAAAAAAATATTGTATTGAATATATTTTGATGTTCTTCAGTAAGTACATGATACAATAATTTAAGTTTAGTATGTGTATTATTATTATATAATTGTCTATCTTAATCACTACGTAACAAAAATATGACGTTCTCTAATGACGGACTAAGAGTCTGTAACGATCACTGATGTTCCAAAACTTAGAGCGACTACTGGAACGTTAACATAATTTTGAAGTAAATCAGATAAAACATTCCTATTTCTTTTTTCAACTTTTAGATTATAATACTATTTTCTTTTTTATAAACTGGTTTTTGTAAACTGGTCCCGCACATGGCATTGTCAGCACAAACGACAACAGTAACTTAAAAACACAACAATATAACACACACATAATATTTCATGGGAAGGTTATACAACTGCAGACAAAGAGGGAGATTGACTTATATAATTCAAAATTCGGTTATGGGAAAGGATTAGGCTGCTTTGTTGTTTATAACGACATCATATATTTATGCTAAACTTACTTAAATCATACCTTTACTTCTTTAGTTACCTATAAATTTCAAGAATGATTGAACTGATTTTAACAATTTAAAAAAAAATGTTTAAAGTTGTTTTCTGTATTACGTGAACGAAGGTATTTTAATTTATCCAAAAAGAAAATATTTTAGAATACTCCTAAACAATTCTTTTATGTGTGAAATGACTTTTTTTTATGTCGCGCTGAAAAATACAGATAATGCAGCAATAACAATATCCTTCGTTCAAACTAAACTACATGAAATAACAAAAAAGGTAAAAAAAAAACCATTAAAATAGTTCAAACCGGTATAGAATAAGGTGGGCCGGAAAATGGCCAGTTCTTATAGTGTATTGCTTACTTAACGAACCCCCATGATAAACCCGGATAAACAGGTTTTAATCGGTTATATTCATCACTCCTCATTCTAGATGCATATCGTGAACTGATAAAAATACTAATATAGCTGATAAAAAAATTTGTTTTTATAGGTTTGTAGCCAGTAAATACTATATCAAAAATGCTGTATTTTTCAGTGTAACCATCTAACTGGGCCGTACCATACAAATCATCATTATTTCTCTGTTCCAGAACCCGAGCAACCCCGAATCGAGTTTCAACATTCTTCACATCTCTGACGTTCATTACAATCTCCTCTACACAGAAGGAAAATTGAAAAATTGCGACGAACCACTCTGTTGCCAGCATGATCAGCCAGATGGTAATGCTGAAGAAGGAACCGCGTGTGGACACTGGTCAGAGTATGAGAAAGCAGACAGTTCTGAGGCGTTAGTTGATGAATCAATAAGAAAAGCAGCTGAATTCGTAAGTAATTACAACATGGATTTTTTTGTGAGTGAGTGAAACATTTACAAGTGTTTATATAATAAACAATATAGTAATAAGTATTAAAATATCCCATTTTGTCCTACATGTAATGTAATTGTTACACCATCATTCCTGAGTTGTAGAGTGTAATTTTTTTAGTGCGTCCGAATTCGTGCTTTAAATTCAAATAAAACAACAACATTGAAACTATTTATTTTACGTGAAATATCATTAAATAGCATTAATGTTTGAAAATAATTTCGAACAAATATCTGCCACGGCTACTTCCGACAAAGCGCGTTTTGACAATCCAATCCTTTTGCAACAATTGGGTTCGTAATTGTCCAAGTTCTGTTGGCTTCAATCAATCAATGTTCAGCGTCAATGGTTACTAGTTTATCAGTATGAATCAAAGATTTAACATAACCTAAAAGAACATTATTTAGAGACGTTAAATAACATAACCTTGGTGGCCAATTAACAGGTCCGTTCCTCGAAATAATTTTCTCACCGAATTGTTCCCACAATAAATCGATTGTTGCGTTGGTGTACCACATGTGGAGCCATCCTGTTGGAATCGCATCTCCTCCAGATCAATAACATTCAAATCCAGAATTAAATTTGCCGACAATTTGCAAGCGTAGCTCTGATTTAAGTTAAACATTTCATGACGATTTGCCAGACTATACTTAATAACTTTGACTCGAAAGGCGTGCAAACTCACAGTTCGATTGACAGCGACCCCTACCGGAAGTTCGGACACTCTAAAAAAATCACCCGTTATAATAGCATGATGAAAAGATCTCTGTGTTCCATTTATGTGAAGGTTGTCATTTTCATAACCACTTAAAGCTCGCCATATTTTAAGCTTAATTTTTTTCACTGATAATAATGGCGCTCACATATAGTCAAGGAAAAAATGTTCTCCCCGAAAAGCTCGAAGAAAATTGCAAAGATTTTCCTTTCACTTGCCAGGAAAATTGTAATATAATCTCATTTAAGAAGTGCTTTACTATATTTCTTCGATATAATGGAACACCGAAAAATCGGGCCAATATCCAACGCCTTACTTATTATGTTGTCGACAAAAAAACTATTTTTTTGTTAAAGCATTTGTAATAAATGAATCAGTGATGATTTTTATACTAACAATAATTGTATACAAAGTATTCTGAAGAGTAAAATAATGCCACACATCATCCTCATATATTCATTCACATCATACATTCCTCGCCCGACAGTTGAAAGAATTTCTGAAATCTTATAACTGATTTCACAACCTCTACTACTCATCAGGTAAGCTCCATCTCCTTTGCAGTTCATAGAACATAGGCAGTTAAGTTGGTGTAGACATCTATGGGAATGAGAGGAACTAAACATGTAAGACAAACATGAGAAACAAAAATACAAAGAAATAGAAAGAAGGGAATGTACCCAGAATTACTTGAGAGTCACAAAATGTCAAATGAGATTTTGGCGAAACATCGTGACTCTTCACAGAACGAACGGACCGACACCCGGAATGATTTAGGAATATCACGAAATCTCCGGAACTATAAGATCTACACACTTGAAATTTGGCATACATGTTCCTTTTGCTACGTAGAGATCAGCAGATTTTGCGGAAGCCAACTCCGAAGGGTGGTTGCGGGAAGGTTAAATACAAAAAATTCCCGTTTTTTAACTATAAGTCCTACAGACTTGAAACTTGGCAGGGATGTTCCTAATAACATATAAACATCTACTAAAAATGGATTTTTTGACAATCCATTTCCTAAGAGGTGAATTGGGTGGAGCTATAGAGATGTAAAGGATTAAAACACTGTCATTTTTTGCCTATATGTCCTATAGGTTTGAAACTTGGCAGAAATATTCGTTATACTTCACAGACATTCACTAAGGATGGGTTATATGAAATTCCGCTCCCAAGGGGGGGTTGCTGGGGCGTAAAATGTACAAATAAACCGGTTTTTTAACTCTCAGTTCTACAGACTTAAAACTTGGCAGAAATATTCCTTATATTTCACAAACATTCAATAAAGACCGTTACGAAAATCCGCTCTCAAGAGGGCTGGCGGGGGCCTAAAATGTACAAATAAACTCGCTTTCTAACTGAAAATTCTACAGACTTGAAACTTGCCAGGAATTCTCCTGATACTTTATGACAATTGATCAAGGACTGTTAATGCAAAAATAAATTTCTAAATGGGGTAGAAAGAGAGCATAAAATAATGAATTCACGTATGATAATCTATATTAATAGTAAAAGAATGAAGAAAACTCTAACAGGCATGTCTTTTTGAAAAAATTAACTAACGTGTTCGAATCTGGTATGGTTGGAACGATTAAGATTTGATTTTTTTTACTTTTATAGGTCCAAATAGCTTTATTATTTTTCAATTGTTTCACTTAATCTATGTGAATGTAGTTTAAAGCTGTCTAAATTAAATTGATAAAAAAATGTATAGATACAGAAAACTAAATTCCTATAAAAAGAGATACAATTAGTATTAATAGTTAATTGTTAAATTGTTAAATTGTTAAATTGTTAATAATAAATTTAAAATAATTTAATTTCTTAAAAATACATTTTCGAAATATGAATTTAGAATGATTCAATCAGATCCAATGAAGCTTGGTCCCATAATATCATGAACCAAACGATTGCTAATTATGAGTAAATGATTATTAATTTTCAATTAACTTAAAATAAAATATAATTAAGTTAAAATAGATCAACACCGTCTTACTCAGGTTATTCCGCCGTATAGTAATAATGCATTAAGTAAATTGTCATATTTAAAATGATAAGAGTAATATTGAGTTAACAAATAATACTTTTTGGTTAAATTCTAAATCCTGTTCAATTAAATTTACCTAAAACTTTTCTTTAGCTTTTAATGAAATAATTTTTTGCAGATTATTATGAGAAAAATGAAAATTTAATTCAAATTGTATTCTCAATATAGTGACATTTAGTCATGCGATCTTTAATAATAAAATTATTAAATTATATTTGTCGATTATTTCTATATTCAATTAAGACATTATTTATTGATATATTTGGTTAAATTAGTGTTTCCAATTAATTTTATGGTTAGAAGTTTTTATTTGATTTTTGTTAATATCAAGTCTGTGGGTCTTACAATACCAGGGTTTCGTAATAAGTCAGTCAACGCGTGGTATTTGGATATATTATTGGTATATATTATTCTTGGATATATTATTCGAAATTAAATAATGATTAAATTTATTTATGATGGAAATATTTTTAAACTCGAGATAGTTATTAATTATTAAATTTCAAGTTACGTCCAGCGTCCGGGTAACGGATATATATTATTAGGTGCGTATAGACCCGGTTGGATCACGCAAAGCATTCTGACTCATTTTCGAGTGTTCTTTTTGATCCTCCACACCTCTCTCATCCTTTCTCCGTGGATTCTCTTTCTCTTCTCCGTCCACTTTGTTCCCGATCTCCTCGAAACTTCGCTCTCTGATGCAACGGATATATATATATATATATATATATATATATATATATATATATATATATATATATATATATATATATATATATATATATATATATATATATAAATATATATATATATATATATATATATATATATATATATATATATATATATATATATATATATATATATATATATATATATATATATATATATATATATATATATATATATATATATATATATATATATATATATATATATATATATATATATATATATATTTATATTAGATGAACATTGGTTAGTTGCTTGACCGGAAGGAAGCCCCACCCATCCCTTACATTGGAAGGCACATATTTCGTCTGTTAGTGGTTAGACTCATCAGGCTACCGACATATGCTCTGCCAAGAATAAGGAGTCCCTCTCCACAATCAAATAACCCATATTTTCGCCGACTTCTCGTCGGATGGCTTATACATGGAGTTTTTTTACTTCTTTCGACTGCTTCCAATGAGACAACAGTAGTCAGGAGTTATACACCACCGACCGTTCGGTTCCACAATCTCATGTGGAACGCACAACAACCTGCGTCTCCGCCATAATGAGCATTGGTTACATCCGACGAGAAGTCGGCAAAAATATGGGTTGTTTGATTGTAGAGAAGGACTCCCTATTCTTGGCAAGAGAGCATAGGTCGATACCCTAATGAGTCTAACCACCAACAGACAAAACATGTGCCTTCCAATGTAAGGGATGGCTAGGGCTTCCTCCCGGTCAAGCAACTAACCAATGCTCATTATGACGAAGACGCAGGTTGTTGTGCGTTCCACATGAGATTGTGTAACCCAACGGTAGGGGGTGTATAACTCCTGACTACTGTTGTCTCATTGGACGCAACCCAAAGAAGTCACACATATATATATATAAAAAAATATTAACTTCATATATATATATATATATATATATATATATATATATATATATATATATATATATATATATATATATATATATATATATATATTATTATTATTCACGTATGGGCCCTAGTGGACCACGCGAAGTACAATTAGAGGCGTTTGTTGTTGTTAGCCTTCCTTTGTGCCCATACTAATTTCATTCTTTCGCTATGAGCTTTTTTCCTTTCGTCAGACCAAGTTGTTCCAGTCTTCCTACATTTTTCTCTCTGGCCAACCTTCCAAACGTTCACCTTGTGTCTGAAATAGCCTCTATCCTGAATTTCACTTTGTGAAATATTTGCTGACCTTAGGTCCTCTTTAATTGCAGCAATCCATTTAATTATTTCTACTTTAGCTTTACTCCTATTTTCATAAAATTCGACTATTTGTCTAGTTAACCTACTCGGATTCATCCGTTTTATGTGTCCGTAAAACTTAAGTCTTCTTTTTCTCATATCGCTATGTATATCTGTGTATTGTTTGATTTCTTCGTTTTCTCGAAGTCGGTATGTTGTGCTATTTATTTGTTTAGGGCCTAGGATTTTCCTTACGATTTTTCTTTCCTTCTTTTCAATGTCCTCGATGTCCCTCTTTCTATTCAAAATGAGCGTTTCTGCAGCATATAGACATTCTGGCTTAATAACTGTGTTGTAATGTCTCAGTTTTGTGTTTTTAGATAGGCATTTTTTGTTGTAAATATTTTGTGTAAGTCTCAATGCCGTTTCCATTTTTTGACATCTACCCTTATTGGCCGCTTTTTCCAACCCATTTTCCATGATTATTTCACCCAAATATTTGAATTGAGAGACTCGTCTGATGTTACCATATTTTGTTTTTAGAAATGGCGTTCTTAGTCTGTTGCAGGTCATGTATTGTGTCTTTTCAAAGGAAATTTGGAGTCCTACATTTTCTGCTGTTTCTTTTAGGATTTCAATCTGTTTCTGTGCCGTTAATACATCTTGAGCTAAAATTGCTAGATCATCAGCAAATGCCAGACAATCAATTTTGATGTTGGTTCTCCCCAGTTTAATGGGCTGGTCAATATTCAGGGCCGACTTTTTTTCACGCCACTCCTGTATTACTTTTTCTAGAACACAGTTAAATAATAGTGGCGAGAGTCCATCCCCTTGTCTCACTCCAGTTCTAATTTCGAAGGGCTCTGAGATCTCACCCATGAATTTAACTTTTGACCTTGTGTTAGTTAACGTTGCTTTAATAATTGCCAGCGTTTTCAGATCTAGTCCTTGTTCTTTCAAGATTCGGAATAAAGATTCGCGGTCAATAGAATCATATGCTTTTTTGAAATCCACAAATGTACAGACGAGATTTTTATTGTACAGTTTTTGATGTCTTAGAATCAACTTCCGATTCAGGATCTGTTCAGGGCAGGATCTGCCCGGTCGAAAACCTGCTTGATATTCACCAATGTTAGGTTCTAACTGTACCTGTGCTCTGTCTAGTAGACATTGAGATAGAATCTTGTAACAAACTGGGAGAAGAGATATCCCTCTATAGTTGTTTACATCCGTTCTATCTCCTTTCTTATGTAGTGGATGGATTAGAGCATCTTTCCAATCTTCCGGAATCCGTTCGGTTCGCCAAACTTCTTGTAGAATTTTGGTTATTTCCTTGATTGTACCTGGACCAGCGGATTTCAAAAGTTCAGCAGTGATTCCATCTTCACCAGAAGCCTTGTCATTTTTAAGACGCTTAATTTGCCTAATTATTTCATCTTCATTCGGTGGTAATGAATCTGGGTTTGTTTGTTTAGGTTTTAGTGTTGTTAATTTGTTTAAGGGCTCAGAACAGTTTAGTATTTGTTCAAAATATTTCGCAAGTTCTTTGCAATTGTCTTGGTTATTTAGAGCTAATTGTCCGTTTTCCTTTTGGAAGCAAAGACTTTGCGGTTGATAGCCTGTTAATTTAGTTTTAAATGTTTTGTAAAAGTTTCGGGTGTTATTTTTTTGGAAATCTTTTTCTATTTCATTAAGTTGATTGTTTTCATATTTTCTTTTAGTTTGTCTAATTAGCTTCGATGTTTCTTTTCTTACTTCCAAAAAGATGTTATAGTTTATTACTGTTTTTTGACTGTTCCAATCTTTGAATGCTTTACTTCGGCTTAATACTGCTTGCTCGCAAACTTCATCCCACCACGGATGTTTTCTACGTTTTTGTAAAGGGACCAACTTTAAGGCCGTTTTAATAATTTTTTGTTTCAGTTCTTGCCAGTTCTGTGCTGGTTGTTTATCAAGCTCTTCTGTTAGGGCTGGTTTTATTTTCGTTGGGTCAAACTTTGGTATTAGCAGCCTCTTTTGAATAAGTTTTCGAGGTTTTAAGCTAAGTTTGATTCTAGTCAAGTAGTGATCCGTGTCTATATTAGCTCCTTTCCTGACTTGAACATTCAAAATCTCTTTATAATTGGGGTACGAAATGGCAACATGGTCAATTTGAAATTCACCCATGTACGTGTTTGGGCACCTCCAGGTCTTTTGTTTTGATATTTTCTTCTTAAAATGGGTTGACATTATTTTTAGATTAAACTGCGAACATAGTTCAACCAATCTTCTACCATTATGATTAGTCCATTTATGAGCGGGAAAACTGCCGACTGTTTTCCTGTACTTTTTTTCTTTCCCTAGTTGGGCGTTGAAATCACCCAATAGGATTTTTATATGGTTAGAGGGAATGTTAGAGATAGTCTTTTCCAGAATTTCCCAGGACTTATTTACTTTTTCAGGATTAGATTTATTTTCTTCATTAACTGGGAGGTGTGCATTGATTAATGTATAGTTTTGGTTAGCACACTTGAGGGATAGTGTCATAAGTCGATTATTTACTGGCTGGACATTTGTTATAGAACCAAGAATGTTTCTTGAGACAGCAAAAGCAACACCGAGATGTGGTGTATTTTTGAGTATTCTTTTGTCCGTTTTACTTTTAAAAAGTCTGTAGTTGCCGAATTCCAAGGTGTTATCATCTGTCAATCTGGTTTCTTGCAAAGCTAAAATTTGGATTTTTTGCTGATTTAATGTTCGCCCCAATTCGTGTAGTTTTCCTGGACGCAGGAGAGAATTGATATTTACCGTTCCAAAGAAAGTTTTTGATTTTGGTTTCAGACGTTGGCCAGAGGTCTCCGACTCCCTCTGAAAGATTTTGCGTTTAAGCCCGGACGCCCCAGAATCCGAAAGTCCGGTTGTACCAGCAAAGCTGGCAGAGGATTGTCTACCTCCTGGGGTAATTTTGTAATTACTAGAACGCTTCATCTTGTACTTTGAATTAAAGGTTTGAACCATGACGGTTCAGAGGTTAAGACTGGAGGGGTTAGTTCCAGAATTTAAATATCAGCCGCACCACTGGTGAACAGACGCTGACCACTCAACCGCTTGATACAAGTCAGACGCTAAGTGGATTTTGTTTTTTTTTCTTTTTTGCCTTGGTTCGCTTGGCTATATATATATATATATATATATATATATATATATATATATATATATATATATATATATATATAATAATAATAAAAACAAGAAGAAATTTAAGTCCATATTTTATAGACAGTGACTTTAGAGAAACGGATTTTTTTATTTAAATTTTTTTTATAATAAAATCATTTAATTTTTTATTTAAAAATGTTATAATAAAATCAAGACATGTAAGTACCTGAATAATCAAGTTTATTATGAATTAAATTCGCTTACTTTAAAAAAAATGTAAAAACTAAATTACTTTGTTAAGACAAGTAAGAATAAAAAACCTTTTAATAATATAAACTTATTTATCGTTTTCACTTAGAATAGTGAAATATTCATAATAAATATGTGGTATGTAAGGCAGTAAACTAAACATATCTCTACATTATTGTTTTGTTATAGGTTAGGTTTGGTTTTTTAAGTAAATATTAGTTCTTCTTAGGTAAATATTTTGTTTCTTAAAATCCCTCATTTTCCAAAATAAATTAAAAAGGGATATCCGATCTCTCTCAGTAGTACGATTCTTGCACACTTCAACACATCTACAATTCTTATTTTCGAATTTCTTTGCAGGAATAAGATTTCCAGTTTTTGTATAGTATTTTTCGCCTCTATTTTGACTTTCCTAATCTTCTGATCATTATTTTCATAATGTGATTGCAAATTAGTAACGTCGTTTTCATCGGAAGTTGAATCTGTCAATTCTACTTCTCTTCTTAGTTGGAACCAATTTTAATTTAATATTGCTTAAACTTCTTTCATCATCTAAATCACAAATTCACCCTATTTTTCATTGGTCTTATTTCTGTATTACGAAAAACTGCAATATTCCCGCCAAAAAAGTATTACTCTTACTTACCAACATCACTATCAAACCAATTTGAGATGTTACAGTCTTTTTGATAGGTATATGAACTCATTGTAATAGCTTATAATTTATCTAAATGTAATTGATTCTCCTCTATTTTGATAACGATTATTTCAAAATAAGAAACACAAAGCAAACAGTTGAACTTGAGAATAAAAACTAAGCGTAATCAATGAAATGACTTGTCATCACTTCATCAGAGCAATTTAACAGTTATTACAGTTTATGGTGCTGTTGAATAACTGTAAACATAGATGTCGTTATAATCACTAATAACTACAATTAGAAACTTGTTATAACTATGATTTTTAGGAATGAACTTATACCACTTTCAAAAAAAAATACTTTTACGATAACATTTTATATATATATATATATATATATATATATATATATATATATATATATATATACAAAAACTTCGGGTAGCACAGAGGGGAATGGAAAGATGTATGCTTGGCATTACAAGACGAGACAGAAAGTCCTGCGCATGGATCAGGGAACAAACAAAAGTCTGTAACATCATTGGAAGCGTAAAACAATTGAAATGGAGATGGGCAGGCCATATAGCGAGGCGATGGGACGACAGATGGACCAAGGCAATTCTGGAGTGGATACCGCTTGATCGCAAACGTCCGCGAAGAAGACCGAAAGCGCGATGGATTGATGACATCGTTAAGTATATTGGACCAGAGTGGCAGAGGAAAGCCCAGGACCGTGAAAGTTGGAAACATGCTGAAGAGGCCTTCATCCTACAGTAGATCGACGGGCTTATATATATATATATATATATATATATATGATGACAAATTATCATCTTTAAAATCTTTAGAACATATTTTCCATACCTTCAATTTTCTATAAGGATACATATTACAAACACATCATATTATTCATAAAATTCTCGGTTACCCTATCCTAAAACAAGAATTAAGCTTTCAAGTGTCGAAAAAATAGAACAAATTCTAACATATTTCAAATATTTGCAGAAATTTGATTATGTTTACTTCACCGGAGACGCTGTATCTCATCGCGTGTGGGAAACTTCCATAGAAAGTAACAAAGCAACTATGAAGTCGCTATTCGGGAAAATGAAACGGGCCTTTAAAGATGTTCCCATTTATACAGCTTTGGGGAACCACGAACCAACACCACTCAACGAGTATGTCAAAACATAGTTGTATCCAAAATTCACTTGTGAGTTGACCAACAATTTCCAGATTTGCCATTGGTGATAGTGTAGATGAAAAAGTATCGAGTCAATGGTTGTATCGTTATCTCACCACTGAATTCTCGCAGTGGTTACCAAAAGAAGCTAAAAGGACCATCATGCAGGGTGGGTACTACACAGTGTTGCTTCGTGAAGGATTGAGACTCATCGTCATTAACAGCAACGTAGCTTATACAATGAATTGGTATGTATTTTATCACTGTTTTCTTATTAAATAAAATATGTTAAATGCTGATCTCAGTTTCTGCCATTCATTATTTCTAAACACTGACTACTTATTATCTAACAGGCTACCGCCCAATTAAAAGACAATTCAAAACACAAATAGATATAACAAAAATAATTTGAACTTAACCTAACAATGGTACAAAAATATTTATATAAAAATTAAAAATTAATTCTAAGACCACCATTACAAAAATAATTTCCAAAGCACCGCACGAGTCTTTAGTCCCCTCTGAAAAGCTGAGATATACTGAGCAAACGCACAGAAACCTTCCCGCCATTGCCATAACTAAGTCGAGTATATTATTTTGTATATTCAATATGTGATTGTATTAGTGAATATCAAAAAATACCTGGGAGTCGTACAGTGCTCGCAGAAATTAGTTAGATAATTGCTAATTAACAGAGCTTTGATAATGAAATTAAAATCATCTAAGATTAGAATTTAATAATTCATAATATAAGATTGAGATTCAAAGCTATCAAAAATTAGTTTGTATTGATGAATATTTGATTTTGGAAGAATATAAACAGATCAAGCTTCGACGGTTGTAAAGTTGAATGAACGTCAAGGAGAACTCCTCCGCCTCTTCCGACTCCGACGGCATCCAGATCCCAATCCTTTATGAAGACTATGTACCTGAGGTTGAACAGCTCAGCATCAAAAACAGATGGTTGCAACCTAGTCTTCGACAGAGCAATAATGTGATAATTGTTGGATAGGACGGACTGGTAGAGATCCGCAGTTTTTGTTCTAATGCCACGCACGTTCTGATAAATAAGAGTAATGCTATGAAATAATACGGTTACGCGTGTAAAACACTATTTAGTTTAAATGACATGTTGACTATTTGGATTCACGAAGTACAATAAGTGGTTGGCCATTACAATAACCAATTTTAATATTACTCTCGCCAGCCTTTGAACAACTATTCAGTTCATCTTTAACTAATTTGTAGTGAACACCACGAAACATGGCACCGTTCATAAGAACAAGCGTGGCAACATCGGCAGAATTACACATTACTTTGAGCAGGCGCTTTTTCCCTTCTGTAAATTTACTAAGGCGATGTATTTTGATTTTGCTGTAATCAATCACAAGATCGCACGTAATTTGAATGACGCTTATCGTGAGTGATCTTAAGTGACATATCACCCGTCTATTCCAAAAACGATAAAGTTTGATTTGCGTCTTTCGCGGTCGGATAGTTCATTTGGCAATTCTTCGAAGCTTGGAATCAGGGTCTGATGAGAATCATTGTTAGACTTTAAGGTAGCTAAATTGTTATTTAACAATTCCATTTGATTCTCAAGGTCATCAATTCTGTTGGAGTTATTTTTTAGATCAGTTAACTCTCTCAGAAAGGTCTGGATTATGATTGATATTTAATAATTGACTATTTTTTAACAATAATATTTAAATCAAACAAAACCAAATAGAACGAGATAAGTTATTTCTTCGGCATATTATCTAACTTTCTTAATATTAATATATGGTAATTTTAATCATTCGGAAGTTTTTATTTTAATATGGGAGGTAAAGAAAGAATCTAGACATTCGAAAAGGTGTGAAGTTTGTCTCGAACTTCCAAAGAATTGTTAAAAGCGTTAAATGATATTTCTATGACTGATTATAACTGTTTATATTCCTTGATAAAGGTACAAAAATGAAAGCAACTACCATACAATAAAGTGGTAATTTCTTTGCTGGTCAAGTAAAAAAAAAGAGTAATTTATGACTTATAAAGACAGAAAATAATCGATTTGTTTTTCAATATAGTCCCCTTTTAAGCTCGATACTCTTCCCCCAATCATTCTACATTAACTTTCACATGCCTTCTAAAAATACTACTTGTCGAATTCTGTCGAACACTGTTTCGGCGATAATTTCTTAATTGGAAGTTAATTTCTCCCCAGGCAGCCATTACTTTGTGTTTCGAAAGAGCAGGAAGTCCGAGGAGGCCAAGTCAGGAAAATAGGGTTGATACAGCATTAATTCGAAGCGCGAATTGACCAATTTCACTGTTGTTCCTCAATCAATAAGGGACTCTACATTACAAGACCTGTAAAGAGAACACTGCCCAGATTTGTAACAGAGTTTTCCACTTAAAACATTTTAACACGGATCGTTGGACTAATTTCGATTAAAGATCAATCAGTAAGATATGTTTTTACTAATATAACTACATTTTTCAAAGAAATAAAAATGGCAGAAAAACAGTTGTTGCCTAATAATACAAATATGATTATATTTAGGTGGCTTATCCACGATGACGTCGATCCTTTCGGTCAATTAGCTTGGTTAGCTAAAACTTTGAAAACAGCAGAAGATGCTAATGAAGTCGTTCACATTTTGTCGCACATTCCCAGTGGAAAATCTGATCTTTTACGTGTTTGGAGCAGAGAATACAAAAGAGTAATAAACAGGTAAGTTATGATATTCACTAACATAATCCCTTAAATTTTAAATTTCTAACTAGTAATTCAAGTCCCTTGTAATCAAATTTTTATGGTTGACCCTGATGTTCTGTATTAAAATAATCAAAATATTGTTTTCTACTCTTGTTAGCAATATTTGCTAAGCGGTAATAAAAACATTCAAAAAGCCATTTTAATGATTCAAGAGATGTTTAATAAATAGTTCTGAACGCAAGGCTATCTCTCTCCACGAACTCACTATACGTGCCCCCTTTTGAGCATACACAGTACCATACTCAGGGTTTTGCGGGCAGTGCGCTTCACGCATGCAGTCTTGACTGTTATATGCATCTCTCGTAGGGTGTCATGAGTTAAATTAAATTATAACCCGTCACCAACATTACCTAGCCTTGGCCTTTTCCCTTCAAATAATTTTCCTTGCGTTCAGCTCAAACGCCAGTGATGACGGCTACAAGGCCCATCACTGATCCCGGGAGATATAAATCGAAATGGACAGGGTACCCACGTGTAGTATGGTTAAAGTATCTATATTTAATACACCTATATCCATCTGCGAATCATTGCTAAAATTAAAACAAAAAGCATTTTTGTAGTGGATTGACGGATGGAAAATCAAGACATGCCAGGTATGGCGGTTAACAATTCTTAATATTTTTAAAAGATGACGATGGAAACAAAGCTCAGTTCACAGTCTAATCCCTTATATCATTTTGTTGCTACGACAGTACCTCTCAAAACGCCATTGATGTTTAAACAATTTCTAGTTGGCGTTATATTTTTTTCGTGTGGTAAACATGTCAGTTTCGAGCCAAATAAAGAGCATTTCCGACACTTACTGCTTTTGTTGTTCAATCACACGACAAACGCAAGTGAAAGCCGTCGTACACTTCGGAAAACTTACGGTGACAATGTCCCAACTTGTGACAATGATGGCAATGTCCCAATGCTTGTTAGTATTGGTTTAGTTAATTCAAAAGTGGTGAATTCGACTTGAAAAAGAAAGAACGCCCAGGTCAATCAAAAAATTGGAACATACCGAATTGAAAGCATTGTTGGAACAAGATGATATGCAAACTCAACAACAATTGGCAGAGAGGTTAAATGTTGATCGCCGAACCAATTGCAATCATTTTCATGCCATGTGAAAGATCCAGAAGGCAGGAAAATGGGTACCACATCAGTTGAACGACAGCCACATAGAACAACGAGAAACTGTGTGCGAAGTTTTGTTTTCTCGATATAAAAGAAATATTTTTTGCATCGGATCGTGACTGGAGATAACCAAGTAAGACCAAGTACAACCATCAACATCGACCGCAAGACCGAATCGCTTTGGAAAGAAAACAGTGCTGTTTATTTGGTGGAATCAGAAAGGTGTCGTATACCATGAGTTTCTGTAACCAGGTGCAGCACAACAACGTACCATTACACACTGGGAAAGCGATCAGAGACACCATTTCTGTACTTGGCTGGGAACTCTTGCCCCACCCGCAGTACTCACCAGACTTGACCCCTTCTAATTATCACTTGTTTTCATCGATGTTTTACACATTTTCCATAAAACATTTCAACAATTACGGAGATGTCAAAAAATGGCATAATGACTGGACCACCTCAAAAGCTGAACGATATTTCTAGGAGGCTATCCACAAATTGCCAGAGAGCATACTTAGAATAAAAAAATTTTTACCTTCCTCCTAAATTAAATGTGTTTTTTTAAGAAAATAAATAAAAATTATTAACCGCCATACCTGGTACTATTTAAAAGATTATGAGAATATAGCTACACCTTGTATATTCCCAACTGAAATATCAAAATATCCATCTTGAACCTCTTGTATCAAATGTACTATGTGTTACCAGCTATTTCCCACGTGTTTACTATGTTAATGACCGGGTGAGAAACCGGTTTAAGCATTTTTGATAATGTTATTCATAAAAATCAATTGATATTGATTATTAATAAGAATGGCTCCATTTTTGGAGGGTCCATTAGACAAAAAGTCTATTAGACAAGACGTTAGAAAAAAAGATTGCCATATGATAATACGTAAAAATCAAGAAAACAAAGCAACGAGCAAATAATCCCATATTTCCAAATCTTACTATGAGATTGGACAATTAACACTTGTACACTACTCTACACTACTCATATTTAACAAAATTAGCATTAAACATACGCCTAAAACGCCAAAACTGGCAAGTAAAAATACCACCAAACCCGATAGGGTATTAACCATCCGGATAAGTCTTAACTAAGATTTTTTCATAATCCTCCATATTTACTGTACCTGAAACCATTCGATTATCACTTATTCCGAAATTACAGATTTCTATAATAAAGTGTAAGCGTTCTACGAATGCGACGTTATTATATTGATAAAAAGTGATAAGAAATCGTAACTATCCATAAAATAATAAGGGCATTATATACAGAAAAATTATGTAATATTGCTAGTAATGAATTATGTGTATTGTGCTCACCCTCATACACAAAAAAATTAATTTATTATCAACCAAATTTAATTTTGTCCAAACGTTCTCCCCTACTCAGTTTTCTTTTTGTTTTCTTAGTACTTGAAATTTTATCATTTTTGCATCGTCGTTATCTAATCTTGTCAAAAAATGCTAAACATATTGATACACGCAATGAAACTATGGTATCGATAATGTAATAAGGATATGGAATATAATACACATGCTTTATATATTTTTCTATATTTGAAGTAGTTATATCCTGTATATGACTTTGTTCAATCTAATAATACTGTAAGGGCGTTAACGATAGAAACCAGATTTATTTCTATAATATCTAGACTTAACTGCGTCTAATAGTTAATATACGTCTTATGTCGTGCTCCGTTTAACTCTAATCATTTTGTTCATGTGATGTATCACTTTATTCATGTAAAAGTTAGGTTTAAACTAATTTCTAGGCACTTACACTGCCATTACACTAATTCGAATAGGTTCAGTTTCTTTAGTCGTAGAATAGGACTATTGTTGTGAGATTACTTCGAAATATTCTTGCTTCTGTACCCTTTTTTGGCATTTGCCTGCAAACCTCCTAATTTCATCTTCAACCATAACCACTTTCAGGTCGCGATGGATCTTCATTACGTTATTACTTATTACATATTACATATTACATTTTCTTCTTAATAACTTTAATGTTTAATTCCTTGATGCATCCCCACAGATGAATGCCATAAGTCTACACAGGCTTCAGTATTTGCCTCTAAAGACGCTTATTTTTATTTTATATTGATACCTCAGAATGGCACCAAAAAAGCCCATACATTTACCTAAATTTAAGTTCTAGTGGTTTACTTTGCTTCGTTGATATGTGAGATTGTTTGCTGGTTAACTATCATTGGTACCTACTCATGATATTGACGCAGGTCAATATCACCTTATTTAGCTTAATGTAAGATGATATATAAGAAAGTATTCCAATCCTACAAGGGACGATGGAAAATGTGTCAAGCGGTGGGGCCATCTCACGTGTATCCAAAGCATCAATTTAAACTTTTTATGGCGTGTCGACTTCTGGGGTTCGACAGTCGACAGTTTGGGGTTGAAATCCTCACCGTTAATTTTTTTTTTGTTCGAAAATAGTATTAAAATTATTCTGTTATTAATTTCTGATATTAAATTGCAAGTTACTTTTTCAGTCTCTAGTGTTAAACAATTAGTAAAATAAAAATGTACGTCAGTCATCATATACATTTTTTTTTAATTGAAAAAGCTTGCAATAATTTTAATTATACAATTTATTCAGAAAAAAAAAGACAGTAACATTAAAGAATCAATATACTTGTCAAAAAAAAACAATAAATTGAATTTCCAAGCGGTTTTAGTAGAAGTTCCCATGAATGCACTTCGAGAGTTGTAAAGGACGATATTCTGATTACCTGGTTATACTGTTATATCTTTAGCTAAGAATATCGTTTACAGCTCTCAAAGTGCATACATACGAATTTCAACTAAATTGCTATTTCAGCTAAAATGCTCGGAAATGAATATATTCAATTTATTTTATTTTTTTCACAAGCATATTGATTCTTTAATATTATTGTATTTTTTATATTTTCTGAATCAATTATGTAATTAGAGTTATTGTGTGCTTTTTCAATTAAAAAACAAATGTGTATGCTGTATGACGTACATTTATTTTTATTCTACTAATTATTTACCACTAGAGACTGAAAAAATAACTTGCTAATTAATAATTATTAAAAATTAATATCAGAATAATTTTAATACTATTTTTGAACAAAAAAAAATATAACAATGCTTTTGCATTTGCTTTTCCAGTTGGTGACATTTTCAACGGATATTTTAAATTTGCATGTGTTGACTAATAGCGAGTAGAGCAATATGATCACCCAATGTTACCCTAACTACTTCGTTCGTCTATGGCATCGTTTCTCAAACTGGAGATCGCGTCCGGAAATGTGGGGGGGTCGCAATGTTTTGAAAAAATAATACGCATATACGAAACATCATTTTGTTAAAGCATTGTTAATATAAAAACAAGTGTTAGAAAATTAAATATTGCCAGGTAATAACAACAAATAACATAAAATAAACCTAAAGTAATAGCTAAAGTTGTTTGAAATAATAATTTAATGCGACGGTTGATTTTGTTTTTTCCATACGGGGATCATCATGGCAAATACACATAAGCAAATTATTTTCCAGTGCTTATAGACGATTTCTATATTTAATTTTTAAAGCCACCATAGATGAAAAGCTTTTTTCGCATAAGTAAGAACTATCGAAGAAGATCAATGTTTTCAAAGCTTCCATTACTAGGGTTCCATATTCACATTATCGTGTAAGCCAAAACTTATCTAAATTTTGAGTTAAAAATTATAGTTGCAAAGTGTTATCGGCATATGTTTCAATAGGTTGGTTGTGAATCTCAATAGGTAATTTAGCAGCTGCAACAACATTTTTATCAAACTTATTGAGGACCCATATTTTCGACAAATCATTGCTATATGGAAAATATTCCAGTAACTGAATTTTCAATTCGCGTAAATGCGGTTTCATGCTCTCCAACTCGCGATCAATAACAGAATTTTCTAAATCCATATTTTTGGTCTCAAAATAAGCAATTTTTTTCTGTAAAAAAGTTTTCAATTCATCTCGCAATTCAAAAGGCCTCGTTAGAACTCTTTCTCGAGGCAACCACCTGACTTCAGTGGGGAAAAGCAACACTTTTTCTCGCGACAGCCATCTGACTTCAGTATGGAAAAGCAGTGAGTTGTATTTGGCACCCAAGTCTTCGCACAATGCGGAAAACAATCTAGTCTGCATTGATCGGCTTTTAATAAAATTCACAATTTTTACGACTTTTGACAGAACATTTTGGCAAAAATTATCTGGCATCTTTTGCCACACAGCAGTGGGTCCATTCCATATGTGGCATAATGTCTTTTAATTTTACTATCACACCACTGATTTACTATCACCAAACCTATTCCATTATTTGATCGTGAACATCATTGGCCATTTCATTAATACGTCTCGATATTGTGTCATTTGAAAGTGGTATAATTTTCAACTATTTTGGGTTTTCCGGGCATCAAATTGACAATTTCAGTGACAGCGGGTAAAATGAGCTTCCGTAATCGTGTGGAGCTTGGACTCCCTAGCCACTCTTAATGCTACTAAATAGAATGTTGATATATAGAAACTTGATTTGTTGATAGAAAATTGTTGATTTTTCGAGATGAGTGATTTACGCTCTAATGGTTTGTTTTATAAAGACGAGTGGTTTTGTTTCCAGATGCCGGGCTAATTTCGAAGGCTTTATGCTTTCTGCGGACAGAACTTGTTAACGAACAACACATTGTGGCTTGTCAACCAAGGCAATGAATCCATACTTCTATTTTAAATATATTTCATTGTAGAGGCTGGTCTTTTTCTTTACTGCTTCACCAGATGTAAACGATGCATTTCGTTTTGTCAAAGATGTGTCCATTTTATTCAATATTATTATTTTATTTTATTACCACACTGTTATTAATGTATTTAACTCTGACTGAGAGAAGAAATCGTAGTATTTAACACTGGGTGAAGGAAGAAGGCGAAGTACTTGTCTTCGTAGAAACGTAATTAACAATGAAACTCTTCGTCTCGTTCCTTTCTTTGTATATGCGAAAGCTCATAGATGGTAAGAACATGCCTAAACGCGCTCAAGACGAATGATGTATCTCGCATGTACGGGCGGGTCATTTTACAAGTGCCTGCAAGTGCAGGGCACAAGTTCGAACTGGTAAAAGTAATATAAGAACAAGGGGTTAGACAAGTCTTGTAGTTCGGTATTTGTGGCCGTGTGCGGTATTTCGGTATAACTGTAACGGCCCATTCACACATACATTTTTTTCACTATTTTTAAGCATATGAACACACTTGTAGAAATTTATAAGCCATTTCAAAATAAAAATGATTATTCATAAATCATAATATTGAAAAAACGGTGGGGGCAGTAGTGAGGGGGTCGCAATATTTTTTTATTTAACTTTTTGGCTATTTAGTCACGACACTAAAAAAGTTGAGAAAAGATGCTCTATCGAATCTCATTGGTGTGCACTGCTCCATTATGACCAATAAGCTAAGCAAAAATGTTTCGTGTTATATAAGTAACATGCAAAATGTATACATTACCGTATTATAAGAATGGATTTATAAGCGACAATTTTTTTTTCAGATTCTCTGGTACTATTGGCGCTCAATTCAACGGTCACACTCATCACGATCAATTTATGGTTTTCTACAGCTTCAAAAACACATCTGAAGTCACCAGTATTGCTATCAATGGTGCTTCAGTCATGTCAGATCGTTCAAATCCAAGTTTCAGAATACTGAATATTGACCAGTCAAATTTTGTAAGTATTGGCAAGTAACTAAACAATTTAAATTGATATCAAGGGATCCATTCCCAAGTAAAATAAAACTTTAAACAGCATTGGGTGTCTTGAAATACACGGCAGAAATTGATTCAGAAACAATAAAAATAAAAATATCACGGAAGCAGCAGAAATGAGAAGGGTTAGCTAAGTGTTCTTCTTCGACGAAAGTAAAATTTCACATTATTCTCTGCTTCCAGTTGGGCCATGATCTTTCTTAATTTCCATCTCCGCACAAAATAGTTTCTTGTTTTAGTTTGCTAGCATCTTATCTCTAATAGTTCCCACGCATCTTTCTGAAGATGATCTTACCATCTTGTTCTTGGCCTGCCTCTACCTTTGTTTCCGATCCTTTTAGCGGCCTAGTGGAGATTTGTGGGGACTTCCATCCTTTACATGTGTTCAATACATTCCAGTTCCTGTATTTTAATGAAATCCACTATATTTCTTCAACCATGCGTATCTGCTAAAGTATTTATTCGGTCTTTTTAGTTAAAGTCCACACTCCACTTGTATATGGAACAACTGGTCTGATCAGTGGCTTATAGATTGTTACTTGGACAAGTTTGTTAGTTATTCATTGCCTAATTTCCGGTTCAATATATATATATATATATATATATATATATATATATATATATATATATATATATATATATATATATATATATATATATATATATACACATATATTCTCCTCAACTCCTACGCGGAGCACAGGGCTTCAATAAAAACGCGGCATGTTCACTCTTTTCAATTCATTATTGATTGTTCTTTTCCAAGTCTGTGCAGGCCTTCCAATACCTCTTTTACCCTGCGGATTCCAGTCCAATTCTATTATTCTATCAACTGTATAGTTGATTTGTTTTCTGAGTGTGTCCAATCCATCCCCGCTTACGAAGTGCTATTTCGTGTCCAATTTTCTTTTGGTTTGTGTGATGGAGCAAGTCTTCGTTTCGAATCTTGTTCGGCCAGAATATGCGGAGTATTTTTCGCAAGCATCTACTTATAAAGACCTAAGTTTTTTTGTTATTGTCTTCTTTATTTTCCACGTTTCACCGTGACTGACCACGGATTAATATTTTTAAGGACATAATCTAACAGACCATTGAAAAGCAGAGGAGACAAGACACACCCCTGCTTCACACCAGTAAAAATTTCAAATTTCTCGCTTCTATATCCACCATGGCCTACAGAATACTGTGCCCATATACATTTCCCGAATAAGGCATATAATTTTTCGAGTATTCCTTTTTGTTTTAAAACTTTCTATAAGGCAGGGTGGGATAAACTGTCGAATGCCCTCTCAAAATCGATGATTAATAAGTAGAGTGGGGATCTCCATTCAGCTCCATTTCTGTTCAATATAGTTTATGTTATTTACTTTGATGCCATTCGTTTATAACTTCGATGTTGTCATCTCCCACCCTCGGATTTTGTCCCAATCCTCTAATTTTTGTAATCATCCGTTTCGTTTTTGCGGTATTCATTTCCAAGCTAATTTTGAGTGTATTTCTTGTTTCATAAGCATATGAAATGTTTCATTTTATTTATTTTTATGTTTCATTTCATAATCTTGTTTCATTGTTTCATAAGCGTCCTTCAATGCTCTCAAGGGCCTTCCTACTATATTGACGACATTTGCATACGCTATTAATTACAATTCTTTTGTTATAATGATACTTCTGATGTCGATTTGAATTCCCTGATCTTATTTGATATATAATATATATAATATTATTATTGCTTAACCTAATAGCATAAGAAAAATACCCCACAATATGATAAAAAACATTTTTTAACCGTTTATTTCGCCACATTTTTTGCAATTCCATGCAAAAACGTAAAAAGAAACAAAAAAAAATATATCAGTTCTTGTGTTCAAGATAGTGGATATAATTTCGAACTTTATTCAATTCGAGGGATAATTATCCTTTTCAGGACGTCTTAGATACAGACGAATGGACCTTCAACTTAACTGAAGCAAATTTGAATGGAAACAAAACTCCAAACTGGTACAAACTCTACAATTTCCGAGAGCAGTATGGGGTTAGTAGTTTATCGCCTTCTGTCTTCACTGAGTTTATGCCGAGATTGGCTGCAAACCATAGTCTATTGTACGACTATCACATGTAAGTATAGGTTAATGTCTGAATGATTTGGCATGTTCATATATTTTTTCTTTATTTGGGTTTTTCGCCACGATCTAAAACTCAAAAAATATCAAGATATCTGTTCTTATGTAAATAAAGAATCACTGGGTAAAAACAAAAAACCTAACGGAGACAAATTTCTCAGTGATTCTTTTATGTAATAAATTTACCTAACGAACAAAATTTTAAAAATATAAAAATGTTCTAAAAAAATATACAAATTTTAACGTTAACGTTTCGGGAAGTATTCTCCTCCCGTTTTCAAAACGAACCTACAAATAAAGTATATTAATTTCTATAAATTATGAAAAGATAGAAAGTAAATATATATTTTTGTGTGTATGTCAATGATACTTGTCAACTTGTCAATTGTCAATGTAAGTATCTTTAAAAGTGAAATCATTTCTGGATAGTACTGCGATGGATAGCAATACAGAATCACCATATTTTCCTCATAAAATCGAAATAAAATTTCCTTATAAATATTTCCACATAAAAGGTATAGACATACAACATATTGTGTGCCCTGAACATACGTAAGATGATTTAAACTTAAACTTAATTAGTACAAATGAACGTCAGTGTTATATATTAGTGAGAGTATGTGTCCATAAACTGTGTCTACACCTTGTTTAAGCAGAATATCTCTTATGGTTTTCTTGAATATTTATAGATATTTTTACACAAATCATAGTGAATTGCTATATTATAAATATTGTATGTCGAATGCCTTCAAATAGAGAACCCATCTTAACCTAATTTCTTAATTAAAATATTGTTTTTGCTACGTCATATGAATTATATATCTTCTTTTATTTTAGATTAAGGTATCGTAATTCAGATTTGGCACAAAGCGGCTGCGATGACAGTTGCAAATCGGATTATTTATGTGAGATAGCAGTTGACGTAGTTGGAGATACAACCCAATGTAAAGTGTTGCAGAAAATATTCGACAGAAGTTAAAGAAAATCCAATATTAGTGTTATATCAAACGTGTTATAACAAAACATGTATTTTAAAATAAACTACAAGGAATTTATTTATTGTTTTATTAATGACAGAAAGTTGTGTTTCAGTCATCAACTGGCCAAATTAAAAGATGTTTTACACAATGCTTAATTATTTATATCTTTATTCCCTCATCACAAATTATAAGAAAGCTTGCCTATAATGCGTCCCTATATCCACCGTAGAGGCCTGATCTTACACTATCGTAGTTTTAAAGAGACTCTTTAAATTCTTCTTTCAAAAAACTTTTTTTGGTGACTGGGAGGATAATATGTGAAGAAAAATATTTTCGTCATTTCGAACTGCAAAATTCTGTTTTTTCAATTTGCTTTTCAGCCTAGCCTGAATTGAATACACGAACAATATAGTGTACACTATAGGTTACAATATACAATATGATGATGATGGCCGTCAACCCGACACGAGGATGATCTCAGCCATGGCTATTGGTTTTGTTGACCCATTGTTGAAGAATTATGGGTTTTATAGTGACCCAGATAACCCAGGTTAGATCTAAAAGTTTTTGCGCATACGGAGCATTTAAGGTCAGGAGGATACAGAATTGGTACACCTGGTCCACTCTGGCTTTTCGCGCCTGTCGATTATCCTGCTTATGGAGCTATATAGCTCTATATACCTTCTCACGCCATTTGGGTCTGTCGTTTCTTCTTTTTTTTGTAGTTTTGTTTTCTTAACTATGGCCTAATCATATTAGCTGAGCTTTCATAATCTGGGATTCTATACTCATACTACTGCTCGTTCAAGCACCTCCACATTGGCCCGATAGTCTTGCCGCTTTATTTTCAAGATTTTCCGGAGGCAGCCATGATAAAATCTCTCAAGTCATTTGATTTCCTTTCGATACAGGACCCATAACTTAGCTCCATATAGTTCCCTTAAGTCTCAGTTACTTAACACTCTTCTTACTAGACGTCCAAAATTAACACCAGCACACTTTATTCTATATATATATATATATATATATATATATATATATATATATATATATATATATATATATATATATATATATATATATATATATATATATATATATATACCCGTGCTTTGCTATTCCTTCATCCGCCATTCAAGGCCCAGCAAGCATCTCCCAAAACTGGTTTCTAGCCTTAAGCCGTCATCAGTTGGGCTCAAGCTGGACACCTGAAGAGCGGATGAAGCCATCACCATTTAAATTGGCCATGTCAAATGTAGGCTGCAATCACATGCAGCCACGCCATCCTGCGGTAAACTGTCGCAGCATTCAGACTGTGCGAAACCGTTCTAACCTCGGGTAGTGATTGCAGCCTCCATTCGACATAGGCAATTTAAATGGTCAAGGCTTTAGTCGTTCTTTCATCCACTCTTCAGGTGTCCCGGTTGAGCCCAACTGATGACGGCTTAAGGCCAGAAACCGGTCTTGGGAGACGCTTGCTGGCTCTTTGAATGACGGATGAAGAAATGGCAAAGCACGACGTGGAGTACGGATAAACTTCCATATGCAATAATACATATACATATATATATATATATATATATATATATATATATATATATATATATATATATATATATATATATATATATTATTGCAGGCCCGCAGAGCAGGAAATTTGACTTACCAAATACGGAAAGTATTTATATACAACATAATGTACAATACAACGGAGAATGTAACAATTGTCAATCTAAAACATTGTAAAAAGTATAATACAATGTAGAATATAATATTCCACAAATTAACAATATAAAACATCGTAAAAAGTATAATACAATGTACTATATAATATACAACATAATGTACAATATAATGAACAACATAATGTACAATATAATAAATAATTCTAAAGTTTTCCTCAATTTCCAATGCAAAAAAACCGATATATTTATCTTAACATATTATTCTAAACTGCCGTCAATCGACAAGTGTCTTGATATAATTTCCAAACCGATTCAAGCTTTCAAAGTCTTAATGCCATTAGAAACACGATAGCGGTGCTTGTCGATTTTTCCTTACTCGTTTCACTCGTTACAGAAATTGCAATGGAGAATTGAGAAATGGTGTAAAAATATAATTATCTTAAAAATTATCAATACGGGAATTTAATGTATATCAGACGCATCAATTTTAGTGCAATAAATGAATTTTCCAAGTTACGTACAGATACAGTAAAACAGATGGAGTAAAAAAGTATATTTCCTTCTCAATTAAATAAAAAGGCGTCAGATGTTAAACAAAAGAATTTAAAAAATAATGGGAGTCATTCTGTATGTCTATCGATGGATGGCATAAGACATAAATATATCAATTTTAATATTAAAATCTGTAGCATGGACTCAGTTATTATTATAAGTTGGTCTGTTTCCAAGAAGACAAAACGATAATGGTTTACCTTTTAATATATTGTCCATATCAAAGAGTGAATCTTTATTCTTACTTTAGTCAATATAAATTAAAATCAGTCTACAAACTGATATTAACTATACTCTTGGACCTGTTGAAAAGAATGTTTAAAAGTCATATATATTTGGCGAATTATATATATATATATATATATATATATATATATATATATATATATATATATATATATATATATATATATATATATATATATATATATATATATATATATATATATATAAATATATATATATATATATATATATATATATATATATATATATATATATATATATATATATATATATATATATATATCTGGCAGGCATTTAGCAGGCTCAACATAGTGTTTAAGAGCAACTACCACTTTGTATGAAAAGAAAAGTCTTTGATCAGTGTGTCCTGCCCGCTTTGACATACGGAAGTGAGACCTGGACACTCACATCACAGTCAGTTCAAAAACTTCGAGTAGCACAGAGGGGAATGGAAAGATGTATGCTTGGCATTACTAGACGGGATAGAAAGACCTGCACATGGATCAGGGAACAAACGAAAGTGAATGACATCACTGGAAAAATAAAGCAATTAAAATGTAAGTGGGCAGGCCATGTAGCGAAGCGATGGGACGCAAACGTCCACGGAGAAGACCGAAAACACGATGGACTCAGGACCGCGAGAGTTGGAAGTATGCTGAAGAGGCCTTCATCCTGCAGTGGATTGATACGGGTTGATGCTATATGTATGATATATGTATATATATATATATATATATATATATATATATATATATATATATATATATATATATATATATATATATATATATATATATATATATATATATAATATTAGTCTGGAAGTACATCCGATCGTTTGTGCCCCGTTAGTTGGGAACGTGCAGACGTTTCGCCCAAGGCAATGCTTGCGGCCGGTGAACTTCGGTCTGTCAGTTGATTACTAGTTTCCACGTGTCTTGATCGTCTTTTTTGTTTAAGTGTCCGATTTTTTCTATTTCTATTGTTTCATGAAAGGTTCTTGTCTTGTAATTCGGGATATTTGCTATTTGTCGGCAACTATCAAAATCGATTTTGTGGACTGTTTATAGATAATGTTGGAACAGGGCCGATGTGGTTTATTTATTTCTATATTTTTCGGTTGATTTGTCCCACGTATGCGATGTTGCAAGTTTCAGATGATAAACGCCCGGATTTTCCAGAATAATTTGATATTTGGGACTTATGATAGCTTATTTTACTGTTTTATGTGATGTGTATGCGGCTGATATATTATGTCTTCGAAGCAGTCGTCCAATGCGGTCTGTGACACCTTTGATATAAGGCAGAACTGTTATGGACCTTTTCTTCTGTTGATGGTTTTGATAGTTAATAGCCTTCTTTATGTTATAGGCTGCGTAGGCGTTCTGCTTTAGAGCGTCGGTGATCGTTTTAAGCTCTTCTGCTCGGTTGATGTTGTCGATTAATCGAAAAGACCGGAGTCGGAGAGGCATATGGCGAAAATGCCAGAAACCGAGTATAAAGACAAAATCATGGAGTGGCTAAAAGGATCACAGAAAAAGAGATAAACCAAAGACACGATGACAGGACAATATAAGAAGAGCTGCTGAAGAACAACTGCGCGATATCAAAAATTGGCAGGGAATGCAGGAGATCGATCCGGTTGGAGACGAAGGTCGAAGGAAGTCAGCGACGGGCTGTAACACCACATTAAAAGAAGAAGTAAACATAATGCTTTTAAGTAAGGGAGGCGAAACAAAAGGGACCAGAAATCTAAAATTATAGATATGCGGATTTCGTGACTATTGATTTCAAGTTTGTTACTACTGATCTCCGTATAAAAAACTTTATTTTCTGCTGATGGTAAGTTTTCAACAATTTTAATAGAAGCTCGATCACATCTACTTCAGGGATCATTGAAGGGATCATTAAGTTTAAAAAATTGGTTTACTACAAAAGATAAATGTTAGTATTTTTCGAGTTTACTATTTGTCGTGGTAAGTCGCCAACATAAAAGGTTGGAATCTTTCGAGATGTGTTTTGAGTCTTTCATCATCACTAGACAAAGAAATAGATACAAATTGGATAATTTTATCAAAATAAGCATTCTTTGAAGCATTACACACAACATATAGAGCGCTTTCAATATATATATATATATATATATATATATATATATATATATATATATATATATATATATATATATATATATATATATATATATATATATATATATAGCAGGCCGTTCAAGTTTTTAAAATAGTCACTCGAAGCCGAATCAGGTAGATAAGATAGACTTTTTCAAAACAAAAATGATGTTATAAATATAAAAATATCGAAAATATTTACACTTTTTAATGCAAATCCTTGCTTTCTTACGTCATAAAAAAACCCTGATTCATCTGATTTGGTCCTCTTCCAAAAATAACTTTCATATAATTCATAACTTCAAGTTTTCATTCAATGAGAATATAAAAAATATGTTGACAGCTTCAAGTACGAGTCAATCATTTTTTATCATCATTAATATCATAGACATGTTTTATTCGATACAGTGTTTGTTTCAGTAATCGAAGAATACTTGAAACTGAATCTTATCTCTAGAACCATTTAAACTTGTATAATATAACGTGTATACTTCACATACAATAAAATATTAAATTATAATTATTTTATAAGAAAACATGGAAAAGTTTTCAGCTTTTATACTTATATTTTTAAGTATAAACTTTGTTTCTGTTACGAATGGCGAAGGTGAGTTATATAGATTGTTGCTCAAAAAAAAAAGTGAACTCACTTTATATCTTATCTTTGAAAACTTCATTTTTTAATAACAAAAAGTCTTATATAAAAGTATTTTAATATCGATATTTTCACACAGTGGTGTAGAGAAACGAACTGTTTTCGACGTAATTTACGGCATTCCACTCATCATCATAATGTTTCATTGAACATTTCGGACAGGAGTCTGCAACTCATTTTGCATCAAGATTTAAAGTTACACCTATACAAAACTCATGTTATGAGAAATCAAGATCTCGTTAACTGCATACAAACCTTACAACTTGTTTATGTTTGATGAAGAACATTTTCACTTTTTAGGATTTGTGAGTAAAGAAAATTTTCGATATTGGTCTGACGAAAATCTTCATCAACTACACGAAAATTCCATACACTGTACAAATGCCACAGTACGGTGTGTAGTATCATGTTCTGTTATTATTGATCCTTACGTTTTTGAGAATGGCTTGAGGATAATCGCGCTATGTTTAGATGATCGAGGCGTTCTTGACACAACAATTAACCAGATTGCCTCTCGTTTATAATGACATACGGTTACAGGTAAACGAGGCGATTGCTTGATTGAAATAGGATATCGCATCTCACCGACATTATTTCACATTCGTACCATAAGTAGAGAAATAGTGTAAAACAATGATTTAGTGCTTTGTAGAAAACGCTTCATCTTAAGTTAATTGTAAAATTGTCAAGCAGTAGCGTATACTCATATTAAAAATTTGTATTGTAGATATACTCGAAGCATACAGAAATGGTTTATTGGAGTTTCAACAAAGTAGAATTATAACAGAACAACATCATGAAGTTCTTGGCGAGCTTCAGCGTATGCAGTCAACTGGAGAATTAAAAGGTTAATATACTCATAATTTCACTTGTCTCAGTTCATTCCTTCTCTTAAAATAACTAGGCCAGTTGAGTTTATTTTCCATAAATGTGTATATGATATATACATATATATACACGACCAACAACTGTTTGGAGTGAAGCTTTCTCTTTGGAATGCTCTTTTCGCTTCTGTAAACAAATATAACCGTAGCTTTCGTTCGCATTAAAGTGTTTTTTGTTTCGCCGAAAAAATGTTAAGTGTAACAATAAAACAACGAATTGTGAAATTTCGCTTGAAACTTGAAAAAACCGCTACTGAAACTTATAATTTATTGAAAGAAGTGTATAGCAATGAATGTTTATCGCGTGCACGTGTTTTTGAATGATTTAAGTGTTTTCAAGATAGCCGAGAAGACGCTGAAGATGATCCACGCCCGAGTCGTCCTTCCACGTCAAAAACATATGATAATATCAAAAAAAATCGGTAATCTGGTTCGATCTGACCGTCGGTTAAATATTCGTGCGGTTGCTGAGACTGTAGGAATTAACAAAGAATTTATACGGCAAATTTTACATAACAATTTGAGCATGCAAAAAGTGTGTGCCAAAATGGTATCTAAAATTCTCACGCTTGAACAACAGGAAGTTCGCAAAAATGTTTGTACCTACAGTTTGAATGCCATTGAAAATGACCCAAACTTATTGAAAAGGATATTAACATGTGACGAATTGTGGTTTTTTACTTATGATCCTGAAATGAAGCGCCCATCTATGCACTGGAACAGCCCAAATTCACCGAAAGCCAAAAAAGCTCGAATGAGCAAATCAAAATTCAAAGCAATGATAATTGTTTTTTTCGATATTCATGGGATTATGTACATTCACTAGATTCCTGAAGGTCAAACTAATCACGGTCAACAAGTGCGGAAGGACAAGCCATGGATTCCCCACCAAGACAATGCGCCGGCTCATTCCTCGTTATCTGTCAAGAGGTTTCTAGTTAAATACAGCATCCCAGTGTTAGACCAATCGCCTTATTTCTAAAAACTTGTACCGTGAAACTTATATATGTTTCCTAGGGTGAACTCTGCATTGAGAGAAACAAAATTTGAGTCCGTTGAAGCTGTGAAAGAGAAAGCGACACGCATTCTGAAGGAGCTGACAGAAAAAGACTTCCAGGTACTGTTTCGAATAATGAAGGATTCGCATGGAGCGTTGAAGGGATAGAAGAGGGGTGTATATTGAAGGTGATAATAAGTAAATAGGTATGATAAATAGGTATGGTAAATAGGTAAATAGATATGATGATTGTAATAGTCACACCTCATATAGGCTTACACAGAGTGTCCCAATAGTGCAATATCGGTTGATATCTTGATAATGGCTGGAGAGAGAGAAAAAGTTTAAGTATAAGAGTTATACAAGAAATATTAAAAAAAAATGTAAAAATCTTAGAAATTATGACAGATAGTATAGAAGTTGGTTAAGAAGAATAGAAGTATATTGTCTTAGGAATATTGTAAAATGAATAAATATTAGGCATTAAAAAAAACTGAGATATGATTTTTAAATTTCTTAAATGTATCTTAAGTTTCCTGGACACCCTGTATAATATAGACAAATCGTGTTCATATTAAAAGTTAAGTCATTGTTGCACTAACATCACTACCAAAAATAATAATCCTACATAAACAAATAAATGATATATGAGACTGCAAATTAGAATCTGCAACTCTGATATTTTTTACAAAATGGCAGAATCAATTGCAGAATGCAAAAATGGATGAATATGTATGGTGTTCGATAAGAAAAAACAAAACCATACCCCGTCACAATTTTGTGAGACACTCTGTACACATAAAATTCATTTTAAATTATACAGCCTATGTTTCTATATCATTCCGGGTGTCGACCGTTCGTTCTGTGAACAGTCACGACGATTCGCCAAAATCTCATTTGGCATTTTCAAGTGTTGTCCGCTTCGAGTGAAGAGTCCAACTCGCGACGACAGTTGGAACACTTGGACTATTCACTCCTAACGGACAACATTTGAAAATGCCAAATGAGATTTTGGCCAAACGTCGTGACTCTTCACAGAACACACAGATCGACACCCGGAATGATTTAGAAACATTATTTACCATCCGTGAAAATATTAGATGTAACATTATTTTAACATATCTTCATCGCTATAACACTTTTATTTGCATTTGTCATCTGCACAAAAAAAATCGTTTTTTAATCAAAATTTATTGCAAATTCTTTGCTTAATAAATTTATCAACTATAAAAAATCAACATTTACTCTAGACACTATAATTTCTGACTTAACAAGCAAAATGATATGAAAATTCTGTCAGATGTTAAGAACAGTCATACCAACTTGAAAAACAAATAATTGTATCGAAACATAAAGCATGCTAATTTTTAAGCCAAGTCACCTTATTTATTGATCATAATAGTATATTTGAAAGCTATATGGTTTTTATCTTACAGTTTTTATAGAATTTAGTTCAATTTTTAACCATATTCACCAGCAAAATTTTATCAAAACATGACATATCATCAAATATTGATATTTTTAATTATATTAGGTGACAAGCTGTGCAACTTATGTTACATCGGCGCTGATGCTGCCTTACTCGAATGGAGACTCAATGTCCCAATGGATATCATAGCACTGGAAGCGATAGGGGTTTGCATTCTGCTCAATGTTCAAACCGGTGTGGTTTGCAAAGGTGTAGTCGAGCGAAGTAAAGTAAATAAAAATGTATACGTTATAAGATATCGAAATTACTTCATAACTTATTCCGTTTTAGGACATTTTCGACTATATTATTCGTGCCAATCCAGATTTGAACGGCTCGCGTATTTGCAGTATCATTTTGCAACACCATGGCTGCAACAAAACCGTCTTTGAATGGTCAGTCGATATACCCGAAGGAGAAACAGTACAGAGAAAGGTAAGTCATTCCTAGAAATCTATATAAATGTAATTTTTACGGAATGAAATTATCACAATACCATAATGATGTTATATACTAAAAAAAGTTAATAAATGTTACTTATATAAAACAATTAAGACTTATGTTTAGGTGTCAGTTACGGCCGCGCCGAGTCGAGTATCAAGCCTTAATAACATAGGCAACTCAGGACTGAAGAGCTAAAACATAAAACTTATATCAACATTTTCACTACATTTGAAAATTGTATGACAATTATTTCAGTTTACAGTCTTCAGTCAGTATATTCTTCAGATAAAATCGGATACTTTCTAACAATTGGCAACATTGACAGAAATTCAATTTTTATTGTCCATTCATGGATAAAATGTTATATTTTTATAGCCATTTATTCCATAATTTTTAACATAAATTCAGTTTGTTTTTTTCAAAAAAAAAAAATAGAAAAACTTGCATATTACTGTCGTTTAATGTCAAAATTGAAATTACTAGCACTAATTTTGCACGCCATAACACCATAACTCATTTTAAACAATTCACGTCACATTGAAAAACAAATGATTATTTGTTTTATTAAATTAAATTTTCAATATGTCCACCATTTGAGTCTATGCAACCGTTCTGCTTACTTTCCCGAACACGTTGAAAAAATCTTGATATATTTAAAACATGGTTGGTTGCAGCTTCTCCTTAAATAAGAAGCATACCATGATATTCGCATATAGAACACAATTTTTCACACAGCTTTTTCATATCCAAATTTTCAGTCAATATGCGATATACAGTACTTTTTAAAATATCTACCATGTCTGCTAGCTCACGCACTTTCAGTCGACGGTCATCTAATATCATTTTGTGGATTTTCTTCACCATTTCTGGCGTGGTCACTTTATTTGGTAGATCACTGCGGTGTTCGTCTTGGCAACTCATAGGGCCTCGTTTAAACTCTGCCGCCCAATATTATACTGTTGTAAACGAAGGAACATACTCCCTGAGCGTAGAATTTAGCTCCGCTTTAATATCGGTTCGAATGAGACCCTTCAAATGAGAGTATTGTATCACATAGTGATCACCTATTTTTTCTATGTTTACAAATTCTCTGAGAACGTCCACTGTTAATTAGCCTCGTTAAACTTCAAACTTAAGCTTTATAAGGTTGGTTCTGTCTACCATAATCATTATTTTTAAACAACAACCGTGGTCTATACGTCAGGTCGGGTACTTCTGGGACTACCCTCGTATATAAAAGAACTAAAACGTACGTTTAGGTATCGAAACAACCGCACCGTGTCGAACATCAGTTCTCAATAAGTAAACTTAAGCGACATTAGTAGCGATCGAGACCTGGATGGATGACCATAATATAGGCAACCCCCCAACTCGGCCTGAAGAGCTCAAACATATATGAGATTTATGTCTACATTTTCACTATATTCGAAAATTATATGATTTGTGGTCTCTCCGATTGCGGTGTCTCCTTCTGATACAATGGTTTTGTAAGAAGTTGTAACATATAGGATCTAAGGGAAAAAAATTTCGTGAATTTTATTAATGATTCTTTACATTATTTTGAACAAAAAGTTTCCTTAAAACAGTTATTCAGAATGCAGCCATTTCCGCGGAAAACATTATTTTATTTTCCAAACAATTTGTAAATTGTTGAATTTTTCAAAATCATTTATTAATTTTTTTTATTGTCCGCTTAATATATAATATTTTATTGTCATTTATTTCATATGTTTAAGCAAAAATCTGTTTTTTTTTTCAAACGAAACGAAAATGTACACATTAATGTCGTTCAATGTAAAGTTGCAATTGCTAGTACTAATTTTTCAAACCAACGCTGACTTTATGGAAGCCTGGCACTGTTCTAACCTATTTTTCCAAATACGTTAAAAAAGTCCTGATATATTTAAAATTTGATTGATTGAAGCTTTTCCGTAAATTAGAAGCATATCGTAATATTCGCGAACAGAATACAATTTTGGTTTTAAATGGAATTTAAATACACACACTAAAATAATTTTTGTCGCCAACACTCTTAGTCATGAGGATCATCTCAATCAGTCAATACGACATTGCGACTTTTATTTTTTAGCTGATGTATAGCTGATTCTTAATTAAAAAAAATATTTTATCAATCTTCATTAGTTTATTTGTAGCTATCTTACCAATTTCAATTGGAAGGATATTTAATAAACAGGAATAAACAGATACCAGTTATAACTATGTGTTTTAACAATATTCATTAGTTTATCTGTGGATAACCTAGAAATTTTTTTTGAATTGAAAGCATACTATATACAGGGTGGGGGGCCAAAATCTGAACAAATTAATTTTTTTTTTCAAACAGTTTTTATTCTAAAAACGGAAAAGTTTAAATTTTTTTTTTTTGCTAAATTGTTTGTAAGGTCATAAAGAACACATTTACTCAATATATCTTCCTCCTGCTTGAATGACCGTTTCCATTCTCGGTCTGAAGCGCTCACAGGCTCGTTTTAATGAGTCACAATCCATATGGGCAAATGCCGCTTTAATAGTGGCTGTCAATGATGCGACGTTTGGATGTCTAGACTTGTTGGTGACCTTTTCAACCACGCTCCATACATAGAAGTCCAAAGGATTTAAATCTGGGCTGTTGGAAGGTCACAATTCTTTGGGCTAAAACTTATCGACGTTGTTGGACACCAGCACCATCCTGGTGTTAAACATGCGACTTTCCAGATGACACAGTTTCCATCTACGGCTTCACAACATTTGTTAGAACACACCAATAAACTTCTTTCGTGGCATTTTTCCCTTTGTTAAAGAAATACGGTCATCACTTCACCCTCACTAGACATAACAGTTAGCATGTGAACATTCGCCGAAAATTTTGTTCTGGAAACAATGGGAATATCTTTGGGGCCATGTACGAGCCAGCGCTCATTCCTTCGATTGATTTTCGCATCGAGAGTAATTTTTTTTGTCAGACAAAACCTGAGGCGCTGGCAGCATTGTTTCTTAAAAAGCACAAAAGCAGCAAAAACTCGCTTGGTCCTGGCAACTTCGGAAAGCATCGGTCTCACTTTAATTGTGTAAGATTTATAACGGAGGTCCTTCTCGACGATTCGACGCATATTTTTTTCACTCACACCAACAACCGATTATAATTTTCGAATCGACTGACCTGGATCATCAAAAATCAGCCGAGCCGGTTGAATGATGTCGGACGTCCTGGCAACGCGCTCCTTGGAGTAAGTTGTCTTTGTCGGTGTTGCAAAACCTTCGTTGGACGTCGCTGACTCATTATACTTCGTGACGACATACACAGTAGATCTCGGATAACCGAAGAACCGAATGGTTTATGTGGCAGATCGCCCAAAGCAAACACTTTCGATAATCGCGGTTCTTCGGTTATACTGCGCACTTGGTTTAAATGTTGCGATTGTTTCGAGATTATAACTGTTTAGTGCATGCGTCAAGCTATTTGGACGCCAATCGCGACCTTTACAAATGATGTAGAAAGGCGAGAACTTCAAATTGAATTTAGTCCGGATTCTTTCACCGCACCCCGTATATTTAATAAACATGAATAAACAAGTACCAGTTATAACTGCGACAATGACTGAGCAATGATAAATATAACTGATAACCAATTATATTTGTCATTGCTCAATACAGATACACGACGTGAGTTGATGAAAATTTAATCAACCCACGCAGTGAGTTGATATAAAATGGCGTGTTACAGAAAATCTATGGTTGATAAAAAAATTATATCTACAGATCTGTTTCAGCGTATGAAATTACACCTATATCAAAAACACTGTGTTTATCAGTATAATAATCTAATTGGACCAGACCATACAAGTCGTCATTATTTCCTTTTTCCAGAACCTGAGCAATCCAGAAACTAGTTTCAACATTCTTCACATTTCTGACGTTCATTACAGTCCGATCTACATGGCAGGAAAGCAGAAAAATTGCAACGAACCATTCTGTTGCCAGTCTGATCTGCCAGATGGCGATGCTGCAGAAGGAACAGCGTGTGGATACTGGGCAGAGTACGAAAAATCAGATAGCTCTGAAGCATTAATTGACGAAGCAATTAGAAAAGCAGCCGAATTCGTAAGTTTTTATTAAAATATGAAATAACAGGTTGTTTCATAAGTTCCCGGTGTCTTTCTAATTCATTTGTCCTGCATTTTTATTTTGTTTGGCCAAGTATATATATATATATATATATATATATATATATATATATATATATATATATATATATATATATATATATATATATATATAGATATGTGCATTCGAAAGTCCTTTTGTTTCTCTGTAAAACTATTTGCACCATTTTTCTCGAAAACTTAATTTTAATAAACTTTCAGGTCTTTGAAATGGAAATCTCAGGTCGTAAAAAACTTAATTATCGACAATTGCTATATTTCGCCTTTCGTCGTAGTTAAAAATCTATAGAAGCAATTCGAGACATTTGCGCCCTACATGGAGAGGACGCTATAGCTAATCGGACTGTTCAAGATTAGTTTGCCCAGTTCAGAAATTGCAACTTCGACCTGTACGACACGATCCGCTCTGGTCGACCTCCAACTTCGATGAGGATCATCTTAAAGTGCTTTTTAATGACGACAGCAATCAAAGATGCTTAGAATCGGCTGAGAAAATGGATTGCGAATTTGCGACAATCACCTGACATCCGACATCTTCAATCTATGGGATTTATTCAAAAATTCGGAAAAATCGCCATAATAAACCTGCATAAAATTTCGCCAGTCATAAATACCGATTTTTTTACAAAATCGTCATGGGAGATGAAAAATGTTGTATCTACGTCAATATGAAGCAAAGGAAGGAGTGAGTGGCCACATGAGACTAGCCAAGGTTGAGACTGAGAGGGACTCGGGTACTGGGAAATGCTGGGGAAGAACAAGACGGCGACAAGGAATGCTACCTCGACCAGCTGCACCGTGTAAATGGCCAAGTCATCTTGCTTGCAAACAAGCAAGCTTTGCAGGCTTGCAAACATCGTCAATGAAGCCCTGAATGACCTCGAATAGGAGGTGCTCAGCCGTATTCTCCAAATCTTGCGCCAACCGATTATGATTTATTTTCCTCGCTGTCCAAACTAAACAAAGAACGTAACCTTCGCCAACGATGAGGACCTCAAAAACTGGCTTAACAACTTCTTCGAGTCCAGCCCCAGCGATTTCTGGCGAAATGAAATCAATAAATTGGTCGAGAGCTTGCATAATGATGGAAAATATATCATTAATTATTCATTACATGATAACATTAATTAATGTGTTGTTATAATTGTTGCCTTTAAAAAAAAAACTTTTTTTATAAATACGGCGGGAACTTATGTAACAGTCCAATATATTCAATATGAATTTATTGAATAAACCAATAATGAAAGATAATATATAATAAACCGAAAATTTAAATTAGTCATTATTAACTGTTTTAAACCAGACACCTTCATGTTTGCAATTAAAAGTTGATTATTTTTATTTAAAAAGTACTACTCAGTGTATACACAGGTAGCAAATCCCAAATCAAAACAATTATTTGCGAGGCGAACAAAATACGCAACGCGAGACATCAAACGCTCCGTACTCGTCAAATTAGCGTTTAAAACTAATTACCGATACGCTTGGTCGCAGAGAATCTACGTCCAAATCGCATGTTTTAAAAAGCAGTTAAGCCCTCGAATTCTGGCAACCAACAAAACAAGTAACACCAACGACGAGAAAATATGACGTGGCGTACGGTCGCTAGAGGTAAACGCCCGGCCAACGATGTAAAAATTGTGGCGAGAAGATGGAATTTTTATCCACATTATTTGGTGTGATGAGTCGACAGACGTTCTTCTATATTTAGAGATTTTAATTTTTAATAATATCTTAAAATGAGTTAAAGGAAAGAAAGTGAACGGAAATAAAATATGGTGTTTTGCTCTAAAAAATTGTTTATTATGATAAATGCAAGAGGGATGGCCGACGCCCTCCCTCACGAGCCGCCACTGGGTGCGGATCTCAAAAACTGACTTAAAAACTTCTTCGAGTCCAGCCCAAGCGATTTCTGTCGAAACGGCATCCATCAATACGTCGAGAAGGTGGATAATGATAGAGAATACATCATTCATTAATGTGTTATAATTGTTGCCTTTTTCAATAATACTTTTTTTTATAAAAAAACGGCAGGAACTTATGGAACAGCCCAATCGATTCAATATGGATTTATTGAATAAACCAATAATGTAAAATTTACAAATTTTTATACCACAAACAAACAAGTTTTTAAATAGCACTTTTTTCTTTACATGAAATTTAATTGTAAACACGATGGCTTAAGTTGTTTAAGAGCAGAATTAAAAGGTTTCTGGGTCCCATTTTCATAACTGCTAAAAGCTGTCGATATGTCTCCACTGGTAATAATAGCGCTCACATACAAGAATATTTTCCCCGAAAAGCTCGGAGAAAATTACAGAGATTTTCCTTTCACTTGCCCGGAAAATTGCAATATAATCTTATCTAAGGAGTGCTTTACTATATTTCTTCAATGTAATAGAACAACGAAAGATCGGGCCGCCTTAACTATTATGTTGTCGACAAAAAGAACGATTTTTTTTTCATAAAACATTTTTAATAAATGATATTTTGGCCTTTGTATTGATATACAAAGTATAATCACTTCCTGTGCTTCCCGATTCAAGAACACATAAGTCTTTGATTATTAATATCTTTTGATTAAATTATCCAATTTAATTTTTTTTTAATTTTTATTAATAATTATCTTTTTAATTTAAACCTCAATCAGTATAGAAAAAGACTATATCTATAGAATGTTCCAAAAAATAATAGTGTTCCTAATACCATCGAAAAAAATCAAAAATTCTAATATCTAAGCGAAATTAATAGATAAAACCTTTTTCCAACGCCATTGAAATAGACTTAATATACTTTCAGATACTTAATACATAATTTAACTTTATTTTAAAAAATATATTTATTTGGTTAAGTAAAATTTACTGATATGATGCTCTTCAAAAACCGATTCAGTCTCGCTTTTACTCTCTTGTTGTCAAAAATATCAGCTTCCTCATATAACGCTTCTACTTCACAGCGAGTACGAGAACGCGTTTTCATTTTGAGCTAAATAGAAAATGAAAGAATAAATAAATGTTAAAAAAATCAAAGTTTTCAATAAAAATACTATAGAAAATATAATATTTATGATTTACTTACCACAAACTGTGTCAAGATAAAAAAAAAACACACTATTTGCAAAAATGGTTATTTAATAGCACTGAGTGGCGTATACTTATATTCCCTTATATTGGGGATCTGTAGTGGAGGATCTGTAGTGGGGATAGTAAACATTTTCCATCACTCAAAGTCATCCCCTCAACGTGACCATTTATAAGGAAAAAACACTTTTAATTCACCCCTGGGTATCCATTATCCAGTGCTTCTCTTGAGGGTTAAGATAAAAAGAAATAAGATTCGATTATAGTTAGATTGCAAGAAATGATACAATTCTCTGCGAATGTAAGCGGAAATTTTAAATTTTTTAAACAGGGAAAAAGTAAGATAAGAGGGAAAGAAGGGGAAAGCAAAAAGATAGGCAAGGGGCAAAAATGGTGACGTGGGATTCGAGATTAAATGAAGTATCTGTAGTTAGATTGCTAGAAATGACGCGATTCTATTATATGGGAATATAAGTGAAAATTTTAGAGTTTTTAAACACACTTCTGAAATTTACGTTCTGGCCAGGGGGGGAAGGATAAAGATATTAAAGTTAAGGTAGCTTTGGTTTTAGAATATATGGACTAAAAATGTATCAATATATTTCTCGACTATGGCCATAACTTAAATATCAGTAACTTAAGGCTTGTTAAAAGTGTAAATAGTATTAGCACTTTGGATGCATATGAATGAGCTATTCCATTGGCGAAAAACAATTCCATTGACCAAACCTACTTTTTGGATTTTTAATATAACGCTATATAACACTATAACAACTTCACGGCTAATGCTGTGTGTCTATACCTTTGAAGGTATATAAATAATTTTAATATATTTCAAATAATTCCAGACGTTTGATTATGTTTATTTCACTGGGGATGCTATATCTCATCAAGTATGGGAAACTACCGTAGAAAGTAACAGCGAAACGATGAAGTCGCTGTTCAGGAAAATGAAGCAAGCGTTTAAAAATATTCCCATTTATACAACTTTGGGGAACCACGAACCATCACCATTTGACGAGTAAGTTAAAATAAGTTTGTATTCAAAATTCACTTGTGAATTGACCAACAATTTCCAGATATGCCATTGGTGATAACTTAAATCCAAATATATCCACTCAGTGGTTGTATCACCTTGTCAATACTGAATTCTCGCTTTGGCTGCCTAAAGAAGCTAAAAGGACTATCATGAAGGGTGGATACTACACTGTATCTCCTCGTGAAGGATTTAGAATAATCATCATTAACAACAACGTAGCTTATACAATGAATTGGTAAGTATTTTGTCAATATTATCTCGATGAATGGATTTGGTCTAAATACAAAGGGCGACATGATTTTTGTAACATTGATGAGAATGCTCTTTTAGGGTTTCATTTAGGTAGTTATTAAAACACCTTTTCAAAAAAAGGCCTAGCACGTCTCATTTTCAAGTATCGGCTTCTCCTTTATATCATGGGACATTAAAATTATTTATACCTGACTTAGGCATATTGCTTTAATGGGGTTTTACAAAGTATTGTAATATGTAATGAGTATATGTAATATTGTAATGACTATATGGGACAGTAGGGCAACAAAAGAACATTACAATAAGAAAGATTGAACTCATAGGACTTCTTTTAAACCTAGTAGTTCAAACATAAAATATGTGGCCCTTGTTTACTCAAAAAAGGTGCTTCTTCCGCCTATCCATATTAAGCTGGGCTAATGAAAAACTTTGTCAAAGCCAACAATTTGGCATTTGTCAAATGGACAAAAAATGTAATGGTTTCAAGTAAAAGATTTTTTTTTTTTAATTAAGAGATGCAAAACTAAAAGAAGGCATCTTTATTGGACCTCAAATAAGGAAGGTTTTAAGTGATTTCCCTTTTCAAGAAAAATTAACTGAATAAAAATTGGCAGCTTGCAGTGTTTTGTAAGTGTAGTGAAACGATTTCAGTAAGCGAAGAACAAGGAAAGAGGTTTCACCAGGACATCAGTACGACGGAAGCAAGATACCAGGGACGCTGGAACCCGTCTATGTTGGACGATTACTGCTGTAATTTAAAATGAGATAATGCTACAGAACACAAGAGGAAAATTAGCTTATCATTTTCGGATTTAGGACTACAAAATACTTCATATACAAAAAATACTTCATATACACCTATCTTCATCAATGTTACCTCAAAAAAGTTTAAATTTGTTGACCTGTGACATCAATCATTCTTTTACCACTAAAAATCAACAACAATTCAATAAAAGTTACAGATAGCGATGAAATATTTTTTATTCATACAAATGTATTTTTCAAACAAAACATTTCAGAAACAACATTTGATCTAATATAATGAATATGATCCTTTTCAGGTGGCTTATTCACGATGATGTCGATCCCTTTGGTCAGTTGGCTTGGTTAGCCCAAACACTGAAAGCTGCCGAAGATGCCAACGAAGTCGTACATATTTTATCACACATACCTAGTGGAAGATATCATCTTTTACATGTATGGAATAGAGAATACAAAAGAATTATAAACAGGTATGTTAACACTAATATAATCACTTAAAGTTTTAATATGTAGTAGTTTAATCTGTAACATGTAATGTTTTCGATTTAAAAGATCAAAATATTCCCCCTGAACCTCTAATAGCAAATGATTTTATATGTTCAATGATTTTATGTGTGTGCTTTTAGTTGGATACAGTTAGCTCAACAATTGTGTAACTGTGTTATTCCTTCAAAAATGTACGACTTATCGAACTCTAGAAAATAGTCCTCCGTTTCGGCAATGATCTCATCATTTGATACGAATTCGTTTTCAACCAGCCATTTCTTCTTGTTTGGAAAGAATAAGAAGTCAGAAGGAGGCAAGTCCGGAGAATAGCGTGGATGCGGCTTCAATTAGTAACGCAAATTGGCGAATTCCACTGGTGCAACCGTCAACGAATAGGCTGTACACAGGACGTACAAAATATAAAAGGAGTGATAAAAATGGCCAGATGAGTACTTAACAGAATATTATTTTTTTCTGATGCGGCCTAAATAAGGGGGAATGGACGGTTTAATGGGGTTTGGCGGTTGACGATTAATGGGTGGCGTACCCTGCTCTTAGTCTCGGTTACTATCCTACCGCCCCAAGAGCCCTACTTGCCAAGACATTGTAACATTAAAAAGAAGGACTGCTACCGGTAGTAGTGGCTTGCGCGTATCTTGCTTCGAAATGCAGCTGAACGAGGGACAAAAGCGGATGAGTCGGTAGGTAGGTAAGTTGTGTGGTATTGTTTCTTGCCTCAGACATTAAAAGATTTATTCAAAATAAAGAAGTTAATAACAGTTACAAAATTTGAAAACCGACCTAACTTTTTGATATTCTCGACCACTGTGTTGTAAGCATATAAAGTATTTGCTTACTGTGTTACTACTTCTACGTTAGCTTATACGTTTGGCATTGTAAACTAGACAACGACGGATCCAGGATGACTAAATATGCTTATTAAAACGACATTAACTAAATATAGACGTCACCACCCCTAGTTCATCAATTAATCGATTGTATCTCCCTAGGTCAGAAAAAGGGTAGGGAGTTTTGAATCTTGAACTTATGCATTACTCACAAGTAACGAAGCTTACACAATATCTAGGAAATGCCCAGTCCCCTTTACACCAGGCAGTCGTGCCTATAGATAAACGCTTATCACCATTAAATAGGGCCGACCCCGAGAGGCTGGAAACAAAAACATCTCTCAGAAACATGGTGATATAATGGAGGAAAAAACCCTACATGGGCGATATCCAGCATCTCTGATTGGTCATGACGTTGATAAAAATCTATCCACCCTCTACCTGAATAATGGATACCTCCATCCAGAAACTGAAGGGTTCATTAGAGCAACAATGCCAACAAGAAATTATAGGAAATATATTATCAAAGAACAAATTCCAGATGACCGTTGTAGAATGTGCGCACCTACCTCAGCATCCATCGAACACCTATCTTCAGGGTAAGGCATAATAACGCAGAAGCAGGTATCCATCAAGAATTATGTATTAAAGAATGCCTAACTAAAAAGGTCCAATCTTATATATATATATATATATATATATATATATATATATATATATATATATATATATATATATATATATATATATATATATACAAACCTGAGTCTGTCACGAAAAACGACATCCTCAGGATTTACTGGGATACTGACATACTAACCGAAAAGAAAAAATAACTGCTAATCACCCTGATATAATTGTGATTAATAAAAAAAAGATAAGCAAAGAACGATCATTAAAGTTGCAATACCGCTAGATGACAACGTAGACAAGAAAAGGCTGAAAAAAGTAATAAAATATCAAGAACTCTCTCACGAACTGAAAGATACACGACAAAAAATACACATTCTACCTATAATCATATCGAGTAATGGTCTTGTAGAGAAAATACTGCAAGGATCACTATAATCTTTAGGGACATTTAATACAATCGGGACTAAAGCTTCAGCCCAAAAAGCGGTAATACTGGGCACTTGCAATGCACTTGCAAAGTCTTGGCGATTCAGTTACTTGTTGGTAATACGAAACCCGGGTTACAGAAACAAATCCAGAAATAGCTGTAATAAAGAAAAAATAATAATAATAATAATTTTATTTCATTGTAGTAAAATAGTTTTTGAAAGATTTTCACTTCAGTCAAGAACAAAATTCACATACATAAATTATTTTCTAATGCGCGCAGGAAAATTTTAGCGGACGCCGGGCTCATCGTAGATATTTGGAAACGTATATACGAAGAAGACAGCCGAATTTTAAGATTTTCAAAAATCTTTGCGACAGACTAAGTGAAATGGGTTCTTTCCATCCGAAATGACATTCCGCAGGTGGTCCGAAGACTCGACTGTACCCGTTTAACTTCACGCATGTGCAGAATCTACTGGAAGCTGATTTGACAGCCAGATTGGAATTTGCCCATTTTACAGACGAAGCAACGTTTACACGTAGAGGTGCATTCAATTTTAGAAATAAACATGCGTGGGATGTAGAAAATCTACATATAGTATCCGAACGTTATTTCCAACATAAATTTAAAATTAACGTTTGCTGTGGTCTTATTGGTGATTATGTATTGGGTCCATTCGAATTACCACCTAATTTAAATTGCAAAGTGTATCTTAATTTTCTTCGAACTCAGTTACCCGAATATTTAGATAACATTCCTCTAGAACTAAGACGAAACATGTTGTTCATGCAGGATGAAAGCCCGGCGCACTTTTCTAGATCTGCCAGAGATTACCTAAATACCGGTGTTCCTAATTGCTGGATAGACCGTGGAAGTCACATGTGTTGGCCTCGTTGGACTCCCGATTTCAATCCACTTGATTTTTGTGTGTGGGGGATATGTGAAAAAATTAATGTATGAGGAAGTAGTGAATACTCGCTAAGAATTATGGCATAAAATTTAGAATGCTGTGGAATCGTTTCGAAATGAACAGTTATTATTTAAAATCAGACGGTCGTTCAGTATGCGGGTACTGAAATGTATTGAGGTGAATGAAAATCACTTCGAACATACATTGTCGAAAAAAGACATCTTTCTTTATTAATTTTTCTGAAATTATTTTTAAATTTCATTTCACAAATTTCAACATTTTTAAAAACATTTCGTTTGTACTTTCTTTGAAAACGTTTATAATCGTTATTAGTATGTGATAGTTTTATATTAATATATTAATTTAAAATTATAATTAGTAAATTTATTTTTGGGATATGTCAATGATATTTATATTGAAATTCATTTTCATTGTCAGTATAAATATCATTCACATATCCCAAAAATTAGTAGGTAATTTTTGGTTCCAACTGTATTCTTGTTCACAACGCTCAAGTTTTTGCTTTTAATAGTAGAAATTGAACTAATTCCAAGCCTGATTAAAGTGCGTAATTTAAAACGGTGCAATTAACAATTTAAAAGCAGATATCTAGAAAACGGTAAGTCGGAGCGACATTTGCAAGGTATACCTTTTTTACATAAAAAAGGTGGACAAAATAATATTTTCATTAAAAATGTAAATACACTAAGGTGCAAAAAAGTTGTGCCCTTTCAAACGTAGAAAAGTGCCGCAAACACCGCCTTCTACAATCCACACAAAAACTTTCGAGAAATTAAATTTCTTATTTTAACAAACCCCCCACTACCAAATTTCGTTCAAGAAAGATACTATTTAAAAAAGTTATTGACGAAAATTAAAAATAAAATTATAACTTCATCCCTGCATCTTGGTTAGTATTAACTTTTGGACCAAGTTGTGTTAAATCACAATATTGTTTACTCAAAAAACCTGCAGTTTTGCTATGCACCATTAATTAGCGGACACCCTGTATATAATTATATTTATTTTAACCCAAAAACCACAAAACTCACAGATTTACCAACTTAACATTTAAAATATATAAAAAAAGGGTATTTTATATAAAGATAAGTTATGAAATATTATCTGCAATGGTAGTGTTTACATAGTGCTCACCCTCATACATTCTGTTTACACAAAAAATTGATTTATTATCAACTAAATTCGATTTTGGGCAAACGTTCGTCCCTACTCAGTTTTTTTTGTTGTCTTAGTACTTGAAACTTTATCGCTGTTTCGTTTTTGCATCGCCATTATCTAAGCTTGTCAAAAAGTGCTAAACATATTGATACACGCAATGAAAATATGATATCGATAATGTAATAAGCATATGGAATAAAATACACCTTCATTAAATTATTTTATATATTTTGAAGTGATTATATCCTCTATATGCGATCAAGAATATAAAGGGTTTCCGAATAAGAGCGATAAGATTTGAATTTGAAATAAAACACAGAAAATTCGGCCGAAAATGGAGCTCATTGTTTTTATAAGATGGTGTATTTTATACCATTTATGATATAAACATAATATCGTTCAAGTGACCTCCTCGACTCTTCTTGCACTGGTTGATCCGATTGGCTCAATTGGCGACTATAGTTACTCGAATGTTGACTTCAAGTTCATCAAGAGTTTTGGGTTTGTTAGTGCAAACCTGAGATTTAACATAGCCCCAAAGAAAATAGTCCAAAGGTGTTAAATAACAAGATCTTAGTGATCAGTTGCAAGAACCATTCCGTGAAATTACCAATTCTCCGAATTGAGACTCTATAATTCCTTGGTACACATATAGTTCATTCGCATCAATTTCAACAATTTTCGGAAAAACAAAATCGGATAACATGACACGATAGCGTTCGCCATTCACAGTGATGATCCGTCCTTGAAAAAATATGGCTCGATAATGCCACCGTACCATAATCCAGACCAAACAGTGATTCTTTTAGGATCTAATGGGGCCTGATGAATCAATTGTGGGTTTGACTCACACCAATAACGATAATTTTTCTTATTGGCGTAGCCGTTTAATCAAAAATGAGCCTGATCGGATAAGATAATTTTGCGAAAAAAGTGCGTATCGTTTTCGATTGCTTCCAATGCCCAATCTGCGAACTCCCGACGTAATCGATGGTCGGTTGCCATAAATTCTTGTACCAATACAATCTTGTATAGGTGTAAATCAAGATCCAAATGCAATATATGCCAGGGGTTCATCCTGGATAAACCCAACTCTTGAGAACGACGTGGAACAGTCACATTATCGTTCTCGGCAACACTTTCACGAACAGCCACAATATTTTCTTCACTACGGTCCCTACGAAGTCATGACGGCGTCTTTTGGTCATGAAGACTAAACTCACGTTCAAACTCATCAATTATACGGCGATTGGCTTGATAAGAATGAACATAATGACAACCGTGTTTTGAACGAAATGCTCTTTGAGTAGCAACAAAACTTCACAAATTCTGATAAAATGTTTGGACAATTTCCAAACGTTGTAGCAACGAAAACTTATTCATGGTGAAATGGCAAACTTTACTGAAAACAATTGACAGCAAATGTCAAGAATTTAATTGTAGCGTTTACAAATTATCGTTCGCTGCTGGTAAGATCATTTCGGGCGAATTGTATTTGAAAGAGCACCTATATCGTTTAGGACAAGGCCAAGGCAGTCTAACTCCAAATACCGAGGTGAGCGAATGTTTCAGGGACCAGGCCGTTGAAAAATTAATTATTTCGGAGCCCGACCATTACCGAAACCAGACTCTTTTTTGGGGCCACTTTGCACAGTACCCGATCAGTCACGTTCCAGACTATTTGAGGACCCCCGCATAGGGACACCGAATTGCCCGTAGGCGTACTCATGGTATTTGGAAACCGCAGTACTTAAAAGGCAGACGGCAGGACAATCGAAAAATAAGGCATATAAAGTTTCAAGTTTCTATTTTTAAATTACTTACTTCTCTGGCTACCATCAAGAAATAGACAATTTTCCGTTCGATTTGATTTATTATTGAGGATTTTACTTATTCTAATTGATTCTATTTGATTACTTTTAAGTTATCTTTACTTGCTTAATATTGCTTGAATAGACTTAGTACCATCTAATGTATAAGTACAGAGAACTAGAGACGAGCTCATGTAAGTTAGAGAAACTTGTTCAGTTTTTTTGATTTTCCTCGGTAAGGTTTGGTGAATCACAGTCCCTAAACCTTCATGTGTTTTTTTTAGTTTTATTCTTTCTACCTTTTAATGTACTTTGTGTTGTTTTTTTAGTGTGCTTACGTGTATGGAAGTATAGAATCAAGTTAGTACTTTTTTTTTAAGATAGACCATTTCCCAGTTCAAGGGTCTTCTATAACACAAGATAATTTAACGAATTAGGTGGCGCCCTATTGAAGCGCAGCTTCATCCTGTCCAGGATCTTCTCCCCGGTGCTTCCTGGGACCGATATTTTTTTAATTGTTTACAAGAAGAAAAAAAAGTTGGACACAGAATATCAAATATGACCGCTATTAGCTGTCAAAATCCTATCGTCCCTATTGGAAAGCACTTTAGTAAGAGTTTAGAAATTCACACGCTTTATGCATCGATGCACCCACCATTATTTCTCTTGTAATTTCTTCCAGTCAGTTTCTTCCAATGATTCCAGTCACAGAAAATGACACTTGTAACCCTCGCTTTCTTGTTTGAACGCCAAAACACTGGTCGGTTGTCTTTGTTTTGATTTTTCAAGCGATGCTGTATGGGCCTTGTTTTGATTAGCGATCTATAAAGCATAAGTGACTTAATTAGCAAATCAATATTTCTATTTTGCCTTAAGCGGTAACACAACTTTTTGCTTTTACTTTTACTAGACAATATAAATCGCGAAGAAAGCGGTAATAAGACTTATTTATTAATAAATACTTTGATACTTGTTTATTTTGAAAGGTTAACAAACACATATTATTTTAAAAATGCAATATGTATTATTAGTTTTGGATCCGCGTTTAAAGAAATTTTCGGCCGCGATTGCAAGACGTGGTCACATTTTTTTAATCCGCGAATAACGAAACCATGAATAAGAGACTTTAACCGGAAATACCTGAATCTTAGTATAAAAACTATTTGAAAGACTGGAAAAAAACGATGGAATAAGTGTATAGCAATGAAAAGGTCCTTATTGGGAAGCACTTTAGTATCACTATGATCAAAAATTAAAGTAAGTGTTTAGAAATGCACGCGCTTTATGCATCAAAACACCCACTATTATTTTTCTTCTAATTTCTTCTAATCAATTTCTTTCAATCATTTCAGTTACAGAAAATGACTCAAATGACACGCGATTTCTTGTTTGAACGCCAAAGCCCTGGTAGGTGGTCCCTGAAGCATAAAGTGGCTTAATTAGAAAATCTCCCGATGGATTAGAACAGAGCAGCAGTGGAATCTCTCTTTTGCTGCTTTAAAACTTGAAGCGAACTTTTCATTTTTGGACATGAAAGTTTTGTTTGACATTATTTTCCAAAACAAGACCGTTTCGTCTGCATTAAACACTTGTTCAGGTTTGTATCCACTATTACCAATTAACTTGCTGCTTCCGCTGAACTATCTGCAGATTCAGCTTCTCCAACAATTTGAGTGCTATATAAACCTTGAACTTATTGAAGCAACCTTCCGATACTTGAAATCCTTCATCCGCATGTTCATTACCAGGTTCTTTCTCACGGATTATAACACCACTTATAGATACTCTCTTCTGGTTACATTCTTCGATTCATAATGTTAATGCAGTTTCCATTTTCTCAATTGCTTGATCACGAACAAGTTTTGCTGATAGTGAGGTTGAAACTGTAGGATTCCTTGTTTTGTCTTTTTTTTTATGAATCGTATAGTTGATTCATTGGCATTAAAAAAAACGTGATATAGATGCAAACGACTCGCCAATGCGTGAACTGTCAAGCATTTCTATTTTGATCTTAAGCGGTAACACATCTTTTTATTTTGCTGTTACTCGACAATATAAATTGCGAACAAAGCGGCAATAAGACTTGTTTATTTATAAATACTTTGATACTTGTTTGTTTTGAAAGGTAAATAAATACATATTATTTTAAAAATACAATATGTACTATTAGTTTTGGATCCACAAATAAAGAAATTTTCGGCCGCGAATAACGGAACTGTGAATAAGATACTTAATGACTGTAAATACCTCAATTCTAGTATAATAAATTATAGTTTAAAAAAGCTAAAAAACATGCTTCAATGGTAAACCGAACTAAAAAGTAAAAAATAATTTTTAGTATAAGAATAAAGTGATGTCAGTTGTTATAAATATTCCCATCAGTACCGTTTCTATAAGTAGAGCTAAGTAGTAAGACTATATGGTACAAAGCATCCCAAGCTTTTTTTCAATGACATATTAATTTTTTCGTTCGGTTTAGCATTAAAGTATGTTTTTTAGTTTTTTTTAAACTATAATTTATTTTTCATTTTTTAATTTGATCTGCTATAAAAACGTGTTTTTTTAGTTTTTTAAACTATTATTTATTTTCGTCACTACCTACCCGTGGCAGGAGTGGGTAATTTGTACGCCTACTGCCTTCTTTGGGCGTTGTAACCGTGTCTCAGGCTGCCTCTCCGAAAGCAAATCGTTGCTCCTGACGATCCTGTTCAGGATAATGGGACGAACTTATTAAATTATTGTAGTGTCACCCGGTCATTGATAAGTGTGCAAAGTTTCAATTTAATCTGAAAGATACAGGTGAAGCTGATAAAAGCATGTTAAAAAATGTTTGAAAGACTTTGAGAGATTATAGTAGTACACATTGCCATGTTAAAAAAAATGCTTTATAGCTAACAATTTTCTTTTTATTTCAGATTTTCTGGCACTATTGGTGCTCAATTTAACGGCCACACTCATCACGATCAATTTATGGTCTTCTACAACCCCAAGAATACATCCGAAGTTAACAGTATAGCGCTCAATGGGGCTTCAGTCATGGCAGATCATTCAAATCCAAGTTTCAAAATACTAAATATTGACCAGTCAAATTTTGTGAGTATTGCCAAGTAACTTATAATGTAAATCTAATAACCCAGAGATTATCATTCCCAAGTGAACTTGACTTAAGCACTTTTACCCTCATTTTCCCTTGTTAGAAGATAAATTTCAGAAGGATGTTTAAAATCTTTAATATTTCCAGTTACATTCTCAACTGATTTTTTCGTTTAACCACCTAATAATTGCAAATTATTCTTCTCTTTTCTCCATTTTTTGGTTAGTTTTGATTTGTCGTACTTGAAGATTGTAATAAAAAAGAAGTGAGAATTTTACTTATTTAATATTCTGTTTTCTATACAGGGTATACCATTAATTATACGCCATATAGCAACTGGTAAGAGTAGAGATCAAAATAAGAGGATTTAGTCAATAAATGTGTTGGCAATTGTAAGTCATTAAAAAAATACAGAGTGTTAAAAGTGAATTAATTTTCGAACAATTGAGGTAATTTAGAAATAGTTGAAGATATCAGGGTAGTTGGGGTTTCAAAGGTGGCAAATCCGAATTTGGTACTAGTTTGAGCTTAGTTCCTAAAGGGCGCTTGCCATCTACTTTGTTAGGAATTAACTCGCTCATATTTTTTTACCCTTTAAAACTGAGAAGATTTTGACTTCAAAATAGAGAAGAATTATAATTTCCACGTAACAAAGGTACCCTTGGTTAACATCGATATCTCACGCCGATTACGAGATATTCGTGTTCGAATATTCCATTGCACATCTTATCGATAGCTGAAAAATATGCAATTCACAAAGTGTGCTTTGAATACGAGGAAAAAAAAACATTAAGAAGACAAAAATACAACGGACTTTATTTAAAATAACAATTTTTTGAAATTTACTGCAATAGGCGTTGAAAATGCCCACGGTTTAACTCAATACACTTTCGCATGCTCTTTGTTAAGTGACGCCTTACATTTGAGAAGATATATTTCTAATAACGTTGGCCGTTTGTTGAATTTTTTGTAAAACTTTACTGGTACCAAATTAGAATTTGTTACCTTTGCAAACACAGCTACCCCGATTTTGAACCTGATATCTTCAACCGTTTTTAAATTATCTCAAATTTTCGAAAATTTAGTTTCACTTTCAACAACCTGTATCTTTTTAGTAATTAACATTTGCCAACATATTTATTGACTAAATCCTCTTATTTTGATCTCTACTATCACCAGTTGCTCTATGGCGGATAAGTTATGGGACACCCTGTATAACTATTTTTTTTTTATTTGTTCAGTCTGAGGCATTATCTTTTACAGGACGTCTTAGATACAGAAGAATGGACCTTCAATTTAACTGAGGCAAATTTGAACAAAAATCAAACTCCAAACTGGTACAAACTCTACAATTTCCGAGAGCACTACGGGGTTAGTAGTTTATCGCCTTCTGTTTTCACTGAGTTCATGCCAAGATTGGCTGCAAACCATAGTCTATTATACGACTATCACATGTAAGTATAGGGTCTCTTAACATTTTTTTTACTATCAATTACGTAGAGTAAGGTTGTTTAAATCGTACCACCTGAAGAAATAGTACGATACAAACTATGGTGTTATATGAAACTTGTATTGTTGTGAGTTGAAAATCTTTGTCAGATGTCAAAACGGATGTCAGTTGTGTTATTGTTGTTCATATTTACAGACCTGGTATATATCGTGTAAATGCAGCACTAGCAATAGAAGTGTTGTAAATAAACAAACAAATAAGCAATAATGATAAAGCAAATGACTCGATAAATATACCACATAAGTTCTAATATATATATATATATATATATATATATATATATATATATATATATATATATATATATATATATATATATATATATATATATATATATATACATATATATATATATATATATATATATATATATATATATATATATATATATATATATATACATATATATATATATATATATATATATATATATATATATATATATATATATATATATATATATATATACATATATATATATATATATATATATATATATATATATATATATATATATATATATATGTATATATATATATATATATATATATATATATATATATATATATATATATATATATATATATATATATATATATATACATATATATATATATATATATATATATATATATATATATATATATATATATATATATATATATATATATATATTATATATATATATATATATATATATATATATATATATATATATATATATATATATATATATATATATATATATATATATATATATATATATATATATATATAATATATATATATATATATATATATATATATATATATATATATATATATATATATATATATATATATATATATAATATATATATATATATATATATATATATATATATATATATATATATATATATATATATATATACTAACAAGCAAAATATTCAGGAACAATTTTGTCCTTCTTAGTGTAGATTAAGTGGCGTCAAAGACCCCTACACCCAGTACTTGTCTTAAACCTCTGTTTGTATCGTTTACTAACATGCACCCGAAAAGCTGTACAAAGTTATATTTAACCTTATCATCATCCAAATTGCCAGGAGCACAGCTCGATCATCTGGCGGTTCCTTCAAATGAGCTGGCAAATTGCTTAACAGCAAAGCCATAAACCGAAAAGAAGAAGAAGAAGTGTAATATATAATTTGCAGAATTTAAACATGAATGTTTAAGTTATGTCACATTATGCTGTCAGAATACGCAAGATTATAATGTATATAATACAGAGGCGATTGAATTATAGAAGAGCAACCTGGATTTGTTCCTTTGTTGAACGCGAAACCAACTCATAAATATATGACATATGATTGGGACATTCTATGAGTATTACGTACGATCTAACTCTTTCTTTCTTAATGACTCAAAAGCATTTGATTCCATAATGTAAAATCATCTATGGATTATATTGCGAGAGATGGCTTTTGTCAGGGTCCATAATAAAAATTCTATCAATTTCAAAATAGGAAAAGGAGTCCATTAAGAAATGTAACAAAATATAGGAAGGAGTTATCAAACTTATGCCGATGCCGATGACACCACCTTAATAACGCCGAAGAGTAGACGGAGTGATATCTAATTGTAAAACATGGCGCAGAAGCAAACTTGTTGTTTTGAACAGTTTTCACAAAGATACTTGACATTCCCCGTAAAGTAGAAGTCACCTATTTCGATGCATGCACTACGGATGACAAGGGCCAGCAAAGCCATATAAAAAGACAAACGGGAAAGGCCAAATCTGCATTAACAGAACTCACAAATATCTGGAGAGACCAGAGAATTTCTAAGAAGGTTAAACTACGTATAGTAAATATGATAATATTTCATATTGGTACGTATGAGTCCGAAATATGAACACTAAATGACACAGATACTGCTGTGAATTCCTTGGGGAGTACGCCGATCCAATGTCATCGTCAAAGTTTCTTCATTTGTCCAAGTAATCCTGCGAGATGGTATAGAAAAATTAAGCATTCAGGGCAAAATCGACATCAAACAAAAAATAATACGACCACCGAATAGATATCAACAAGACCCCCACCTAAATTTCAAAAACGATAGAAAACAGAGCCCACTGGAGAAGAAACATTCATATGATAAAGAAAATGATAAAGATGAATTGATATATGACAAACAGTGAGATTAAAGTATTCCTAAATATAGATATCATGGAAATACATTCAAATACATACAAAAGATGTTGACGGATTCCGCAGAATTTAACCAAAGCCCAAAAAAACCGTTAAATGATAGAAGCAAATTCTTATATGACGCAACCAAGAACCTACGAATTTGGCGATGGGATATACTCACAGATGACAAAACTTGAATATTATTGGATGAGTCTGAAATAAAACAAAATCCACTATTTGAACGTACGAAAGTGATCGAAAAGCAATACAAGTTTTTCGTTCTAAAGGGCCTTTAGAACCTGAAGGTATTAGGCCTGAATTTTCACGTAACCCCAAAGAAAATAGTCCAACGGTGTCAAAGCACATGATCTCGGTAGCCAATTAACATCATCGTTTCTTGCAATAACTCACTAGTCCAGAAAGTTTTTCCGTCGATAAATCAGTTGTTTCATTAGTAAAGTGAAGTGTAGCGCCATCCTGTTGGAACAAAAATCCAGTTATCATCTCACGATATCGAACACCATTCACAGTTACAGCTTCACCAGCAGTATTCTAAAAGAAATACGGCTCAATTATACCTTCTGACGATAATGCACACCAAACAACTCGTTGTTCGTTTAGGATGTAAAGATTGCTCACGAATCAACCGTGAATTCCTCACCCCAAATGCGGCAATTTTGTTTATTATTAAATATACTTCATCTGAAAAGAAAATTTTTTACAAAAATTATCTGTTTGATCCAATTGACAAATGCACGACGTTTTGAATGATCCAGTGGATTTAGTTCCAGTGTTATTTAAACCTTATATACCTTCAGGGCTAAATCCTCTCGTAAAATACGCCATGTTGTAGATTCACGTAGTCCAAATTGTTGAACTATGTAGGAGGTGAACCACAAAAATGAGTTAAAGGAAACAAACCAAACGGAAATAAAATATGGTGTTTTGCTTTGAAACATTTTTTCAAAGCAAAGAAAAAGTTTACTGTGATAAATGTAGGAGGGGCGGTGCCCCAACGCCCTCCCTCACGAGCCGCCACCGTCAGCAATACTTTCACGTGCCAAATCAATATGTTCTTGTGTACGACCACTACGGCTATATATTAATCTTCTTTTATCTTCCACCGAACTAGTTTCTTGAAATTTTTAAACAATTCGATTGATAGTGCTTTCAGATGGAAAATTGTGCAAACCGTAATTATCACGTAATTTTCTAAAAACGTTTTTTTTCTGAACGCCCATTTTAATAAAATAATTCAGTGAATACTCCATTTTAATAAATGTATTCATTACATTTCTGAAATGAGACTAGGCTTAGACAAATTTACAACGCCATCTGTGTTTTATTCAAAAATTTAGAAAACCACTCAATTTTGAAAGGCCTGTTAGCTTCATGCCAACTTTGGTAGCAATTCCATTGACTTTTATGACACTGAGTTCTTGTTAGAATTGTGTTGTAAGTATCTATGATTCCCTTTCATAAGTCAAGCTAGCCGGAGGCTGTTCTTAAAGAGTAACGATCTTGCCAACTGCCTAACATATAAACTTAATGCTTCTTTCGATTTCCTTGATGTCAACACATTCTTTCGAAATTCAGTAGCCAATTTATATACAAAAGTCAACTTTACCAAGTTCCTCCCCCAGAATATAAATTAGCCTTTTTCTAATGCATTTATTAAACACGACCCATCCGTTTTTCAGGTTTTTTTTCAATCCGTATGAGTGAGGTTTATTTCCAATACTATTACAATTCTTATATATGTCAGTAACTCTTCTGAATCTTGTGAAAGGAAAACAGTATCGTCTGCAAATCTTAGAGACTTTAGATATCATTGATTCTTATTTCTTGTTCTTCCCAGTCTAGTTTTGGAAATAAATCTTCAAGACAGGAGATATTTTATCCCCTTGACGTGACAAGGTTGATTATACAGAGCCTTCATTTATCCTGTAATCCACGTGACTTGTTACTTATTTAAACTTAGGTTTATGTTGAATTATTTAAAGGTGGTATCGAAATTTGTCCGCCGTGATTTTTATTAGATGCTTCTGAACAGCAAAAAATTTCAAAAGCACCCCTTAAACACATTTAATTTTTTAAACGAAATAATTATCGTTGTTTACATTTCGTCACCAATATTTTCCATAAAAAGTCTACGACATACGCTTCTCTTCTTCTTTTTTCCTTCTATGGCATCTTCTCCGAAATGATTTTTTCTTTAATTTTTTCTACTTTAGGTTAGAAAAAATGTAGGACTAGTCAAATGTTATTAGTGCTAATATGTGTATATAATGCAAGAGAAAATGATTATTTATAAAAACTAATATAAGGATGGCTTAATAAATTAGAAAAAACGGCTGATTTACAACAAATTTTATTCTTAAAGCGTGTACAACTACTAAACACTTAACCTTCTTCTTCTTTTTTTCGTAACCTAACCTGCCAACATTAACGTTTGCTACAAGCGCAAAATTCGAAATATCGTAATTCTTACATAAAATAAGTAATAATTTCTTGCATAAAAATAAGTTCACATAAAGACGCACATAATACCTCTCATAAATCTAATTTCTAATAGCTAGCAATCAGGTATAATTAATAACATAAGCAATAGCCATAATAATATCTTAATTGAATGTTAAACAGTCAAAAAAAAGTTTTGTTGAAGCTGCATCATCTGTGTATTTTGTTACAACAGTGTGCTTGTAAATTCATAAATTGAGGATTTCCACTGGCACCACCTTTAGCAGTAGAGTTCACAAAGTTTTCAAAGTCTTCCTTACTAATCACACCTTTCATTTGAGCGGAATCGTTTTCAGAAGCCATTTTTCGAAATTGAGGATTTCCACTGGTACAACCTTTAGCAGTAGAGTTCACAAAGTTTTCAAAGTCTTCCTTACTAATCACACCTTTCGTTGGAGCGGAATCGGTTTCAAAAACCATTTTTCGAATAATAATGTGGACTTCTAACCTCAAACTTTTAACTTTCACTTTTCATAATAAAATACGGGCGATTCTTCCCCGTTAACTCCTAAATAAATCTTTAATCCCACTTCTAAAGTTGTAAGGTTGTAAGCTTCATAAATTAAAAAAACGGCCGATTTACAAAAAAAACAACAATTTTGTTCTTAAAGCATATAACTACTAAACACTTAGCCTTCTTCTTCTTTTCTTAACTTAACCTGCCATCATTAACTGGCGTTTGCTACAAGCGCGAAATACGAAATAAAATTATTAACTCTTACACTAAAAAAAAACAATAAACGTATGTCCAGGTTTAAGAAAATTAGTGATTTCGTATTAATCATTATCAACTTGTCGTGTTGATTGTCTACATTTATAGGTCACGTGGGTTTCCGGGTTAAATAAACACCATGTTAAATAAACACCAATATGTATGTCATATTTTCGAATGACTTTAAATAGAAATCTCACCTTAACCTAATTTTTTCATTTTTCAAATATTGTTTTTGCTACCTCATAATAATTACGCTTCTTCTTTGATTCCAGATTTAGCTATCGTAATTCTGATTTGGCTATACAAGGTGGATGTAATGACAATTGCAAATCGAACTATTTGTGTGAGATATCAGTTAGCGAAGATGGAGATACAACCCAATGTGAGGAACTGCAAAAAATATTCAACAGAAGTTAAACAGAGTTCAAAGTTAATGTTATCAAAACATGTGTTTTAAAATAAACTAGAGGAAAATGAGTTAATGTTTTATTAACACGGGCGTAGCCAGGGGGGGGGGGGGGGGGGGTTCAAACGATGGGGCTGCAGCTATGAGTGGGTATTTGCACGGTGCCCAAGCTTATGTTCGCCAAGAATGTCCTCTTGCTCTTTATGTACACTGTAGTGCACACTCTCTCAACCTTGCTATTGCTGATTCATGTTCGTTAGCAAATGTCCGAAATTGCATTGGGATTGTGCAGTCTGTTGGTTCAAGATTGCAAGTCTGCAGTGCAGTCTGTTGGTTCAAAAATTCAAGAACTACTACCCGTCGGTAACCAAAAAAGCTTGCTCTCAATGTGTGAAATATGGTGGGTCCACAAACATGAAGCTATTATAAAATTCAGAGAAATTTATTCAGCGCTTGTGAATGCTCTCAAAGAACTCCAATTTAATCACAATAAGGAAACATCGCAACAAGCCGCCCAATTGCTAACTACGCTTCGATCTTTGGATTTTGTGATGTGTTTAGTGATTCTTCAAAAAGTTATGAGCTATACATTGTCGCTATCAAAACAATTACAGACAATTGACATCGATCTTATCACGGCATTCAAACATGTAGATGATGTTATTAATGTCTTACAACTCCTGAGAAACAACACTGACGTCGAATATCTTCATCTCTATGAAGACGCAAAAGTTTTACTGGAAGAAAATGGTGGTATACTGCGAATGCCACGCGTCGTCGGAAGACAATTAAATAGACCGAACATTCCTGCATTGGATGTATGCACGTATTACAAAATTAATTTGTTCATTCCATTTCTTGATCATACAATTCAACAATTGGTTGAAAGGTTTACCAAACATCGGAAAGTAGTATCAGCATTATCTGGTCTGCTACCTTCAAATTTTACTGCCAGTTCTGAAATTGAAGTAGCAATTTCCATGTACTCACTGCTTCCCGAAAGCAACATATCAGTGGTTAAAGTAGAACTTGAAGTATGGAAAATAGTGATGACAAGTATCTCGCCTACTCCGAAATCTAGTTTGGAATGCCTAGATATGTGCGATAAAAACCTTTATCCTAATATTTACACATTACTACAAATCTTGGCTACCATTCCTGTATCCACTGCTACCCCAGAAAGGTCTTTCTCGAGCCTAAGGAGACTGAAAAACTAAGGAGACTAAAAACTATTTATGGTTTGGCTCTCATGAACATTCACTAGGGAACAGAAATTCATGCAGATGAAGTAGTGGATATATTTAAAAGAAAAAGCCAAAGATTTCTCCTTTAATGGTTTTAGATTTAGCGCAGAGGAACGAAATTAATTTAACCATTTCATTTAAAGGTAAGAACTTTATAAATATGTCGTAATCATGTAAGTATATTTTTGTTGTTTTATTTACTTCAAACTACCCCCCCCCCCCCCCCCCAACTAAATCCTGGCTACGCCCGTGTTTATTAAAGTATAAAACTTGCTTGCAATAATAATGTAAAATATATAGAACAATATAATGTGCAAAATAATGTATAATATAATTAATTATTCTGGAAATTCTCTCCATTTTCAATGTGTGTAAGAAATAAATTTGACATATTTATCTTAACATATTCTACACTATAGTCGATCGACAAGTATCTTTTGATATCGCTTCCATTCGAGCTTTCAGTCAACGTCTTAATGTTATCCGAAACACGAGAGCGGTGCTTGTCGATTTTTCCTTGCTCGTTATAAAAAAGAATTCCAATTGTCATGGAGAATACAGAAAATGGCGTAAAAGTCTGATTATCTTTTAGACTATCAATAACGGGTTTCATATTTATCAGACGCGTCAGTTGAGTGTGGCAAATGAATTTTCGAAGTTTCGTCACGATACAATACGCCACGATTTTCGCAATGAAGAAAAATTCCAATAATAGTATCAACGTTTTCTTGTGAATTAAAAAGAGAGACAGAAGTTGTAAAATCTAAATGGTCACAATAAATCTCTATTTTGAAAAATTAACCAACTCGAAAACATATTCTTAAAAATGTTGATTGTTTCACATGAGATGTGTGCTGTGGTACCATTTTGCTGTAACCACATCTACTCTGATCCTTGCTCTTCCAATTAAGACACCAAATAGCTTTGAATCATGTGTTTATAGCATCGTTTCTCAACCCTTTTAGTGTCGTGACCTACTAAACAGCCAAAAAGTTAAGTAAAAACCGTTGCAACCTCAATACAATATATTAATTTGACGTTTATTAAAGTTTTACATCGACTGGTTAACACGGCGACGATTCGTCCTTTTTCAGTATCGTGATTTATTAAGAATCGTTTTTATTTTTAAACGGCTTATAAACTCCTACGAGCGTGTTCACATACCGACACAAATACCGAACTATAAGACTTGTGTAACCCCTGTTCTTATTATATTTTTACCAGTTTGAACCGGTGCCCCCCGCTAGCATATTATCTGTAAAAAATATTTTCAATTCATCTTGCAATTTAAAAAGCCGCGTTAGAACCTTTCCTCCAAACTAGACTTTAATATGGAAAAGCAGTGAGTCGTATTTGGCACCCATTTCTTCGCACAACGTGGAAAGCTATCTAGTCTGCAATGGTCGGATTTTAATAAAATTAACAATTTTTGCGGTCTCTGACAGAACATTTTGTAAATTATCTGGCATCTTTTTTGTAGCAAATGCATTTATGTCAAGAAAACAGTGTATCCAGGGACGGATCTGAGTACCCGCAGACCACGCAATGCAGGGGGCCCGATGAGAGCTCAAAAGAAAAAAACAATAACATTTTATATTTAATAACTACATTAAATTTAAAACGTTGCATTGCAACGTCTCACATAGAATAACTATTTTTATTTTAAACCAAACTGTGTTACGCAATTTACTAAAAAAATACCTAAAAAAACTGGTATTAAACATTGGCAGAGTTTATCTACAAAATAACAAAACACGCCAAATCTGAACAGCATAATTTGGCTTGTATAACTTGGGAACTAACATCAGTGGGAAGAGACAAAAAGATTAGATGATACTATGGATTCAGAAAAAAAATGAGTAAAAGTTCTTGGATCTGGTCTTGGAGAGGCTCATTAACATAACTGTGATGCTCACAAAAAATGCTCTTACATTTAGAGGCTCTAAAGAGCATAGCGGAAACTATAATGGAAATTTTTTATCTTTAACTGTGCAGCTATTAGCTAAGTACGATCCTATCATGACGCAAGTTTTAAGTGCGCCAAAAGGTTATACAAAGTACTTAAATCATGACAGAAAATCAAATTATCAGTAGTATATCTTCTCATATTAAAACCAAACTCAATATCACAAAGCGCAGTATTTTTCAGTCATAACCGACATAACACCAGATCTGTCTAAGAAAGACCAGATGAGTTTTGTAGTCTATTTATACGATACGATTATTTATCTAAAGCTGAACTAGATGATCAAGGGGTCAAGGGAAAGACGTTTTGGAAAAGAAAAAAGTAGAAATTAAGGAATCCTTCATGGGATTTTTTAATGTGAAAGAAAAATTGTAGTTTAGTTATGAAAAAGTGTCGAGGGCAAGGGTATGACGAAACTGTAGAGATAAAAGGAGCATATTTCGGGATACAAAAAAAATCGCAAGATATTGAAGAGCATCGTTTTGTCCATAATCTTAATTTAGTAATCAATGACGCGGTTGGAGATGTTAGAGATGTAGCGAACTATTTTATGGTATTGCAGTATATATATGTGTTTTTCGACCAGAGTATTTACCGATGGGACATATAGACATCTGTAACAGGTGAATCTAAGGTAACACTGAAAAAACTTAATCCCACAAGGTGGGCATCTCGTCATGACTCAATTTTATTATTCAAACGTTAATGTTATAAAAGCCCTGTTAGAAATTTCTTTAAAGAAATTTCTTTAAAAACGGATGAGGAATCAGAGGCAAAGCGCCTTACAAAACTTCTGGATAGCTACCAGTTGGTATCTGTAACTGTGCTTTTATCTAAAGTGTTCACACAAATGAATGTTGCTTCGAAATGCCTTCAAAGAACAAAAATGGATTTTGAAAGAGTAACAGCAATTTTCCAAAACATTGTTTTTAAATTGAATACGCTAAGAAATAACTTCGAAGTAAACGAAAAAGCTACAACGATTGCTGCAAAATGGAATATAGAAGTAATGTTTCCGGTTAGTAGACAGTCAAAGATTAAAAGACACTTTGACGAGTTAGCAGAAGATTACAGGTTTTGTAATGGTGAACACAAGTTCAAAGTTAAAGTATTTTTTCCTCTCTTGGACACTGTAAATGGTCAAATTAGTGAACGTTTTTCATCTTTTCAAAACTTAACAGATTTTTTTTTGGTTATATTTCCTCAAAAATGACTTGCTTTATCAGAAGATGATATTGTGTCAATTGCTGAAAGACTGCAAACGAAATATAAAGCTGATATTGGTCCCACTCTACATTTAGAACTGGTTTCACTTCGAATGGGCCTACAATCTGATATAGCACAGTTAAGTTCAGCTTATGATCTTTTCAATCTTCTGTATACAAAACTGGACATCTAGTTTTTGGTAAGTATACTGCGAAGCTTATTTTGTGCAATATTTGTCTTTACCAGTTTGTGCCTTATTTTCTTTTTGTAAATATTTTTTTTTATTGATATAAATTTAAATTTTATTTACTTGTCTTCAAGCTTTGTCAAAACCGTAGTGTTATACATATTTACTGACAATATAATTAATTAAGTACTGTTGAAAAAATATTTTTTTTTTGTATGGGAGGAGGCCTTATTGATTTTTTGCGAAGGGGAAGGATCCCGGTCCTGAGAGTATCCATTCTATATGTGGCATAATGCCTTTTAATTTTACTATCACACCACTGTTCTTCCCCGTTATCGTTTTCGCGCCATCAGTACGTACCGTTATGTATTTATTATTACGTCCAAGATTGCGTTTTGTGTTGTATCAATAAAAACTTTAAAAAGTCCTTCGCCAGTTTCATGACCAGGGATTGATTTGCAAAATAGCATATTTTCTTTAATTGACCCCCCGCATTCGTATCGGACAAATACAAAAATTGCACCAAATTCGACACGTCTGTTGATTAGTCGAACTGAATAGCAAAAACTCACTTAATTTTACATTTTCCGTTATTTAATCGTGAACATCATTGGCCATTTCATTAATACGTCTCGATATTGTGTCATTTGAAAGTAGTATAGTTTTTAAATGTTTTTCTTCTTCCGGACATATCATCACATTGACCATATCAATGGCAGCGGGTAAAATAAGCTTTTCCACAATCATATGGGGCCTAGACTCCCTGGTCACTCTTAATGCCACTAACACTAATACGATGCTTGAAGTACTGCGGTCTCATTACAGCTTGATTTGTTGATTTTTCAAGACGAGTGATTTACGCTCGAAAAATTTTAATGATTTGTTTTGTAAAGACGGTTGTTTTGTTTTGAAATTTCGGACTAATTTTAAAAATGTCATGTTTTCCGTGAACAGAACTGAACAAACAACACATTGGGGCTTGTCATCCAAGGCAATGAATCCATATTTTAAATATGCTTCATTGTACAATCTGGTCTTTTTCTTTACTGTTTCACCAGATGTAGACGGAGCATTTCGTTTTGTCACAAATGTGTCCATTTTATTTAATATTATTAATTTATTTTATTACCACACTCTAATTAATTTATTTAACACCGAGTGAGAGAAGAAATCGTAGTATTTAACAGTGGGTGATAGAATAAATCGTAGTCGGCTCATAATAAACGGCTCATCCATACATACATCCGTCATTGACGATACGTCATTTAATACAAACAGATGACAATAGAATAGATAAACAGAAAGCAAATAGATGATCGTTTTTTCACGATTTGTAAACGTGCGAACACACTCATAGGAGTATGAAGAACGTATGAAAAACGATTCTTCATAAATCACGATAGTAAAAAAAAGGACGAATCGACGCCGTGTTAACCGGAGGATTAAGACAATATATAAGAAGATCTTCCAATCCTACAAGGGACGATGGGAAATGTGTCAAGTGGTGGCGCCATCTCACGTATATCCAATAATCAATCTAAACTTTTTAAGGCTTGCCGACTTAACAGTTTGGGGTTCAAATTCTCACTATTGCTATATTTTTTTTATTCAAAAATTGTATTAAAATTATTCTGTTTTTAATTTCTGATAATTATTAAGTTGTAAGTTATTTTTTCTCTAGTGTTAAATAATTAGTAAAATACAAAAATCTACATCATTCACCATAAATATTTGGTTTTTAACTGAAAAAACCTGCAATAATTCTAATTATGATTTTGCCTAAAGGCATTCACACTCTCTCTAAGGGAAACTTGACTGTTTTCGGGCCATACGATTGTAGTGGTCACGGTGGATGTATTTGGTTTCCTATTGTTATCCAAAAACGTTCAAACGGTTCGACCTGTTTCAAGCAATGCAACCCTCTGCATGGATCTAAAAAGGTGATCGTTGAGACCCAATGTTTTAATATTCCTTACGAGGTTCTTTGGGATGACTCCAGTTGATGACAATATGATCGGTATTGTGCCGGCGCTCTCCATATCCCATTGTCTTTTCACTTGTTCTTGCAGCTCTTTATACTTCAGAATTTTGTCGGTATGTTTTGCAATTAAATTATTGTTATCTGGAATAGCTATATCTATAAATAATGTTTTTCTTAAAATTCTATCGATCACAACAAAATCGGGCCTGTTGTTATTTCATTTCTGCTCGGTAAGCATTCTGTAAGTGTTGTTCTCTAGAACTGGTTGCGGATTGTTATTGTAGTATGGGACTTTTTCTGATTGCTTTAGCTGTAGCTTTATTGTCAATTCTTGATAGATAGTTTTCGCCACTGCGTCGTACCTTTCTTTATATTCTGTTGCTGCAAATGCTTCACAGCCCCCTGTTATATGTTGGATTGTCTCGGAAACCCGGCATCCATATCTACATTGATTATCCACCACATTTCCGTCCCGAACTATGTACTTGAGGTAATTTCTGGCAGGTATAAGTTGGTATTGTATTGCTTTAGCTGTAGCTTTATTGTCAATTCTTGATAGATAGTTTTCGCCACTGCGTCGTACCTTTCTTTATATTCTGTTGCTGCAAATGCTTCACAGCCCCCTGTTATATGTTGGATTGTCTCGGAAACCCGGCATCCATATCTACATTGATTATCCACCACATTTCCGTCCCGAACTATGTACTTGAGGTAATTTCTGGCAGGTATAAGTTGGTATTGTATTGCCAGTAGGAAACCCTCTGTCTCCGGAAACATCTCTCCAGCAGCCAGCCAGTGGTTCGACGCTAATATGTCGACTTGTTCCCGGGTGACCACATTAAAATGTCTCCCATGCAGAGACTTTTCTCTCCATAATTGTAATTTCTCAAGTTCTGTTTTTGCATAAATTTGAACTTGCTCTTCGTTTAGTCGCAGTGGTGTCGATCCATCAGCTCGACATACAGCTTTATGTAACATAGACGTTTCCGCCTGATTCAAGAAATATTTTCGCAGATTTCGTATTTGTTGGTCCATTTGCTTCCAAGAAGTGCGTTCCATAGCACACAGGGTGGTGTTTCTGTGATTTTGTTACCGGTGTCCTGATCTTACGTTGCAAATTTTGTATATCGATTGCGCTCCATTAAACTATCCCGAACAAATACTTTAGCACCGAAGATGCATAGGTGTTGATAGCCTTAGACAAATTTCTACTATTTAAGTCTGTCCTCAAAACTTGTCGCACTCTTTTGATAAATTGACAGGTAAGCTCTTCTTTCATTAAGATCATTGTCTCGATCTTTCGTCCGTTCTTTGCCTCAAAAGCATGGATCAGCAGGTTTCCTCTATTGATGTTTAATATGCGGCATTTCTCTAGTCCAAATTCCATTCGTACATCATTGGAGAATTCTTCCACAATTTTTAACATCTATTGCAACTGACTGTTCAATGAGGCAAATAATTTTAGATAATTCATGTAGAGCAAATGGTTTAGCCTCATAACTTCACTGTTGTTTTTCAAACCAAATCAATATTTGATCGAATTCACTCGGTTTGAGAGTGGGTTCATGGCGATACAGAACCAGAGAGAACTGAGTGAATCTCCTTGAAAAATACCTCGTCTAATTTCCTCAGTTGTAATATTATTATAATTTATATTATAATTATAACGGTATAATTTATTCAGAAAATATAAAAAAGACGGCAACGTTAAAGAATCAATCTACTTGTCAAAAAAAAATCAATAAATTCAATATATTCATGTCCGAGCGGTTTTAGTTGAAGTTCGCATGTATGCCCTTTGATGCTATAAACGACGATATTCTGATTACCTGGTTGTACTGTTATATCTTTAGCTAAGAATATCATTTACAGTTCTCAAAGTGCAAACATTCAAACTAAAACCGTTCGGAACTGAATATATTCAATTTATTGTTTTTTTGACAAGTATATTGATACTTTAATGCTATTGTATTTTTTATGTTTTCTGAATAAATTATATAATTAGAGTTATTGCACACTTTTTCAATTATAAATCACATGTGTATGATGTATGGCATATATTTTTTATTTAGCTTATTATTACTATCATAATTATTACTAATTATTTAGCACTAGAGACTGAAAAAATAACTTGCAACTTAATAATTATCAGAAATTAATAACAGAATAATTTTAATACCATTTTTGAACAAAAAAAAATATAACAATGGTGAGGATTTGGACACCAAACTGTTAAGTCGAAACGCCATAAAAAGTTTAAATTAATACATTAGATACGCTTGAGATGGCGCTACCGCTTGATACATTTTCCATCGTCCTTTGCAGGATTGGAATACCTTCTTATATATGTAACTTAAACTCAAATTAACATATTGTAGTGAGCAATGTTTTTAAAGTAACCTTTTTGGCTATTTAGAGGGTCGCGAACAGTGGCAGCTAGTTCATTTTTAAAGTGGAAGGGCGTAGAAGAAAATAGTGCTACTAAAGATTTTTTTGCTTTTCCCTTCCCCTTTTACTTTTCGTGCTATTGAAACCCTATACAGGAGGTGAACCTGTGGTGTTGAGAAATTGTTTACTGTGATAAAAGCTGGAGTGGCAGCGCTCCAACACTCTCCCTCACAAGCCGCCACTGGTCGCGCCACTAAAAAGGTTGAGAAACGATGTTCTATAGTGAATTGACACAATGTGCAAAATTCAGCAGTTTACAAATGCTGTTTACATTTCATACAGTGTTGCCGTTTCAAAATTCTTACACTCTTATTGGAAAACTCTTTATTATTATAACGAAGTACAAATATTAATATACATAAGAAAAACTTACCTTGACTTTTTTGCCGCGTTTTGCGGCAATGGCCCGTGATTTTCTCCGTATTCTATCCAGATGTAACAGTTAAAAGAAAACCAAAGTTCGAAGCACTAAGTTTACTTCAGAACACGTCCAACTGTCTATAAAAGTTCGATTAAAAATGCACGATAACGATTGTTCCACTACAAATAATACGTTTCACTAAAAGAAGTCTACCGGTCTACGCGAACATTAGATTAGGTTTATTTTTTACAAAAAAAGCAATCTGAAAACATTTACATTTTTACTTTTTTTATTCTATTAGTACTTTCATCATATTTTCTTCTAACTTCAATGGAACAGAAAAAATCCAACTACAGCAGCAATCATTTCTAGATTCGATAAATTACATTACCTAGCAAAAAAAAAACATTTATTTTTAAATGTTAAATAAATATCAGTCTGCCTGCGAAACGTGGACTTTCATAAAGAAAACAGACGAGATGCCTGCAGAATTTAAAAACAGAGGGTACTCAGAACAATGTTTAGTGCTGTGAATGATAACGAAAACTGGAATATAACTTCGAACTCAAGAAAGTGTACATTTATCTGGATATTATAGACTATGTGAGGGTTCGCGACGTAAATATGTAAGAATGCCAAAAATCCAATGGACGGACAAATAGGGGGTGACAGAAAAAGAGATAGACCAAAGACACGATGTCAGGACGATGTAAGAAGAGGTGCTGTAATGCTAAAGAATCATTGCGCATCAAAAATTGGCAAGGGGCTCATGGATGAGCCGTAGCATCATAGGAAGAAAAGGATAAATTTAGAAATCAACATTCTAAAATCATAAAACACAAAATCATGCATACTATTCGGCAGATAAGGAGAATAGAAAGACCTAATATGGACATTAAACTTTCCAAAGTATATCATCACACCTTCGAGGACGTGAAAAAATCACATCATTGTCGCAATAACGGGTGAGTTAATTGTCCAAACCTATCAGCTTTTAATTTATTTTTTTTTTTAATTTATTTAATTTAATTTAATAAAGAAACCACGAGATCGTAATAGAAATGTATGAACCTCGGAGAACATGGAGAGACCGTGACATTCGACGAAACTGGCGGACCTTCCAGTCGTTACTGAATTCCCCGAATGAGGAAATGTTCACTCATGAGGATAATAGCTTCCAAAGGACGTCATCATCTCCGTTTTGTAGAATTATAAATTACCTATCCTTCGGAATAAGCAAAAACACCAAAATGCCGCCATAAAAAACATATGCCACCGAGTCCTGGACGCTAAAAACAGGTGATAGGAGGCGTATTCATGCCTTCGAAATCTTCACATGGAGGCATTTGCTCGGGATCCCGTGGACCGCACCAATGAACCAATTTTGACCGAACTCAACATCAATGAAACACTCACAGTAAAACAATTCAAAAGTCCATACTGAAGTATTTCAGCCACATCACTCGAGGAGAGACTGATTCCCTTGAAAAGCTGATTGTGCAGGAAAAAATAGGGGAAAAAAGGCCTCGAAGAAGAACACAAACACGTTGCGTTGACTAAATCTCAGGGCTGACAAACGCCTTATATATCACTGCATACGAACGGCCGAAGACCTAGCAGAATAGCAAGACAAGGTCCAGCATATACTAGGAGGATTGAAAAGTTTGCGGAGCGGAAATGTTAAAAGAATTCTATAATTGAAAAACTGACTTTATTCTTCCATATATTCTCCTTTAAATTCAATACATTTTTCCAGCGGTTCTCCAATTCATTTATTCCACCTCTAAAAGTGATTTTTTACAAGTTCTTCAAAATACTCATCTACGGCTGCCATAACTTCTTCGTTTGATGAAAAACGGTACGGTTATGAAAAACGGTGATGTTAGCCGGTGCATTGTCTTAATAAAAAATGATTTTTTTCTTGGCTAAACCAGGGTTTTCCTCACACATTTTTTCATCCAATTGATTTAAAAGATTTGAGTAATGTGTCCTGTTACTGTTGTTGCATCCCTGTTGTTGCATCTCTGTTGCATCCCAAAAAATTGATTCCATAACCTTTTTGGTCAATTTTTTTTTTGGCTTGGTTTTCGGCGATTGGAACTTTGGCTGCTTCGGAGCTGAACTGCTGGGCTCGGTCTACTCTGCGGTTTGTGGTCACAGTTCAAGGTCATAATGGTAAACCCAAGTCTAATACATAATTACAAAACGACGTTTAATTTTTTTTTCTTTCGAGAAAGATCCAAATGTTAGTTAGAAAGTTTTACTCGAAGTCGTTTTTGATCAGAATTTAACAAATGCAAACCCCAATTCCTTTTTCAAAACATGAAACCCCCGTTTAATTGAGTTATCCATGGCCTTAGCAATTTTACTCAAAGTCATTTGCCTGTCATCCATAACCATATTATGTATAGAATTAATTATTTGTTCAGTAGTTACACTTATTAGACGTCCAGAACGAGAATCATCATACAGGCTTGCAGAACTTCGTTGAAACTCATCTGCCCACTTATAAACGTTTTTTTTTTGAAGAAGCACGCTCCCCTAATAACATTTACCATTTCACTATGAATTTACATTGCCTTTAAGCTTTTTTTAATTTAACGAATTTAATCACTACCCGATTTTCGATATTTTTCATTAAAAAAAAAATAACACTGATACGTTTACTTGAACCTGCTGTTTTTATACGAATAAATTGACACATCGATTTGAAACTTCACATATATTCATATAAAACTTCAAAATGTTGTAGATTATATAGTTCTTTTACTGCTCTATAGGTGTAGCTCCGCGAATTTTTCAATTAGGCTAGTATAATCATATAGTTGTCGATGTCACTGTCACGATGCTTGGAGGCGAGCAGGAAAGAACAACTAGGAAGAATCCTTCATATTTATTAGATCTTGCACCTTTGAATTTAGTTATTTCAGTCGTAGAATTTTCTAAAACTTCATAGTTGAAAATAATGACAAATACCGGTTTTTAAACATCATCATCAGCTCGTGTCGATCCACTGCAAGATGAAGGCCTCTTCAGCATGTTTCCAACTTTCACGGTTCTGGGCTTTCCTCTGCCACTATGGCCCAATATACTTAACGATGTCATCAATCCATCGTGTTTTCGGACTTCTTCGCGGGTGTTTGCAATCAAGCGGTATCCACTTCAAGATTGCCTTGGTCCATCTGTCATACCATCGCCTCGCTATATGGCCTGCCCACCTCCATTTCAATCGCTTTATTCTTCCAATCATGTCACAGACTTTTGTTTGTTCCCTGATTCATGCGCAGGACTTTCTGTCTCGTCTTGTAATACCAAGTATACATCTTTCCATTCCCCTCTGTGCCACCCGAAGTTTTTGAATTGATTGGGATGTGAGTGTCCAGGTTTCTCTTCCGTATGTAATAACGGGTAGAACGCACTGATCAAAGACTTTTCTTCTCAGACAAAGTGGGAGTCTGCTCTTAAACACAATGTTGAGCCTGCCAGTCACCTTTAACACGCCGTTCCACTTCCCAGGCGGTATTCCCCTCCATTGAAATCCTCTGCCCAAGATATATAAAGCTGTCCACAATCTCCAAATCCCTTCCTAAAACTGAAATTCTTCTATCCTGAGCGAAGTTATTGAACGTAACCTGACTCTTTTTCAGGTTTATTTTCAAGCCAAATGGTTCGCCAGCTCTTTGCAGTTCTTGTATGCGTCTTGCAGCTCCTCTGGGATATCATCTGCAAATCTAAGATGGTTTAAGTTTGCATCATTGATCTTTACACCATCCTGTTCCCAATCCAGTTTACGGAATGCTTCTTCAAGGCCAGTCAAGAAAAGAATAGGCGATATTGCGTCACCCGGCCGTACACCTCGTTCTACATTATTTCCCACTTCAAAATCATCAAGGTGAATTGTGGCTGTAGCTCCATCATATATTGATCCTAATAGGTTTACATATGCTTTATCTACCCCTTGGCTAAGCAGTGCATCCATTATTGCATACTTTGAGATGGAGTCAAATGCTTTTTCGTAGTCGATAAAAGCCAAGCACAGTGGCATGGTGTATTCGTTGTGTCTTTCTATGGCCTGCTGTACAATCTGGATGTGATCCATTGTACAGAATCCATTTATGAATCCTGCTTGTTTTCTAGGTTGTGCGTCATTCAGTTGTTTTAATATTCTTTTAGAAATTATCTTAGTGAAAACGTTGTACATTACTGATAGGAGGCTTATTGGATGGTAGTTCTTTAAATCTTCCTGTGCTCCCTTTTTATGTAAAAGGATCACTTCTACATCCTTCCATAAGTTAGGAAGTTTTTGTTCTTTGAGGCATTTTGAATATAATTCTGCCAGTGTTTTATACAACGTCTGACCACCAGCTTTTAGCGTTTCGACAGTCACACTGTTCTTTCCTGGAGCCTTGCCGTTTTTCATCGATTCTATAGCATTCGTTACTTCCTCCACTAGAATATCTGGCATTTGTTCTTCCGTGGGTATTGTTGTCTTTGATTGGTTCTGATCTTCATATAACTGGGAATAAAATTTTCTGACAACCTCTAACATTTGCGTACGCGCCCTGCATACTGTGCCATCCTCACGCCTTAAGGCATATATTTGCGTTCTTTTGTTTCTCAGCTTCTGTTTAGCCTTGTTACTTCGTTTGTTTACTTTCAGGGTTTTTTACACTAGCTGCATGATGAATCGGACACCCTAATATATATATATATATATATATATATATATATATATATATATATATATATATATATATATATATATATATATATATATATATACCAGAAAAAATATTATACCAAAGCCAAGTTATATTTCGTACAAGCTTCTTGCAGTTTCCTCCTGCATGATGCCAAACTTGATGCCTTGACTTGACAACTTGATGCCTTGACTTGACAACTTGATGCCTTGACTTGACAACTTGATGCCAAACTAATGTGAAAAGAGCATGTAAAAAAGGAAATAGCTAAGGTTAATCTCAAATATAGAAAATACTATTGGCTTATAGGAAGAAATTCCAAGATGACCATAAATAATTCAGTGCAGTTCAATTGTGGGGATGTGCTAGCGATAGTAAGTAATATTAAAACAATCAAATATTCCAAAAGAAGGTGTTGCGACATATAGTTAATGCACCGTGGAATATTCAGAACTACGATCTTCATCGAGATCTTGGAATTCCAACGGTCAAGGAGGAAATTAGGAGGTTTGCAGTTAAGCATGACAAACCAGGCTATATAAATGTTATGTTAATGCTGAAGCTCGTCAACTGTTGAACAACCAAAATCATATTCGAAGACTGAAGAGACCTAAACTTCGGGACCTCGTGTAGTGTGTTGTGTGCAAAAGCAGAGCATAGTGCACGAGTGAAGTAATATAATCATTAGAACAATCCAAAGGACATCAATGAATTAACTTCAGTTGATAAGTATTTAGGTCAAGATTTGTTAAAGAAAAATTAATGGTTAGTCTTTTTGACTAGTTTTAATGTACTTAGGAACTATAAGTAAAAAAAAATGTGGATATCTAAAAATGTTTACGACGCGTTTCATAAAAGCATTATTATTACTGTACAATTATGCCAACATCTGATAAAGGCTTTGGCAATTCACAACGTTGTTCTTTTGTTTTACATTATTAGAATTACACTGCTAGTGTATTATTGTGTCAGTTGTTTGTTTCTAATGGCACATTTAAATGAATTAGCTGTTGTTACTTTAGCTTACGAGGGTCGCAGGCAAGAACATATTGCGCAAATGCTAGGAATACGTCAAGCGACGGTCTCTCGTGCATATACGAGGAGACAGTATTTACAAATTTAAAATAAAACTTTATAAACCATCCATCTTTATCCAAAAAAAGAGAATGAGGGACTAAACGGACTACTTGAAGAAAATCCTTATCGTATACCGCTAGTGCTCGGAGAGAAACACGGAGTAACATCGCAAGCCATTTTTAAACGTTTACATAAGTTAGAAAATATTTAAATGGACAGTCCTAGGGTATTCTATGAACTCACAGCTGAGAATAAGAGGAGACCCTTTGATGTTGAACTGTCATTAGTCTTCTGGTTCAAGAAAAAGAACTTCTTGAATAACTTGTGACTAAAGATGGGTCGTCTACGATAATCCAAAGAGGCAAAAATTGTGAATTAATCCTGTTAGGTCATTAACCAGTACCTCAAAACCAAATATTCACGCCAAAAACGTGTTTCTGTGAACATGGAGGGAACAGTTGCGCCAATCCGATCAAATGATCACTGCTGACCGTTATCAACAGCAACTTATTCATGTCGATGACGCTCTAGAGGAAAAAAGGACTTTTACTAGCAAGAGGGGGGAGGAAAGTCATTGTACATCAGGATCACGCACGGCCACATATAACAAAAAAGACTGTCTGGAAACGATTACCGAGTTGGGCTGGGAGATATCGCACCCGACGTATTCTCCGTACTTGATCCCGTGAGAATGTCATCGCTTCCGATCCGTGTAACATCACCTAGTTGATGGCCGCTTCAAAGTTTTTTTTAAATCTGGAATTTGCAATTTGCCCGAAAGATGGCGAAACTAGTTGGCGTTAAAAAAAACGAAAATTAAATTGAGAACGTAACAAATACTAATTCAATATAAAATTAATGAAAATTTATCTTGTATATTAAATTAAACTTCATGTAATTATATGCCAACCCAAATACAATATTAACTAAATATTGCCCTTATTAAACTAATATCAACAATGCAATCCAGTTAACTAATTTATGAATACATTTAACCAAAGCTTTATGGAATCTCGTCAAATTCAGAAGTGAAATTTATTTCCAATAATAAAATACATAGACATCGTTATTTAATGGACGTAATAAACATCAAAAATTTAGTATAAACTCTGTGGAAATTTAAAACCGAATAGACGCTGGAGGAAACGCAAGAAAAGCGTTTTAAGATACTAAGAGGATGAAAGTGTAAAGAACAGATGCTGTAAAAAGAACTAAAAAACATCAAGCTGGAAGAAATGTAGAAAAAATCTCTATGTAGGAGAGTTTACAAGGTATAACGCAGAAGAAAATTTTGAAATTACTTTATTTTTCAAATTATTTTTCTAAAAGTTGATGTATTCATTTCAAGTATTGACAATGATGCCAAGGATATATTATTTATTTTATTTTAACTTTCCTGGCTATTCTACCGTCTAAGATCTTATTTTTAAAAGCGTCGTCTTATGGTCCTGGTGGTGATATAGGTCAAGATATATTTTTTTATGACAGAGGTAGCAAAAGGATCCTTCAAAGCCTCGCGTACAATACGATTATGTGACGGCGACTGATTTGAGACGAGCAGAGGTACGTGGAAGTACGGATGAAAAATTTCTGTTTTTCATATATATATATATATATATATATATATATATATATATATATATATATATATATATATATATATATATATATATATATATATATATATATATATATATATATATATATATATATATATATATATATATATATATATATATATATATATATATATATATATATATATATATATATATATATATATATATATATATATATATATATATATATATATATATATATTACTTATACGTTAAGGTTAGTGATTTGCTCTTCTTTTCTTTCGAAACGTATAAATAAATTGTTGTGGATCTTTCAAATATTTAGTAGTGCATCATTGGTTGTCAACAAATTAGGCAAAAATAGTAGCTGGGAAGATGATTTGTATATGGACTGTAAATTACAAGTTTGTTAAATAATTTTTAAAACGTCCAGTTTGCAAATGAATCACTTATATACTAAGTACAGGAAGGCGCTGAATTAGCAACAAACAGTGGTTACAAAAAGATGTGGAGAAGAATTCAAATGTAATATTATTACATTTGTATAAACTAAGAAAAATGCATACACCGAACACACAAAACCTCATACACATTAACAAAAACAGTTTTAACTAAACAAAGGTTAGTTATTTTCTCTTCTTTTGTTTCACGTTATGTAACTGAATCATTTTTAATTATCATTTGTAATATATGGTTCTGTATCACTGGTTGTCAATAAATGAGAGCGATCTAGTGATCTGTTCTAGATTGTTCTGTTCTCTATCTGTTCTGTATCTGTTCTAGAAGTTTGGGGGGTCTCCAAACGTTCCAGCCTTAGGGCCATACTGATTACTACAGTAAGTTCCAAGGGCCAAAGCCGTTTTAATTTTTCTGTCATTATCTATAATTTCGAAACTAGTCGCCGAGTACGCGCCCTGAACGAGCACACGCTTGCTAAATTCGCTAGTTGCCGGATTGATGACACTGGCGGGCCGTAGTTTGAAGACCTTTGATCTAGAAGATAATGTATTTAACAGAAATAGTCGATACTTGATGAAAATTCGATTTAAATACAACGAGAACTATCTGATTTTACACGATATTCGAAAATTGTTTGACAAAATAATTATTTTATTTAAAAAATAATGTTTTGTGAATGGTTCACTATAAATAACGATTTTTATAATAATTTTTAAACATGTGCATTGGAAATTAATTTCTCATAAACTGCATTTAGGAAGACCTTAAATTATTATTTAGAGTAATTCCAAAATGTTGTGGAAAAAACTGTTGAAACTAAACAAATGATCTGCATAAATGTTAATAGAATATATTTCAGTATCTGGGCTATAAGATTTTGTATCATTGGTTATCAACTAATAAGGGGAATATAGTAATTTAATTAAAGAAAATAATTTGTCCGGTGAATTATAAATCAGAAATTATTTAATTAATTTTTTTACATTGGCAATAAAAGTATACACCAATTTCAAGAAAATCCTGAAGATCAGCAGGAAAGTATTACAAAATACTGCAAAAGGAATTTAATATAATATGTCAATATGATATTTGTAATATCTAAAGGAACTGTAAGAACTGAATAAATGGACACATTTCATATATATATATATATATATATATATATATATATATATATATATATATATATATATATATATATATATATATATATATATATATATACTTAAGAAACAGACAAGGTAAATTAATTGAAAGAAGGTTTAATTGCTACTTTAGGGTGCTAAATTCACCCCTCACATTCGCAATTTTACCAAAGATATATCCTTATTTTAGTATAAACGGAAATTACGAAAAATTATTCGCCTTTAAATGTACACTTTATAAAACTAATGTTTTTGAAACTCAAAGAGTTATTGAATGTAACAATGATTGCTTTTCATGTTTACACATATTTTATAAAATATTAATACATCTCTTATTTGAAATAAAAATGATAATAAACTAGAATCTACATTTTTCAAAAAAAAACACAAAATTTATCTTAGGAAACGTTTGATAAAAAAATCTTACTTAAAAAATGTTCACTCGAAATTTATACGATGCAAATGTTGGGGAAAAATATGCAGAAAAAAATGGGAAAACTTGTTTTTTTAGGAGATGAGGCACGTCTTTTCGGGAGGCGAGGAGGCACGTGTGTGCGTCACGATTGGACGACGGAGACTGATGCCGACGCGGCCCTTGCAGACAACGCTCGGGACGCTGATTTCGGGCGCCGCGACGCTCAAATCAACCGACCGACTGATAAAGGAAAAAATCAGCAATATCGACGCTAACGCAAGATACCCAGACCTCTCTTTCTACTTATCCTGTTCTTTCTTTACGCTCTTCCATCACAATGTCACATTCTTAATCGTAAAAATAAGAATACGTTAATAAAAAAACTATAAACTCTACAACAAAATTAATATATAAACAAACAAGACAACCAAAGCAGTGGTGGCTCATCGGTTTTTAAAGTGTGAGGGCGTAGAAGAAAATAGTGCTGTGTTTTCACTCTGTGCTGTTCTTTTCAATAGTGTTTTCCTCTGAAAAATTGTTTACTGTGATGCTGGAGGGGCGGCGCTCCAACGCCCTCCCTCACGAGCCGCCATTGAACCAAAGCCAACTTTACAAAATAATATATATAATAGACAAAATTATGCAAACACGATAGATGGCTAATTATAGCAAAGTCACCCTGCTTTTGCATAAATAAAACATCTTCAAAACTTAGTTTTTTGAAGTTTATCTTCTCAAATAAATAATTTCAGAAATAGCTTTCTAGTTTTATGTCTCGCGGTGACATCTAGCGAACACCATTCTTATTACATATTCACAAATTATAAATAATGCTGCAGTGGATACCGCTTGATTGAAAACGTCCACGAAAAAGACGAAAAGCACGATGGATTGATGTAATAGTTATGCCCAGAAAGAAAGCCCAGGATCGTGAAAGTTTGCTG